>CM042334.1:26566965-26994465 GCA_023566125.1 Zingel zingel
TCTTGCTATTCCAGATTGCTTCACTTTATAAAGCTGGAGCTCTGAATAAAAAGAAGCCAAATACATACGCTCTTGTAGTTGTGTTATAAACGAGCTTCGGGCGGCTCCTGACGGGGAAGATGAGAGAAGCTATATTGCATAAGTCACACTGACTGGTTGCTGGAGGCTTGATTCAGCAGGGTAATCCTGATCCAGCGAGGGGGCGTCCTCACCCGCCCCGGCCGCCGCTCCACATGCACAGCTGTGTGTGTGTGTGTGTGTGTGTGTGTGTGTGTGTGTGTGCGTGTGTGTGTGTGTGTGAGAGTGTGAGTGTGTGTGTGTGTTCCCTCCTCCCAGCTGTCTAAAGGCTATTTATAATGGAGGTTTTTGTTTGCATACTGGGTTGTTACCTCCACCCACTTATCTCCGAGTTATTTGAGAGTAGTGAGCTCATTGGACAGAGTGGTTTCTACCAAAACGAGCGTGCAGCAAGTGACAATTGATGAGGTCCTTCACTCAGACAGGCTTTATGTTATCTGGCCGGATCTCACACTGTGTGTTCACACCAGCGCAGGTTCACACTCATCAGTGGAGGACGTTTGTTTTGCGGGTGAAACCGTCTGGTCGAGTCACCTCTCTGGTCAACGTTTAAGGAGAATCGTTTTGTGTCCCTGTTTGTTGGGTTTTTGCATCTATTTTTAGTCATTTAGTGTCTTTTGTAGCACATTAATGGACTAATGAAAGGAACATTTAGTTGTTAGAAGTTAATTAGGACTATGATGAGTGAAATGTGAGTAAATGAGTCGGGATCAAATCTTTAGTAGAGCTGTGTCGACATAAAAACGTAAAAACTTAATATTTGAATTAGAATTGATTTTTTTTTTACGATTTTTTGGGAGGGATTTTCCCTTTATTCGATAGCGACGCGGGAGAGAAAAAGAGGGGATGACACACAGCAAAGTGCCACAAGTGGCATACGAACCCACTGCCAAGGACTCTGCCTACATGGGGCGCACACTCTACTGGGTGAGCTAGAGATCGACCCTACAACTGATATTTTTCATGTTAACGTTTAAAAAAAAAGGTGCAAAAATCGTCCTTTTAAAAAGTTGAAAAAACCTATCCATTGGGCAACCCTTATTGTTGAACCCTGCGGACCCAAAATGTTTACCCTTTAAGAATCAAAGACCTGAAACCTTTAACCAACTGGATCCAAGACATTCACTGAGGATTACAAACCAGAAACTATCTTATCAACTTATCTTCTTTAGTGGCGGCAGCTCTGATCATTTTGAATCCTCTTATACTCTCTTTTTCCAACAAATATAACAACACGTTCTCACACCCATCTCGTAAAATATGGATGCTTGGTCAGGTGCCTTTGTCGTTCTTATTGACGCTAAAAGTCTCCTTTAGTCCTTTAAGTAAACGCGCTTGGTTGGGACTATTGCCGTCCCTTTAGCGCGACGGTTGGAAAGGTAAGGGTCGTGGGTGGGCGTACGGTTCTATTACACGCGGGAAGAACGGGACGGTTGGGTTTAGGAAAGGGTCGTGGGTGCTCGCTAAATCCTATCTAACTGCTGCTCACCCCGGTGCGTTACACAAACACGCTGAAAGACGCCTTTTTCATCGCATCAGACTCTGACAGTCAGTGTCCAAACATCCTTATTTTACGAGTTCAGCTTGAGAACGGGTTGTATATACACACAAAAACGTTGAAAAAGCGTTGATGGTGGTTTTCTGGCTTGTCCAGTCCAGTGTCCCTCCGCAGCGCTGTCTACCCAACACACAACATGATCTCCTTGACTTGGACATCCCATGTATAACTGAACAATGTACATTCAAACAATTTGAGTGAAGTCCGTGTTCAGATTTGTCTCTCTTCCCATATTTTATTTTATTCTGGCTGATTTTTTTTTTATTTCAAGTTTTATAATTATTTGGATTTTTCATTAGTTAGCTGTTCACTTTGATGTATTAAAAGTTGTATTTAAATGGTGCAGCCTAAGCTTTGTCTCTGTTTTTCCTAATAATAAGACGTCATAGGACACTTCAGAGGAAACTATTAAGAATAATTGGAACTCATAAAATAAAGCTTCAACGTTTCTTTTCCCATCATGAAGGTCTAAATGTCCTCTCCACACCACTGAATCCTGGAATCCTAAAGATGTGCACGTTTTGAACTGTAGAAAAAATTAAAATGGCCTCAAGATTGCTAGAAAAGCTGCAAATGTTGTTGAAGACATGAGCTCAGAACCCTGAAGCAGTTCAGCCCTGCTGGAGTTCCTTATCTGTTCTGTGATCTATGAGACCTGGCTGTTTAACGAGACAACGTCTGTCTTTCTACTTATATGAACTTGTTTTGAATAAATGTATAATTATATATACCTTTCTGTAATGTCAAAACGTTGTCTCTTACCCAATTCTTTTTCTTTTCAAAGAAAGCAGTTTGACAGACAACCCAGCTCCTGAGAAAAGTGGCATTGCAGCGAGCTGGAAGGTATTAAGAGCTTTCAGCGACGCCCTGAGGCAGGCTCATGTGATACCCTGAAAGTGAAGGGCTAATATTTTACAGTCAGCATGGTATTTACCAGAAGCTCATAGCGTTCACCTCCGATCCACAGCAAGGTATCCAAACACTGGGAGGATGAGCGCTGAAGCAGCTTCTCAGCCAGGGTTCAGTGGTTGGTCAGCCGGCGCTCAGAGAGAAACCAACCTGGATGCCCAACATGACGTTGAAGTTAAGCATCTAAAATGTGACACCACAGAACTCTTTGCCTGTGCGCCTCGGCCGTGACGTAACCCATGAAACACAGCAATAAAATGCAGAAAATCCTCTTTTGTAAAACACGAGAGGGAGAAGTCAGCCTGTTTGATTGATGGAATTGTTACAGAGTCTACTTAACAATCCTCTAAATTTAGATGTGATTTGGTATCCCTGTTCTGAGCAGGGATTTCTGGCCTGCGACCCAGGCATTACCTCAGCCCGCTCTGAGTGAGTGCCGTGTGCGTGAAGACTGGGCAGAGAGGCTGCTGTCAGCCAGCCCAAATAGCAACGATTGGTTTGTTGAACTGAGCTCAGCCGGAGTGAAACGGCTAAACAAGCACAGTTGTTCACATCCAGACATATTACTGCAAACTGAAAACATGCTGGTGCTAGTGCCTGTTCACACAGGGAGGTAAAGAGGGCCAGGTGGTCTGGGTTTCCTCCTACATCTGAATGTGCATTCTGACAAATGTTCCTGGTCCACTCCGTGTTACGAGCTGCAGGTTGATGTACGTGACGAAAGAAAAGAGAGACGGCAACATACACCTTTATTGAGCCGGGGGTTTGATTTCAGCGAAGGATATGTACACACAAGGGTGTGGGGGTGGAAATGGAACTGAGTACCCAGGGCCCTCATGTGAGGAGGGCCCAAAAAGCAGCTAGAATGAATAGCTGTGGATGCGGGGAGGGGCCCATAGAGAATGCCTTTCTTCAGGGCCCAGAATTTTGTGCTACGCCCCTGCGTAAACATACTCAAAGTCAGGAGCAGTGGTTCACATGTATGTTAGTATGGAAAAATACCAACGAGCATTAAACATCCTAAATATCAGTTTGTCACACAATAACTTGTGTTCAGTCTGAAAAATCAGGCTGCTGTAATCTATGTTTCTCTATTAACAATGGATAAAAACTGTAATGTGATAGGAGTCGCTCGTAGTGAAAGACCCACAGAGAAATATCTTTGTTAGTTTTGGTTTTATGGCCCACAACCTATGTGTTTAAAGGGTACCTACCATTTGTTTTCTTTTAGTAAAAGCTACCTACTCGGACACAGTAATCTGCTAACATGGCGGCGGCTAACAGGGCGGTGGCTAACATAGTGACTGATGCTAGCGCAATCCCGAACGTGGAGGACTTGATTGCTCAAGTCTTGGAAAAGCAACAAAGTGTGCTTGAATTAGTGGTCTACAACGCAGTAAAGGGAGCGCATCGGCATCGGGAGCTTGAAGGGGCACAGCACAAGCTACATGCTAGGGGCACCTCAGACTTACTTATGTACCTGGCCACCCTGAGAGTGACCCACGGAGGGAGAGAGTTCACCTTCACTACAGCCACAGATGCGGACGTTTTCTGTCAGGGCCTGTTGCCGACGATGGAGCCAGAGGACGGCGAGGGGGACTTCGCGTCCGGGGCTGGAGCCGGCGGCGGGGCCGAGGCTGGCGGACTAGCGGTATCTGGGCTACAGTGCTAAGTTGTCTCGAGGACACTGTATGTAAGTTTTGCAGCCAAGCTTTAAAGGAACATTTAACCAGACTGAAAGAACATGATAAATGCTGACTGTTCAGTTTATAATCTATGTTTGTTAACATTTAACCAGACTGAAAGAACATGATAAATGCTGACTGTTCAGCTTATAATCTATGTTTGTTACTCCAACCAGGTTGGTGTGCTTTTCACATAGCTTATTTCAGAATTTGATAGCTGGTTGACACCTAGTTCTAGGGTTTTTGTAACACCGTTCACGTTTAACATAAGAAGTTCACCAGACCTGTTTCAATGTACCTGTGACTTTAGACAGGAGGGGCAATTGTAGGCTAGAGTTTACGCGAGCTGCGTTTGATGTGGCCACGTATCTTACAGATAGGGGATGGGGTCTGCGGTCTCAGAGGGTTAGGGGATTTATTTTATTTTTTATGTCTTTACCACACTTTGCTCAGATCTAGCAGTTCACCCTTTTCTACAAATTTATCAGCGAATTCCGGTAGGTTAAGCGGGACATGTATGCGTGTAAATTTTGAAGATGGCTGAACCTTCAATCCTGTCAGTTAACATCAGGGGGCTAAACGGGCCGGTCTAATGAGCTGAATTCGTGGACTATTTAAGAAGGAAGAACATAGACGTGGCACTTATACAAGAGTTACATTTACATAAAAGAGATGTAAATCGCTAACAAAATAAATACCACAAGGTTGCTTCCTCATCTAGTGACAACACCAAAACCAAGGGTTCCATTGTGTTGCTGTCGCTGAAATGCACACTCACCATAGACAAAAATATTAAAGATCTATCAGGCAGGATATCTTATATATGTACCATGATAAGGAGTAGGAAAATAGCCTTTGTTTCGGTATATGCACCGTCTACATATGATGAAAGTTTTTTCCCGCACCTAACCAATGTATTGCTTTCTCTCAATGACTATTCACTAATTATAGGGGGAGACATGAATGCAGTACTAGATTAAAATCAGGATAGATCAGGGGTCAATCACACCAAAGCCCCAAAACATATATCAGACATGTTTAGAGCAATTGTGAAATCTCACCATCTTACAGATACAGGAGGATGCACAACCCTACTAGCAAGGATTACACCTTCTTTTCCACATGTCACCTCACCCACTCCCGCATTGATTATATGTTGTGCTCCAGTGAGCTTAAGGCAATGTTCCACACGATAGCAATAGAACCAGTAATTCTGTCTGATCACAATGCACTGATAACCACATTCCATTGTGATATGTTAGGAGAAAGATCTAGGAGGTGGCAATTTAATAACTCCCTTCTCCAGAACACAGCTTTTGATGCAGAATTTAGAGTCAGACTGGCTGAGTTTATATCAATCAATACTTACTCAGTTTCTGACCCTGCATTTATTTAGCAGGCAACCAATGGATTTATTAGAAATTTCACATCTTCCTTCGCGGTCAACTTGAAGAGGAAAAGAGAGGCAAGGATTGCGGAATTGGAAAAATGCTGTAAATCTTTAGAGCAGTCTCTTAAGACTTGTTGTTCTAAATCTATACATAATCTTCTAGTCACAAGTCAAACAGAGCTAACTGATCTGCTAAGAAGGAGAGCTGAATTCATAATGCACAGAGTGAGGCAAAATTATTATTTTAATGGCTGCAAACCAAGCAAATTGCTTGCTCTGAAATTAAAACAAAGCGAATCCAGAGCTACTATCAACAGCATCTGCACAGACCGAGGTATCTCTTTTTTATTTTTATAATTTAAGTTTTTATAGTTTTTCCATGTGAGAAACACCACATTTAACAACATGTAACAGCACTAAACAAACACTATACAGCAATCTGGGCAAGAAAGAAAAACTACAACACAAATCCACAATTAAAACACATACACCTAAATAATAAATAAAATAGGAAAAAATAAAATAAATAAATAAAATAAAATAAAAATAAGATGGGGGTGTTGGCTGAGATCGAATTAGGCTTGATAATAATATTAATTATGGTGCACTAGTCAGTTCAAATTGAATAAAATGCAGGACATGAGACCAGACCTGATAGAATTTACTCCTACGATCAGTCTTGCAATAAGATCTTCAAATGAGGCTGTGTCTGTCATTAACTTCAGCCAGTCTATTAAACTAGGCCTTACTTGGCTTTTCCAGTGTCTAAGAATGATTCCTACTGCAGTGATAAACCCAGCTAGTGTCAGAGCGGACTCCGCTTTAGAAATACTTGGCGGCAAAAGGGACCTATCTCAAAGTAGACACAGCTGGGGAGACGCAATGGTGTGGCTAACCAATCCGCAATAGTTTTTATGATTTGTTTCCAAAAAGGAAAGACCAGGGGGCAATCACACAAAAGATGGAGGTAAGATCCTGTGACGTTCTTACACTTCCAACATAGATTGTCCTTCATTAATCCCATTTTATGAAGCTTGACTGGTGTATAATAATACCTGTGAATGACCTTGTAATGTGTGAATTTGCTAATTGCATCTCTCACCGGCCACCCTGCATTGGAAACCACCTTTTCCCATGCCTCTTCCTCAATGTTTGAGTTCAAGTCCCTCTCCCATATTAACCTCAAGTGATTAGAATGACCATACAAACAGTCTGCCATGATTTTATAAAAAACAGAGGCATTCAGGCAATTTCAAATAGCAGAGAAGCTTATTTGTGTCATAATCAAGTGAGATTTTAATACTAGTTACACAACTCATGAGCTGTAAATATTTCCAGAAGTCTGCTTTATCCGTCAGATAAAACTTTTGTTTGAGTTCTTCAAATGACTGGAACAGGCCATCAACATACAAGTCACTAATCCTATTGATGCTTTTTTTCAGCCAGGTGGTCCATACAAAAGGTTCCCTTCCTACTTTGATTGAGGGGTTATTCCATATGGATGAATACATTTGCTTATATTGGGATATATGCAGTTGCTTATGCACTTTTGCCCAAGTCTCCCTAGAATACTGCAGGATTGGGTTTGGATGTCTCTTCTTCTTAAAAGCTTATGACAAAGCCTCAATAGTCCTAAATGGAGACACCCGTTCCCTCTTCATATCCAACCAACTCTGAGCTGAACTCTCACCACACCAGTGCTTAGCTATTTTAAATGCCTCAAAAGCAGTTCTGTATAGTTCCACATTGGGCAAAGCCAACCCTCCCTTGTTTCTGGTTGTATATAACTTTTCAAGCTTTATACATGACTTCTTGCGGTTCCACAGAAAGTCTCTAATTATGTTATTGTACTGCTTAAAAAAAGATTCTGGGACAGTCAATGGCACCATCATGGATATGTAATTCACCTGTGGAGCAACTATCATTTTAATAGTGTTTACTTTTCCCCATAAACTAAGGTTTATCAGTTTCCACTTATCCAGGTTAGCTTTTATAAGCTGAAGCAATGGAAAAAAATTAGCCTGTACCATGTTGTTGATAGCTGGAGTAAGACGAATCCCAAGATACTGCATACCTGAATCTATCCACTTAAATTGAAGTGCATTATTTATTGTTGGTAGACAGGTTCTAGACACTGGCATTACTTCAGACTTATGCCAATTAATCTTGTAACCTGATATTTCAGAGAAGGTTCCCATAATCTCCAAGAGCCTGTGAGCTGAGGAGACAGGATCTACAGACAGCCAAAGGATGTCGTCTGCATAAAGAAACAGTTTATGCTCCCTTCCTCCCGCTCTTACCCCCTGTATGCTTGTATCTGATCTAATTGCCATTGCAAGTGGCTCAAGAAATAAAATAAACAATAGCGGAGAGAGAGGGTCTCCTTGTATTGCGATATATTGAAAAAAGATTAAACTACCCCATTGGTCAACACTGATGCCTTAGGTTCTGTATAAATCAACTGAAATCATTTGATGAATCCTGGCCCACACCCAAAGGTCTCCAAAACATGAATCAAAAACGCCACTCCACCCTATCAAAGGCCTTCTTTGCATTTAAAGAGAAGGCAGCAACAGGTTCATCAGCGTCTCTGTTTTGCCACATAAGGTGTAGTAGACGTCTCAGATTGTCAGAGGAAGACCTTCCCTTTACAAAACCCACCTGATCTGGGTCTATAATATAAGGAATAATCTTTTCAAGCCACGTAGCCAGAACTTTAGTGAGAATTTTATAGTCCACATTAGCCAGACTAATGGGCCGGTAGCTAGCTGGATCTAGAGAATCCTTTCCCTTCTTAAGAATGACAGAAATGACTGATTCATTAAGAGTATTAGGCACCTGACCAGCTGATAATGACTCTGAGTACACCTTTGTTAGGACCGGCGCTAAAATATCAATAAACAACTTGTAATACTCAACAGGAAAACCATATAATCCTGGACTGCATTGACTGAATGGCTTTTCTAACCTCCTCCTCTCTAATGGGAGCTTTCAACTGTTGCACTTGTTCTGGCGACAGACTAGGGAGCTGGATCCTGGAAAACCATTTTTCCAATACTACACTACAGTTGTATCACTTCGTTGTAACTTAAAATATAAGCTTTAATTATCGAATGTACATGAAAATAGGAGAATTTTAATCGGGAGGAAAGTTCTAGGCAACCATCTCCCACTTGACTCCCCAGACCGAGGTATCTCAACAAATCCTAAAGATATCAGCACCACTTTTCAATCCTTCTATTCAAAGTTGTATGAGTCCTCCTGCAACCCAGATCCGACACAGCGCCAGGAGTTCCTAAAATAACAAAACCTGCCTCTTGACCCAGAGGAGGCAGAAGAACTGGGTCAACCTATAACGTTAGAGGAACTTAAATCAGCATTAAAAACAGTTAAAAAAAGGAAGACACCAGGGTTGGATCGAATTCCATCAGAACTTCTTCTACAGTATTTTGACATATTAGGACCTACCATTTTACAAGCTTTAACCTCAGCCATAGAGATGGGTACTTTTCACCAACAAACAAACACTGCGCTAATTTCCATTATACCCAAAAAGGGCAAAGATCTTACGGATTGCTCAAATTTCAGGCCCATCAGCCTCATCGGGACTGATATTAAGCTTTATTCCAAAGTCTTGGCACTCCGCCTAGAGCGCTTTATTGAGAAGGTAGTCCACCAGGGGCGGATTGGCCATCTGGCAACTCAGGCTAATGCCAGAGGGGCCGGACCATTTTTTTTTTAATGTGGGCCGGTCCGATTTCTTTTTTTTATATATATATATATACAAATAAATTGTCTTTACAGGCCAACAGCGCAGAGGACAGGTTTTTATTGCTTGCACGATTTCACTATGGTTATAATAATAATAATAATAATAATAATAATAATAATAATAAAATAATAATAATAATATTAATAATAAAAAATATTAAGCATTTGGCAAGTCGGCAACGGCCAGCCTGGTCCCGAGATGGGCCGACCCAATCAGAAGTTATTCAAATTGTCCGTCCACGCGGCCGTCTGACGGCATCAATATTAAATTGAGACAGTTTTATTACCGATTAAAAACGTCTCGTTGTCGCGTTAAATAGTAGTCTAATTCTGTGTTTTGGTACAGTTGGTTTTAACGCCTGATGCGAAGTGTAGGCCTATAGGAGTACACATGAAAACCCTAAACAAGCAGCGTTGCTCTGTCTTTCTGCTGTGCCCCATTCATGTAGTGTTTAGTTTTACACTATGTAGGTTAAACTCTGCAATTAATCCATGGTTCACATGTATGCATGAACTGTGGTGGTCCATTACACTGTAGTCTCAACATCACTGATCATTTTAGATCAATAGAATATAGAAAACATTACACTTCACAACGTTTTGTATCCATAACATGATTGTGTTATTGTACAATTCAGCAGTAAAAGCAGTAGCCTCTGTAAGTCAATCCTACATTTTTCAACTTGGGAGCAAAACGTGCTCTTTGGGGGAAAGAAAGTGACCATAAAGCCCTGTTCATGCTAATTAAACAACTGGACTTTGGGGTCATGTGTTGTCGTATCCGGCCCATGTCCCGCATGTGAAAGCCCCCTTACTGGACTACTGAATATAATAATATTCCATTATATTTAGTATTTTAAATTGTTACCTGCCACCAGAATGTTGTGATTTCCTTGCCATAAATATAGACGTTTTTACCTTAAATTGGTGCTTAAAAATGTATCAGAATGCAGGAAGTCTTTTAACCTCAAAGTTTCCTGGGGGAGACCAGACCCCCCCTGCTTTACGTGTTCTGAGCAAGGAAAAACCCTGAAGTATAATCACAGAAATTACGCGGAAAAGGCTTTTGACCGCTTAGAGTTGAACTACTTGTGGCAAGTAATGGAGAGGCCAAATTCATTGACATGGTGTGCACTTTATATGTGAATCCCACGGCCATAGTCTCAACCAATGGCTTGCATTCTCAGCCATTTCCCATCGAGCGGGGCTTGCGACAGGGATGCCTGCTTTCCCCCATGCTCTTTGCAATCTCTCTTGAACCGTTAGCCCAAGCCATAAGGCAAAATAAAATCTGTAATGTCCAGACTAAATCCAATAGCAGCTCAATATCATTATTTGCAGATGATATTTTGTTGTACATCTCTGATCTTGAGGACTCTTCCAAAAATTCTTAAAATCTTCAACGAATTTGGCTCAATCTCCAGCTATAAAATTAACTGGAATAAATCTAATCTTCTTTATTGAACCGGCATGTTCAAAGGGATCTGGTCAATTGGTCAAACGGTCCAGGATTGCTGTTGTTAAAATTAACATAGTTCCCGTGTGTACAATGATCCCCTTACCCCCACCAATACATTTCTGGAAGCACTTAGTACTTAAATGCTTTAATTCGGCAGTATATTTGGAACAATAAACAACCTAGGCTAAAATACTCTACCCTGCAACATACCACAAACACGGGAGGCCTAGCCCTCCCCAACCTTAAAATGTATCACAGAGCCTTTCAGCTACGGGCCCTCAAAGTGTGGATGGACCCCTCATCTACAATTCCATGGAGAGAAATAAAGCAAAACCTCACTGGAAGTCTAAGACTGCAAGACCTTGCCTTTGCAGGTGTGTGTCCAAAAAGTGTATGCTAACCTATGGCCCTATTATCACCAACGCATTGGCCAACTTTAAACAGGTGGAGGAGCAACTACGCTACACCAGTGAAAAAGCTGTGATGAAGCTGCTCAGCAGCTGACGGCACAAAGACAAAGTCAGTCACTGGCTGGCAGACAATGTGCAGCATTCAGCAGCTGAGAGACAGTTCTTTTCTCAGACAGTGCTAGAAGCATCAATATTGCACTTACATTCACATCATTCCAAATGAATGATAGAGATCTGTCAATAAGTAACAGTTGACGTGTTACGCTGCCCCCTGGTCTCCAAAAAAACTATTATTGCAGGTTAAAAGGATAATTTTAGTTTAATACAATTTTCTATGTTTGTGTTTTTGACATCATTCCTGTCAGTAATGCTAACTGTGTAGTGTGGGAAAAGAAGGAGCATCAGGTGTTAGCCAAACCTACTTGGAAGATAAAACGACGCTAACGCTAAACAAGGCTGTGATAACCATCCATCACAGTTTACTCACCCACTCTCATGGTTCAGTTATGACGTAGCATACTTACCGTGGTTGTTGGGAACACAGTTTTCTAGAATAAATGAAGTGGTTTGATAATCTGGTTACACTGTTAACTCATTTACATGTCTCGCTGCTTATTGGCCATGTTGGACGATCCAGATCTCAGCAGTTACTTTAGTGAGTGCAGTGTTATCATAACCGATAGAAATGAAGGCCAAGACTACTTCAATAACACCAAAAATGTAATAAATCAGAATTATCCTTTAACTGTGTGGATTTGGACCCCTGATGTTTCTCCTTACACTGACTGAACCCCACTGCCTTCCACTAAACTTTCCCCCCGACTAACTAAACACAGATGGCAGAATCTCTCCACAGCGTGGTATTAATACATTTAGCAGGGACTGAATTTAGCACTTCGACTCTAATGACAGAAGAAACCCAAATCTTTCCATAGCATGCATCAAAGAATGTAGGCAACATTATCAGAATGATCAGTCCACATGCTGCACTGACTTATCTTTGTTTCATTAATGCTTCCCCACTCAACATACACCTGATTTCTAAAACGTGCTTATAATGCAATGAGAACGCATCGTTTCATTTCCGGGATTGCTCCAGTGTCACCGGAAGTCCCGACGGATGTCCCTCTTTTCGGCTGGATGTCTGTTACCTTCCTCTTTCTTTGTGTTGGTGTTCTAAACACCAGTGGATTTATGAAGACTATGGTTAACTGCTCCTCAGATCTCTGCAGGGTAAATCCAGACAGCTAGCTAGACTATCTGTCCAATCTGAGTTTTCTGTTGCACGACTAAAACTACTTTTGAACGTACACATGTTCCACCAAAACAAGTTCCTTCCTGAGGATATTTTGCAGAGGCACCGTGGCTCCGTCCGGCGCTTATCATCCCCCAAGATGATTGTGATTGGTTTAAAGAAATGCCAATAAACCAGAGCACGTTCTGTGGAGGAAGGTCTGGCAATGCGTAAGTAGCTACTATACTGTATGTTTAAACAGCTTAATGAAAATGCACGTTTACTGCGTTTTACACTTATCAATCAATCAGTTAATCAAGCAAGCAATTTTTATTTGTCACATGTATTCATGTTGATATAATGCCAGTGGAATGTGTGCATCAAGCTGTTTCATTTCAGGAGAGTCAAATCTTTTATTTTTAGAGCAACAGCAAACATATCGTTCACACGTTCCATACATGACATGAATATTTCAGGAACTAAGTTGAATAATGAGTATTCAAAATGGATTTCATCCCACTTTGTGGCTTGAGTCACACATGAAGCAGAGGAGGCCTAGTGTGTGACTTAAATCAGGCATGACTTTCAAAATAAGCACACTCCTATTTCCCATGAACCGGGTTTGGGGGCATGAACAGCTCAAACACAGTGCTGTGAAAGGATTCCTATGGGGTTATCTACAGCAACACTGGCAGCCAAAGGATGACTCATTTCAATGTCCCTGATAGTATGACAAAGTTGTGAAAAATTATCCCATTACCGTCAAATGACGCCTTGTTTTTGCTACAGAGATACAGTACGTTGTTCTGTTTGAAAATAAATGCAGAGATGCAAGGGTACAAAATGTTATGAACTCATGTTCTCAGACATTTAGAGTCCATTTCCCATAGAAATATCTAAAATATGATATTGAGTGATTCCACAAACCCCAGATGTAAAAACTCTGATCTTGATTTAAGATTGATTTTTGCCTTCAAAGCGCTGACATCAAACAGCGGCGAGCTTTCACCTGCGTGTGTAAACAGTATCCAGCAGTGTCTTTAATTCATCACATCAAGTTTGATGCATACTCTTCTTCAGCCAACATAAACATTACACTGTTGCTTTAAATCAGGGAGGACATCTTGGGACAGCCAGCCAGGGTGTAGAGATTACAGAGAAACAAATTTATGCTGCCTTTCTCACTACTTTCAGAGCTGAAGAGAAACACTGCACAGTTGTTTCACTTTTACTATTTTCTGTAGTTCAACATATGGTTAATTTAAAGTACCACCTTTTTTTAATCACATATAGATTAATATTTACAACTCCTTCATGCTAATGAAGCATGGCCTGAGCAGCGTGAACATGGTGTGAGTATCTCTTGCTGCTATGACTGTAACATGGATCAGCATTTTTGGCTATGAGCTGTCAATCAAGGAGAACACATCCTGAAACATAGACTACATCAATCACTCTGAAGCAGCTTAATCACGCTCATTACCTATTCGTTGTTATCCTTTGGCATTTTAGGAGAAGAAATAGCTTGCTAGCTGGTTAACGTGTTTATAATCATTGAGCTATTTACACATCCAGCAGACACGGAGCAACATTTTTAGTTCCACCTGACCAGTCTAAGTAGCTACAATCAGGGTGTGATTGGCCAGGGGGGATGTGTGGGATTTCCCCCTTTCTGGTTTGCATATCCCTGCCTCTGCTAAATTATTGTGTATCCCCGCCTCAAAGTGATCAATGCTACGTCACCAATAGACAATATATTATATACCTAAAATTAAAGTATTTTAAACTAAGTAAAGTGCTGTAACGTGAACAGTCTATAGTGTGATGGAAGATAAAATCCGAGTAGCAGGTTGTATTTAGCCTCTACAGAGCTCCAGGACGCCGGCTACCAGCAGCAGTTGTTTAGCCGCCAATAGCTGACTGACAGGCGCCGCCAGATGGTGGTCCTTTTAGGGGACGTGGTAGTGGAGTTTAGCCAGAAAAAGTGAGCATCATGCGGCGCTGACAGTTAAGTTTAGGCACCAAAACAACTCGATTGTGGTTAAAACACTCCCGAGGAACTATCTAACGTTTCCTGGGTGAAAGTATTTAGTTTTCTCAGTTAACTCAGTTTTCCGGCTTGAAAGTACTGTTTTTTATGTTGACACCACGTAGTGATATTTCATTGTGAGATTGTTTTTCATTAAATATTGAAGTTCATAAATTTGTGTTTTGGCATGGCTGGTTAAGTGCCTCTATATCCATGGTGGTATTGGAAGGGGGATTTCATTCTTGCATGTTTTGTTTTATTGTGCATGATCAAAAAACATTTCTCTGTCTTTTTCACAAATCGCACCCTTAATAATAATGTTTAGGTGTGGCAGTTGCTCAGTCCGTAGGGCGTTGGGTTGGGAACTGTAGGGTTGCTCGTTCAAGTCCCCGTACACCCCAACATACAGAGTGCGGATTGGTAGCTAGAGAGATGCCAGTTCACCTCTTCTTGAGCAAGGCACTGTACCCCCCAACTGCTCATGGTGCTGGTCCAGCACTAGCAGCATTTGTGCATGAATAGGTCCTGAGCGTGTGTGTGTGTATTTCAGACCTATGTGTAGTGATTTTTAACAAATAGAGTGTAAATTGTAATTTCAATCAATCAATAAAAAGTATAAATTAAAATAAAAAAAATCATATTAGCTCTGGTTTGGTCTCCACCGCGAGGGAAATATCTGCTAGATGCTTCACGTTCTTCGCTAGCTGCAAAATTTGTCTGCCATTTTATTTTAAAGGATAATAAACAAAAGTAAATATCTGACTCACTGTCAATATGAAAATAGTGTATAGCACTAACTAGCATCATTGTGATGTCAGTGTGGTAGAGCTTTGGCCGGCTGAGCCATTATTTTCACATAGAAACATGTTAGAAGAAATGACACAGTGACACCCTTCTGTTTTTGATTGAAAACATATTGACTTCCAGCATTAGGGTTAGACAAAATATTATAAACACTTAACAAACTTTTCAGTTCTGGTGTCTGCAGGGCTGCTGATGTCCATGTTATTGCAGACATGGCTCTGATCTGTACTGTGATGAAATAAGACATCTGTCATACACTCTGGGTGCCATTATCTCCAGCCTTGGACAGATACATGCACACAGTCTCCACCTTTAGGATGAGCATGCACCATCCAACAGGTTCTCCGTGAGTGGAGAGCGCTGAAGGAAATGATCCATCACTCCCAGTAAACTCTAAACAGCCTAATGACACGTGGCAATATAAAATGGAAAATTCAAATAAACAGCAGCGGGCCTGTTTGGAAGCTCTCCTGGTACAATAGCCCAAACACTGGGCATTTGAGTAATCATTACTAGTCATAACTCAGCACCCTGGAGATGTTAAATAAACAGTATACTTCTGTAAGGCATATACAACAAGGCCCAAATTTACTTTAGCCGTATCACAGGAATCTGTGAGGTAAAGGACACTCAGCAGCCGTGCTAGAGACACTATCTTTAATGTCATGGCATGTCATGTCCTTTCATCAGCAGCACACCCTTTCTGTTCGCCGGAGAGAAAAGCCTCCTACTGTACATGTTGGTAGCCTCAGAGCTGATTTGTGGCTGTTGGGTGACATAACTAGAAAGTGTTTCGAAACCTTCAAAACTCGACAGCCTGAAGTCTGATTTATCACACATCTGTGCCTCAAAGAGGACATCCTGTATCACCGTTCTACCTCTGTGATTCAGTTCAACTGGAGAAAACAAGTTGAAAATCATTTGTACTATTACTCAAGCGCGTGCTTGTTGTCAGCCCAGAAATGATTTATAAAACCACAAGCTTGTCCAGCGATGAGGTCAGCGTCCACATCGGTGAAACCCTGCCTCTAATTGGCTTCTAATTGGGCTTGATTACACGGCTATGAGGAAGAGTTCTCCGAATGCAGCCGGCCGAGCCCTGTGCTGGAGTTAGCCAGATACTGTTATGAAGCCCAGGTAAGGTGTCACCGCAGGGCTAAACCCAGTGGGCCCAGTTAGGACTCAAATTGAGGCTATTACATTACTGCTATTCCTGAGTGCAATTTAATGCAATTCAAAAGCAGACAAAGAGGAATAATCACTTAATAAATAATGTTCTTAAAGGGTTATTAAAAACTACCTCATGATGTAGAACAGTAGTCTCTGTAACACTGTAGACTCTTTTTGTCTGTCCTCAGAACTGAAAATCTTAACATTAACATTAACCCACAGCTTTGTTAAACTGAGAGTTAATGTCTCTATAAAACATGAGATAATTGAGACATGAGATAATAAAATAACTAAGGCTGTCAGCGTTAACGCGTTAATCACAATGCGATTAAGGGCCGGCATGATGCGATTCATTTTTTTTAATCGCATTAATCGCATGCCTGCATGCGATTAATTTATTTTAAGGCCCTGACACACCAACCAGACGGGCCGACCGTCGGCAGAAAAGGCCGGACTGATCAGTCGGGTCGCCGAGGTCCAAAAAGTGCCTCAGAACACACCGAGGAGACGCCGACTTGAGCATATGCTCTGCAAGTGCGCGAAACATAATACGTCTCCATAGGCGGCGCTGCTCTGTATTGTTTCCATTAACAGTCCGATTATTTCCCAGAAAATGAAAACCGGCAGCTGATTGGACGAACGCGTCACATGGTTCTTTTTTCTCCGGAAATTCACGGCCAGACTGTCGTGGCGGCTTGTTCAGAATACGATCTCATATTGGACTAAAATAGTTCACTGAAACGTGTTTCTGAAAACATTTTAAGCGAGAAATAGGTCATGCAGTTTCTGAATCTGTTTTCATTTCAGATCAACAAAGGTCAGTTTAAAAGATTTTCGTCCTCTCTCCGACTGAACATGTCGGGTCGGCCCAAATGAAGGCCGACGGCTCCTCGGACGGACGACGTCACGGGACACACCGAACAGACTCGAGTCACCGACCTCGCCAGACGGTCCGACGGCTGATTATCGGGCTGGTGTGTCTCCTCTCTTACACTTCACTCAGCTTTGCGTTGTGCCTAACGGCTACTATTTTGACCCTTTGGCGCCGCCGTACTTCTTCATAACACATCTTCTTCTGCAGAATGCAGGCAGGCTGCCGGCATGGAGAAAGACAGCAGCAACACACTTCTGAATGGCGCTTTTCTTTTAAAAAAACTCCCGGACGGCTCAGTAGACAAGTCGAAAGCCATATGCACATTGTGTAAAGCCGAATTAAAATATCACCGAAGCATGTCAAGATTGAGCTACCACCTACGAGCTAAGCATATTAACGTGACGTAGTTTGATGTGCTACTCGCCGGCCTGTGGATGAAACCAAATCCCAAGAAAATTACTACAGCTCTTGCAAAATGGGTGGCAACTAACTGCAGACCTGTCAGCATCGTAGAGGACTCGGGTCTTAAAGAAGTGCTACGGTTGGCATGTTCTGCCCGTTTTATACACTGCCATCGAGGGGGACAGTAGTTTCACGCATACACAGCCTGTATGACACGGAGAAAGCAGCTAAACTGGAACTGCTGCAAAGTGCAAACGCTGTCTCATTAACCGGGGATCACTGGACGTCAGTGAGTAATCAACATTATTTAGGAGTTACTGCACACTATATTGACTCTGGCTGGACTTTGCACTCATTTGCCTTAACGGTTCGACATACAGAAGAACGACACTACGCTGAAACATGTGCCGAGCACTTCAGCGAAGTTGAAGAGTAATGGGGCATTGCCTTTTCTGTCCAGGAGAATTGTTACATTCCTTGTTATTAGAAAAATGTAAAGGTTAAATGTCCTGCTGTGGCATCTGGTTTTTGGACCATTTTGTTTGTACTGTTTAAGCAAAGTGTTAGTGTTACATCTCAGTCAATTGCTGTGGTGTTTTAGTTAGGTACTTGGAGGAATTGTGCAATAATGACAGATTCACACATTTGTTAACAGTAAATAATAATAAGTTCATAAAGTAACTTTCTTTGCATTCATTTGATTCCCAATTAAGATACACTGGTAAGAATTGCTTTCCATTGTTATTATGTACTTAAAAACAGTTCTGCAATGCAAAATAATAGAATTTTAATTGTGATAAAACATGTGATTAATCGCGATTAACTATAGAACTTCAGCGATTAATCGCGATAAAAAATTGTAATCGTTTGACAGGCCTAAAAATAACACAGCAAGTATCCTGCAATGTTTGTTATCTAGAAAAAGATGAGGCATGATACAAACCGTGATGTCCAACATTCAGTGAAAGCATCGAGGAAAGTTTAGAGAACCATCTTTTGAAAATGTATACATCCTCCAGAGTCAAATTTATGAACATTTGTAAGATTAGCCTCTTTTATTTTGTTAATGGTAAATGAAGAGCACCTTGTGTTGCATATAGATGACCATGTACAGTGTATTTATCTAGAGTCAAGCCAAGGTTCATTTCCCACTTTTAACAGGGAGGCAGACGTTCAACACATTCAGATAGAATCAGAATATGATGATTTCACAATCATCACTTTATCCTCTGTCAAACCTACAATACCATATTACACATTGAGATATTTTTACCCTCCTGTTTTCCTCGGGTCAAATTTAACCCATTTTCAAAAAGTTTCTACATTAGAAATTTGGGTTTCTTTCAACCAAATTTTCAACAAAAAAAATAAGGTGACTGGTTCCCTAGAACGCTCTTCACAGGTAAAAGAAATGATCAGTTCACTCCTTTCATTGATTTGGGTGTTTTATTCAATTTTATAGCATTTGAAGAAAACTAATTATAAAAGAATGTTGAAACAAGTGGCAAACATGTCAGAAAAAAAAGCTTCAAAAACGTGGGGGGGAAAAAACAACGAAAACGTCAAAAGGCGCAGAAAAAAATCAAGAAAAAAAATAGGAAAAGTGACAAAAACATTGAAAAAATTGACAAAAACATCGGGAGAAAAGCAACATAAGTGTCGAAAAATCCAACCAAAACCATTGGAAGTTTAAGTTTAAGTTGTACATATTTAAAAAAAAAAATCTGTATTAGGGTTCATATATTCTGTTCTTACTTGCTTCCTCTCCATACTGGAGAACAAGCAGTTTTATGTTGTGCGAGGTCAAATGTGACTTAAACTTTGAGCCATTTTCAATCCAACAAGAGGGTTTCATACATGCTAAAACGTCTGTTAGCTCTCAGTACTATGTGTGAAAAAAGCCTAACATTTATGTCATTCTGCTGGTCCCCTGACGGCCATTACCAACCCAATATCCTGTTTCAGAGAGAGTAAGCCTCCAGCATGTTGCTTTTGGCCCCTCACCAAATCTCAAAGTATGAAAATGACCCATCCAGTCATGGCCTGCAGCTCTTTAAAAGCCATCAGCGTTCCTTTTGACTAACCTCCACAGGGCTCACAGGCCAGATCCGACTGGCAGAGCACCGCCGCCACCAACCACAACCCCCCCCCCATCCCCCCACCCCGGAGGAACAAAGTAACCAGGCTTGTCTCCAGCTATATGTAAGGCCACATAATTCAACAGCCGCGAAGCCTGGTGATTATAGTACTGCAGAAAGCCCAGATAAACAGCATCGGCTTCCTCTCGCCTTCTTATCAGCTTTCTCATACACTGGCTGGCCTGCGCTTTACCCCAGCCTTGCTCAACGTGTCACATCCCTCTGGAGTGTCGGGCCCCAGAAATAGCCTGACATGTCGTCTCTGGCTGTGCTCGCCTTCTCTTCTTGTGACACCAGAGGCTACTAGTATGCATTTCTATCATTGTGGTGGCTCACAGATGTGTAAACTCAGACAGCGACGGGAGGACCACTTGTGCTTCGAGTGCCGCGTAATAGGTTGTCACCAAAGTTCAATGAGGCTTTCAAGAGAAGCAGCTTTGCCTCACAACTGACAAATAACAGGGAAAAACAGCAAAGTTATTAGTAGTTTTTTCTCTGACTTTACAAAAGGGAAAGCTTGGCTCCAGAATGATTAATGCTGCTGCTGTTGACAAGAAGTGAACAAATGAATCAAGCTCCATCCAAACCAAGAAGGAAAAGCATCATTCAGGAACATTGGGGATTACTGGCATTCCCGAGAAGCTGAGGTATTCGCGAGATGCCTCAAACACATTCATGCACAAACAGCGTCAGGTGTCAGGTGCTGCCTTCAGTCCTGCCAGTGGCCGGTTAGCATCGCTAGGAATGCCAGGCTTGGCGCTGTGAAGGGTTTGATCGAACCCAGGTTTTTACTGATGCTAGCATTTATGAACTGTGACACATCCTCAGTACTAGACTCTGCGTCACAGTTCTCGGTTAGCCAGTCTCGCCAGGAATGACTTGGAACTGGGCTAGGGTAAAAGCTATCCAGCTATACAAATCATGAAATGTGTGTGTCTGGGTATTTAAATTGCAGATGGAGTGAAGGAAACCGGATGCAAAATGAATTACATTTTCTATGTCCACTTGTGGTCTCCGCGTGGTTTTGGTGTTTTTGAGCGTTGCCTTCTTTGAAATGAAATAGTCCCAGTTTGCGCTGTGTGTTTCACTATCATCACTGACTAGCTGGTTGGGCTTGGCATTCCACCGTCACATGTATGAGGTCATTGTCAGACACAGGCATGGAACTTCTGTTTATCTCACAGGCGTGTGTTTGAAGTTTAGCAAAGCCATGTGTGTGTGTGTGTGTGTGTGTGTGTGTCTGTGTGTGTCAAAAGGAGCTGTCAGTGTGTTATGCTGCAGCCCGCTGCTGCTGTAACTGACTGCACACACATCAGCAAGTCACAAGTTCATGTACAGGTACAACACCCATGTGTGTGTGTGTGTGTGTGTGTACATTAATGAAGAGAAGTAGCGTATGGGACAGACGCTTCAAACCTGATCAAAGTTAAAGGATAGTTCTGCAACTTGGGTTTTTATTGGTCATGATTTTGTTTTATTATGATGGCCTGATACAAAAGTAAATGCTCTTTGAACCAAAGCTCCCTGCTAATGTCATGTTGGTGACTCCACTGTGAAGACATGCTGTTTTCTTTCCTACCTGAAAGCATCAGATTTGCTCAGTCCAAAGCAGACAACTTGGACATGGATCATTTCCAAACTTCAGTTGGGCATAGATGAATGTCTGCAAAGTCCCAGACTGTTGATATTGTATGAGTAAGTTAGCCTGCGTGTTAATAAGTGACTCACAATGATGTACATGTTTGCTCTTTTGATGCTTGGTCGTGGTCCAACCTGTGATCTCACTTTAGCTTCATTTTAGACCAATGAGGATGTGTCGATGGATAGTTTAGGACAAATACCAACACTGTTAGTTCTCCTGAACTGAATCCAACTCAGCTCTCTCATACTGGTGCTGTTACACATCTGAAAGCAATAAAACAAGGAAGAGAGAGGGACAGACACATGCATGGAGTTATTATATACCTTTTAAATACACAAAACAAAGCTTCGATACCCCCAGGGACAATTATTCGTCATACATGTAATATTTGAATGTTATACTCTGAGCTAACCTGGACACAGAACGAGTGCCAGGGGACGTGAGGACAAGAAGCCTGTGTCCGTCTCCTTCACTGTCAGACGGCTCAGAGGAACTTCTCGTCCTTTGCAAAGAACATTCAAAACCTAATGAAGGAACATGTATTTTGTACTTTTAACAATATATTAATAAGACTTTCTACTAAATCTGTCCCAACAGAAGCATGAGCTAAGCTCAGAACTATACCGCCCTCTGCTGGTGACAGACAGTAAGTACAACAGCATCAACATCAGGAAACATTTTACACCCAAAATTCTAAAACATACCAAGTAATGGGCTAGTATACTATATCATGTTTATTATAGTAATACTACATATTATATATTTCAGACACCCACGGCCGCCCATAGTAACACATCTTTATTCTGTGTTTAATCCATATTAAACATCACATTTCTAATGTGTTGTAAACCCCCCATTGATACAAATGTGGTGGACAAAATATTAGAAACACCTCCCAGTGACCATAAAGTTGAATGAGCTGAGCATTATGAAGGGAGGCTTTATTAGACAGCATCACTTTGAGCTTTCATTATTTTTTGGCATTGTAAGCCTGTATTTGATAGGACAGTTTAGACTTGAAAGGGGAGCCCTTCAAGTCTATGATGTCCTATCAAATACAGAGAGAGGGGAATGACATGCAGCAAAGGGCCACAGGTCGGAATTGAACATGCAGCCACTGTAGTAAGAACTGATCTTCTGTACATGGGGCGAACGCTCAACCAGGTGAGCTAACCAGGCACCATGAGCTTTGGTTCCAACCTAAACTCCAACAAGTAGCTGGGTCAAAACTTTCCAGGGACACTATACATAGTTTGTGCTTAAGAGTTCATCAGATTTCATTCAGTGTCATAAACTCATGTGGAACTACTGATCAGTGGGAGAAAAAGACTTTATGATAGGATGAATATTAAAAGCTTATGTTGCAATGCATCAAACTCTGATAAAACTGCAGGTGACATTTTAAACTTGCTTCAGAAAGCACAGCTGTGTGAACACATGTTAAATAATTATTATAGTTTGATAATTACATTTTTTTTTTTTTTTAACTTGTATCCAGCTGCGTGAAGGAGGCTGCTTCCTGTTTGTGCTGTGTCAAGTCTTACTCTACCGCCCTGGCTGATGTGACAATCACGCTCAGGCAGTTCTTCCTGCTTTATGTATTTCAGCTCTGTCATATCAGTGAGCAGGCTACTTGTTTGATTCTGAAATGGAAAGTCTGGCTGCGATGCTTCTCTTTGGTCTGTCATCTTAATCTTCAAAGTCACTGAGAGCAACTGAAGCTCCTCAGATGCTGCTTCTGGACATCTGACACACACACACACACGCACGCACGCACGCACGCACGCATGCACGCACGCACACACGCAAGCACGCACACACACACCTCAATAAAACAAACGAGAACATTTGTTCATCATGTTTCTGATATTTCTGGCTACATCAGAGTACTGAACAGACTTCACACACATTGTGTCTGCTGCAAATTGTTTGGATCACATGATATTTGTGAAAAATATTTGTGATAAAAAATAAAATCATTTTGTCTGCGGCAGTCAAGTTCTACTAAGCAGCATGACGGAGAAGAATGCAGACTTTCTGTTTCATTATTTGTCACAGGTCAGTACTGTAGAATACCTCACACTGCTTTTACTGTAAACTGGAGGCTATATGATGATGGTCTGCCTGGACACAGCTCTGTGCACCAGTCTGGACCGTGCACAGTGGACTGGAAACAGCTCTGTGACCAGTCTGGAACGTGCACAGTGGACTGAACCCAGCTCTGTGCCTCTGTCTGGACCGTGCATGGTGGACTGAACACAGCTCTGTGATCAGTCTGTACCGTGCACGTTGAGCCGCCTGGACAGCTTCAGATCAGACGTGTAGCAGCTTTCCTGAGCTTCTGGATATCTCTGTTGAGAACAACCAGGAGCCTTCAGATCTGAAACCTGCACTGATGGTAGTTCACTATTTCCTGCAACAGGTCACGTCTTTCAGTACAGTAGTGCCACCCTGTGGCCACCTTTGGCAATCACATCTTTTCTCATTCAACAAAAAGACAACAGACTGGAGAACTAGATCAGCAGCTCCTGAGGCAGGGTGAACTACATTTTTATTTTTCCTGATGGTGTCGATGTTGGATGTCCACTTCATGTTCTAAGAGATTGTGGATCCCAGAAACCTGAAGGCTTACCACAGGTGGTGTGGATGGTGATGGGAGGCTCATCCTGAAGTCCCCTTTCATCTCCACATTGAGGGGGGGTACTGTTAAGTGTACTGTAAGTCCTGTAAGTATGTGCTACCAACATTGCCATCTTGAGTTCAGCTTGCATCACGTTTTCTGCCTCTGTCTGTCCTTTCATGATGAAATTGCCTGTGTGCCCTTATGTGCCTCTTCTGCGCGATGGTGCCGCTGTGCTGGGTAATGTCATTTTTCCCGCCGTGTGCTACATTAAAATCAATGCGACACACCTTACAAAAAGCGCAGAGGTTGTCGATATGACATGATAAGATGCATGTAAATTGTTGCGCCCAACACTGTTGAAATTTACAGCTATATTTCCATTTCTTTGCACAGAGATCAACTGCGCAACTGGGTTATAGGTTGCCAGGTTGAGGTGACAAACAGGTTGAAAATTGTAGATGGTGTGTGGATTGTGTGAATAGGATGTGTTTCATACAATATCTGGCAACTGGTCAACATTAGAGACCGTTCGGAATGGACCACCGGAGGAAAATAGGGGAGGGTCATGTCTTTTTATTCTTTGTTGAGGAGAGGGTCACCCAACGTTTTTTAGTCTAGGGGCGACGGTCACCAGACTTTTGTATTCATGAAAACAGCAAAATTTGAAAGTGGCTTTTTTGGTGCATATTTTTCCATGTGGATCTCAGTCTCGGCCCCCCCCATCGCTAGCAGATGGGTCTGACCCAACAAAAATCACAACATGACAGCAACACGAGTTTGGAGTTGCTTTCTTTGAGAATGCAACCAAGTGTTTCCCACACACGTTTTTAACGCTATTTAAAACACGCATAAAAAAGTCTCAGAAGTGAACAATGTGTAAAGTTTCCAGTTATAGTTCCAATGAGACAACCTGTAGGGGGACCGAAGCAGGAAAAGTTCTCTAGTGTTACTTGTTTACAAAGTAATTAAATGCAGTTACAAAAGAGCCGAGAGCGACCTCAACGTCATCAAACTGGCCCATATAACTCCAGTCCCAATCTGTTAAATCCCCCCAAAACCGCTCTGTATCAAACTTTCTAAGGTTCCTCTTGGAGACCACCTGAGACGCTGTCTTTTTTACCCGCACATCCCTTACATAGACAATGGGGCAGTGATCGCTGACTCCTAGCTCAAAGACTAGTAGAATATTTGCCAGCCCTGTTGGTGAAAATTAGGTCTAAGAGTGTGGATTTGGAGTAATCTTTAGAATTTGGTCGAGTTGGCTCTGTAATCAGTTGTGAGTTGTGAAGTTTAGATTGCACTGAGATTTTTAAACTGCACAGAAGCATCACTCAGCCAATTCAGATTTAGGTCACCTAATATAAGTAATTCATCAGCAGAATATTTAGAGAGCATATTCACTAGGGAGTCAGTAGCATGTGATTCAGCTGAGGGAGGTCGGTAGACTCCGACCACAGTCAGTGGGTCCGGACCATGATGGACCTTTAGAGCTAAAAATTCAAAGCAATTAGGAAGCGGAACAGCAGTTAAAATTGACACTGAGAGACAAGATTTGACATATTCCAACTCCACCGCCCCTACCTAACCAATCTATTCTATAAAAATATAATTATAGAGAGTCACAGCTGAGTTATCTATATTCTTCCCAAGCCAAGTTTCACCCAACACAAGAATATCAGGAGTAGTCTGTTCAACTAGAATAGTTAGATGGTCACAGTTCTTAAGTAAGCTTCTAATGTTCAGATGGATTATACCAAGACCCTCAATCATTGGAGTAAGGAAAGGGATAGAGGTATCAGATACACTAGGCCCATTAGCGGGAGTTTGTTGAAGAGATATTTTAATTAAGTTAGAGGAATTGCTACCACGAAGTTTATTAACAAAAGACGATCCTAGCCCAGAGGGGAGTCTATACGTGTGAGAGGAACCATTATCACAGGGACTGGGATCAAGAGAACATCAAAGTTTGAGAGACCGATCCGGCCTGGAAGAAGCATGTTTCAGTTTCAGTTTGGGTTCGTGGTGACACACAAGCAGCCACTTCGGTTTGAGTCTGTTGTGGCACACTGGTGGAACTACAGTGATGATGGATACAGTAGGAGATGTTGGAGGAGAGGGCACAGGCGCCTGCAAAGTTTAAATGAAGTCCATCCACAGCAAAAAAATCGCTGCGTTGCCAGAAAAGGTTAAAATTGTTAATAAAATGTAAGTTGTGTGTGTGGCATGCAGACTGAAGCCAAGTGTTCAGATTTAGTCATCTGGAAAAGTGGCCAATGCCGCGACTAGCCGTGGACACACACACACACACACACACACACACACACACACACACACACACGTCCTCACAGAACCTGATGTAAAATATCACAGTGTCAGTTCATCCAGATGGGGAGCTGCAGCCTCAAACCCCTCCAATCAGTGCAGTGAAAGCAGACCTGGCTCTCAGCTAAGCCCCGCTGCTCCATCTCCTCACAGGTGGAGCACAGCAGGTGGTGCAGCAGTGGACCTCTCTGGGTGAGATTAAATCTGTCCGTTCATAATTTCTGTTCAATCCAGGTTGCATTCATACATTCCTTCAGCTGATTCCCACCTTTCAGTCTACGCTGACATCTGAATGCAGCGAATCAAGAGTCAACATGGAGAACATAGGTAATAAACTTTTGAAAGTGAAATAAATATATGTACAGTATATAAAAGCTGGAATATTGTATTTTGATTTAAAACCAAATTAAATCAAATTTCTTTTATGATCTGGATATATTCTGTTTCCCTCTCTCATCTCCTCTGCTTAACTTAATACATTATTTTTTGAATTTCACTTTCACTCTTTTCTCCCATCAGTGTGATTTCCTGTGGGTCAATCGATCTCAAATATGAGCTATGTGTTTAATCAACGCATTATCAACATGAATTTACAAACCATTTCATATCCTAGGAGTTGGAAATCTGTGCTGAACATAATTTCCTCCTGTAAGTGAACAATGGCAGTCAGGCAGACAGACAGACAGACAGGCTGATAGACAGACAGACAGACAGACAGGCTGATAGACAGACAGACAGACAGACAGACAGACAGGCAGGCAGACAGACAGACAGGCAGAGGCATGTCCTGGTCATGGGTCAGCTCCAGGTCGCTCATGTCCCCTTAGCAACGGCCTGATTAATGCAAACACTGCGTTACCTTGGAGGCCGAGACACAATCAGTTCACTCACTCACTCACTGAGCGGGACAGCAGCCATGGATGAGTCCCCCGCCGAGGACAGCAGACTGGACTTCATAGCGGACTATGTGCTGAGGACTCTCCGACTCAATCAGGACAAATGGCAGCAGTGCGTGTCCAGCGGGGACAACAGGCAGCTGCTGCAGGACTTCCTGGACCGAGCCGAGCACAGGAGCCTGGTGGTGTGGCTGAGTGCGGCCGGGCTGCTGCAGCCCACAGCCGGCTTCCCCCCGGCCGGCAGCGGGACCAGGGCGGTGTACCTGCTGAAGCAGCGCGGCGCAGCGCTGCAGCCGCAACGCATGCAGGAGCAGCTGCTCTGCGGGGATATGGCCCCGGCTGCCCTGGACCACTTCTCTGCTTTGGTCCAGGAGGTAAGGGAACTGTTAATGATTGTTCGTGATGGAGGACCACGTGATGTCACTGGAAACTTTACTCAAGTATTTTATATTTATTACTTGTCCACCACAAATAGCCTACTGACTGACTGTTTTTTTAATCCTCCGTGTCCTCCTTGGCTACTAGTAGCTGTATTGAGGGAGAGGGGTGGTGGGTGTGCGCGATCACAGAAGGCTTGTATCATGTGGATGCGCCGACAGTGTTCTTGTCATTACTTAGAATTCCTCATGGGGGAGACAGAAACTACGCACTTTATCTTTAAGCCACAGGTGTCAAACTCCTTTCAGTTCATGGGCCACATCCCCCTAATCTGATCTCAAGTGGGCCAGACCAGTAAACCACTCCAGAAAGATCACAAACTTTATCTGCCACAGAGTTTCTTGTCAGCTTGATGTTGGCAAACGCAAGTTGCTTCTGCTACGACAGCGTTCTAAGGCCATTGCAGGAAAAAAATTATGTAACGGACCCGGGAGAAAGGGGTAATATTCCGAGAAAAAAGAATTTGTGAGATTAAAGTTGTAAATTTACGGAAAAAGAACTTAGATAGGTTCTGAGATCAAAGTGGTAAATTTGGATTTGGAATTAATTACTTCTCTGCAATTTTCACACTTTGCAAAGTCATCCAGTGGGCCTGACTGGACCTATTAGCGGGCCGTTTCTTGCTCACGGGCCGTATGTTTGACAGCCCTGGATTAAGCATACACATGTTTAGTGAATGCATGGTCGCAGTGTAAGCCTTCTCTCTTCTCTCCATGACTGTTCCACCTCCCCTGTAAGAAATCTTCCATCCCCCCCAGTGTAGTTGATGCAGACTGTTAAGGAGGAGGGTTCAGTTTCTGAGTTTGAGTGCTGTCATCTTGGGGCATCGGTTAGAATGCAAGAGTCCACTTCACAAAGGTTAAGTATGGTGGGGCGATTGATAAGGAGTTCAACAAAACACACATGGGCTGCTGAAATCTGAAAGAACACACATTAGTTATAGTTAGTTAGTTATACTTTTAACAACTTTCCTAAACTCTTAACACAGTTAGCACAACATCCATCTGTGTAGGCTATACATTTAACACATTTCTTGTTGCTTTGACACAAAATGAATACAGTTAACACATATTTAAAATGCTTGAACTTCTTTTACACACAAGCTCAACCAAGACCAAAACAATGGATATTTACTGCCAAATTTACAAATGCTTTCACTCTGTATGTCAGAACAGATAACAACATGTTCTAAACCTAACTTATAGGCTAAAGTCAAAGTGAACAGCTGTTCATATTGTAAATTGAAACACAAATATATCCCCTGGATTTTGTTCCATTGCTACTGAGAAACAGCTGATTGAAGTTATACAAATAGATCGATCACAGCTGATTGATATCTAGGAAACACACTCAGGTGTTGAGGTTCTTTCAATCGCATGACCATATGGTAGTACATACAGTGTAGGTCCTATTTGAACAATATAGATGAACACAAAGAAAGGAGGAAAATGCCTGCACGAGGGAGAGGAAGACGAGTACTAGGACAATTCTGTTTCTGTCTTCTTTTTTTCATAGACTGTACATTCTATAAAGCTACTCTGAGATGAGTCATTCATTTTTTGTATTGAATTTCTGCAGCAAAAGAAACAAAATGTATGCATTTACTAAACCCAACAAAACAAAAATGTGGAAAGGCTTCAAGAGAAGCTGCAGTGCAAAACACAATCTATGGTCAATACAATATACTATTGTCTATTATAAAATGAAAAAAAGCATTAAATAAAATATAACGAAATAAAAGCTAACATAAAATAAAATATAATATATCTTTGGCCCATGCTTCATAATTTGTACTTTTATTTTTGATACTTACTCAAAGTAAAATTTTGAATACAAGACTTTTCTGAAGTAATATGATGTGAATACTTTTTCCACCACTGTCTGCATCAAAGGTTTCCTCCAAAGCAAACATGTTCTACACTGTCCTCATTGTCCTGCAGGTTGTGGCCCCACTGCTGTCCAACAGTAGGAACCAGAGTGAATGGCCCCAGGTCGTGTCCCAGGACGTCAGACGCCACGTCCACTCCCTCCAGACCAATGTATTTGTGGTGACAGGCCAAGTCCAAGGCAAGACCCTGCTGCCTCTGCCTGCAGGCTGCGACCGAGTGGAGCAGGCTGCCCTGGAGGCCGAGCACAGGTAAACACACACGCACGCGCGCACACACACACACACACACACACACACACACACACACACACACACACACACACACACACACACACACACACACACACACACACACACACACACACACACGTGCATGTCAATGCATTATCCTTAAGGCAACGCTTACCTGCTGAAACTTCACAGGGGGGAGATAGTGGATAAGAGCATCATTCACTCCTTGGAGTCAGCAGTGATTGAGTGGAGCCATCAGATCCGCGCCGTCCTGAAGAAAGACTCCTCTGAGGCTCTGCTGGAGGGCAAAAACCCCACCCCACACACAGAGCTGCTCTTCTGGAAGAACAGGTCAGCACCTCCCTAGTTATAGTCGTCCCTACAGGACTCACAGTTCAATTGTTTCAGATGTTTTGCTGGTGCTAGGGGTTTCACAGAATAGTCAACTATTGAAATATCCCATCATCAAAACTAATAATCCATACGGCGAGTTATGGTCGAATTATCGTTCATCTGTGGTTTGAACATGGTGCAGTAATGAAGTAATGAAGTCTGTATCAGATATGCATGGGATTACATCAGATACGCAGCAGGGGGTGCTGTGGTTAAACAAGTCCGAGTTGTTCTCTGCATTGCAAGGAGGTAAAGCAGCGGACATGGAGCTGGATGGAGCGGCACAAAGCTCTTTTGTTATGGTGTTTCATTGTGGTGAATTTGTGTTTGCACTGTTTTTAGCCTATTTTCACTTGCCATGTGAGGAAAATGGGTAAATGATTAATTTCCTTATGACAGCTCATTCTGATATGTGTCAGCCCCTATTGATGTTTTTCAATGAAGGTATACATGTTTTTTGGTGAGATAGGGCTGGGTATTGTTCAGAAAATGTTGATACCGGTACCAATACCAATACCGTGACTTCGATACCTGTTCCTGAACAACACCTGTTACTGAATGATACTTTTTTCAATACCAATTTTATAAACAAAAATAAATTGCAATGCTGCATGCTGATTGGCTCACTGACGTTGATGAGATGTACTCCTTAGGTATTGAAATTGGGTATTGAATGACGAGGCATTTTTTGATGCTCGATACTTTAGAGGCAACACACACACGCACGCACGCACGCACGCACGCATGCACGCACGCACACACACAATCAAGTTTTAGACATCATTTCTTTCAGGAGAACCTGGGCTATCAGGATATGTGTGCTGCAGGGATGCCACATGAATGTTATGTTTATGTATGACTATAAAGACAAAAGAAAAGACTAAACGGAAATGAAATCTCACAGAAATGTATTGAAATCACACAGAGAACAATAATAACTAAACCTTTTGGCAATCAGGGGAAACATAAATAAACTATTTTGTTTTTATTCTTTATTTTCGTACAAAAATATGACTAAATAGCCGTTCAGCCATAGATGTATTGCTCTGGATTTATTGGGCAAAGTCTCTGAAAGCCACTGACATTCCCGTTTGGATTACTAAGCTTCTGGAAGGGCTAGAAAGGCACTGAAGGACTCGTAAATCTCCAGCTGTTAGCTATAAAGCTATTAACACGCCGAGAGGCTGGGTTCAAATGTCGCGGAGTAAAGGGGAGATTATGTGAATTGATTTTTGTATTCATTATTATTTATTTATAACGTAGTTTAAAACTTTTCCAACTAATGTCGGAAAAAAACCCGACCTGAATTGGTGCAGGCAGCACGGAGTAGCTGCAGCTATGTGTATGAGCTTCCACTGAGCTAAAATGGCAGTTGTCGGGGCAAGTTTTAGAGTGCCTTTGTGCCCCTTAACAGACATAAAATGCAATTAAAATGTCCGTGCAACATGAACAGGGCCCTTACGTGACAACAAAATGCGTTTTCAACTCAGACATTGTTTAAATTCACCTACCCTGGTCCCTGTCTCGATCCTGCCGGTAGCTGCCCCCTCTAAGTTGATTAGTTGATGAATCGGTTGTTTGTGTTTTTTATGCTTTTTCATGCTGAATGATTAATTTCTAAGAAACGTCTGAGCACATCTGTGGTACACACTAGATATAAACACTTTACAATAAGGTACACAAAAATGTAGGTAGGTACTGAGGAACGAATGAAGAGTGAATCAGGAACGAATGGTTAGTTAATGAGTAGTTACTGATTGACTTGGATTCAAGCACTAATACTTAGTTACTGATTAACAGATTGGGAGTCACTGTATTGATGAATCATTTGGAAATCAGTTACTCTGTTAATGGGATTTCCCAAGTAGTAATAAAATAAATAGACGTGGTACAGGATGACACTTATAATATATTGTAATAATTATATTCACAACACATGGACATTCACATCCAAGGTATATTCTGTAGCATTAGCATTGTTGAACAATTGTACACCGCTGCAGGGCATGCTGTTGAGCGGTAGTTAAAGCTATAGTGCATAGTTTCTGTCTCCCCCATGAGGAGTTCTAAGTAATGACAACAACACTGTCGGCGCGTCCACATGATACAAGCCTTCGGTGATGCGCATGCGCCCACACCCCTCCTCCACACAGTTGCTAGTAGCCAAGAAGGACACGGAGGATTAAAAAAACATGATGGGCTCTTCAGAAGAGGTCATTATCTTCACTTGAGTTTCTGCACGGGAAAGTCTGTGATGGAGCTCAGGACTCGACTGTGTAACGTATAACGCTGTGATGGAGCTCAGGACTCCACTGTGTAACATATAACGCTGTGTGTTGAAGCGTAGAAAGTACAGACTTGCTGTCCGATCCTGACCTTGTCCTGTCTCCATGTCCATAATTCATAATTATAAGTAATTAATGAAGTTGCAGCTATGGTGCCACATGCGTAAATGTGCACAGCAGCCCATAGTGAACTCAACATGAGCACGCCTTCGTCAACCAAAGCCACACACTTCTTCTACACGCTCTGTAATGTTTATGGACCAGTTTTGGTGCCGAAATGTGGAAAATGTCTGATGTTTAGATGTTGTTCCTGTGTGCAGAGAAAGCCTCTATAACTTACAAAACTACATCGTCTTTGAGGCACAGAGTGAGACTGCCTTAGAGCCTAAGACCGTAGGAAGGACTTCACTCACAAACATAGAAATGGACTTCACAGTAACCAGTGCATCACAAACCAGTGGCCTCCTGCAGATGTGACAGAAAGCTTTTTGTTCTCCTTAAAGATATGCAGACCTGGAGTGCATCCAGTCCCAGTTACAGTCCTCGAAGGTGAATAAGATGGCGATGCTGTTGGAGGCTGTGGAGAGCAGCTACTCCCCTGCTTTCACTAACATGCAACATGATGTCCTTGCAGGTAACGACACACCTACAGTATACACGTGACAATATAGAGAAATTCTTATGATGATCTATCATTATTAGTAGGTCTGTAACAAGGTTTACATAATTGTCTAAGTGTTTGTTCAGATATGCCAAATAGTAAGTGATTATTGGTCGTATTGGTAATTGTTAGTTGTTGGCACTTGGCTCTATACGCGTTCATAGCAACACAAATGACAAGGAGGTGGATACAGTTAGAAACAATGTTTTATGATAATACAGAGGTGTGGTTTACTTCATAGGCTGTTTACCTATGTTATTACATTATCTGGATCACATTATCTGGATGTAACCAACAGATTTATCCTGGAATTCATTCAAAACTTTTATTTGTTTATAAAAGTAATTTTTAAATAAATTTGACTAAAGGAGACAATTATATTGTTAATCTCAATTATTTCTGAGACAATGAATTGTACAGCAGCATTTGTAATTGTTACCGCTCTAATTATTCTTATTTTGTGGTTGAACTGACTGGTCCCTCCCCAGCCCTGGAGGAGGCGAAGGATATCTGCCGCTACCTGAGGCCCCTGCAGCGTCTGTTTGAGGACATGGAGACCGCTGAGTTCCCTGATGTCCGGGCTCAGATTGGCCCGCTGATGCACACCGTGTGCCTGGTGTGGGCCACCTCCAGATACTACAACACCCCCGCCCGCCTGGTGGTCCTGCTGCAGGAGACCTCCAACCTCCTTATACAGCAGGTCAGCTGCATGCTCTGCTCTGTGTCCCGCGGCCATCCATCCCAAGAGCCGGCTTTTCTTTGGTGTAAGCAGTCGTCATGTGGCTGCTGCTGAGATTTCTGGAAACTTTTTTTTGTTCTTTTCAGCCATGAAGGCTCCACTCTTCATGCTAATGAATTCCTTATTGCTCTCTTGTGTTCCGTTTTTTGGAAACACCCCTTTGGTTTTGCTGCCAGTAATGTATAGTGTAACAGACATCCTGTCCCAGAGCTGGATTAACCCATCGAGCCCTGTTCACAGCCTGGGTCTGAGTCTGGGCCTGGGTCTGGATAGATCAAGGCCAGTTGCTTGCATCCAGTTATCATATAAACTTAGCACAAAAAGTAAGGAAATTTGTGTTTGGTAGATTATTTCTCTGTGTGTTGGCAATAAATCTTATACCATTGGAAAGCCTGTTTAGTTCCCTTTCAAATGGTGCTCAGCAGCAGCGCTGAGTATGTGGGTTGCGCCCATGAAAAATTTGCCAAATCTTCTCTGCCAATGCCAAACAGCTTATTCTGCCATTGACTCATTTGGTGTTTGGTGGATTGGATGATTCCGCCTATGGCAGTTGGATCGTAGGGTCAAAGTGTGGAGAAAATGCGGAGAACGCTATGCTGATTGCTGATCCGATAGAGTAACACCTTTTCGTGGAGGCAGTGTGATGGTGTGGGGCGGCATCTCCCTCACTGGAAAAACGAGGCTTGTCATCATTGGAGGCAATCTCAATGCAGAGAGATATAGAGATGAGATTCTGCAACCAGTGGCAATCCCATATCTCCACAGTTTGGGACCAAACTCTATCCTTCAATATGACAACGCTCGCCCACACATTGCAGGGTTTATCAGAGACTACCTCCAGAATGTGGGAGTGGAGAGGATGGAATGGCCTGCCAGCAGTCCTGACCTCAACCCCATTGTACACTTGTGGGATCAGCTTGGGCGTGTTGTTCGTGCCAAAGTGACCAACACAACCACGTTGGCTGACTTGCGACAAATGCTGGTTGAAGAATATGATGCCATCCCACAGCAGTGTGTGACCAGGCTGGTGACCAGCACAAGGAGGAGGTGCCAGGCTGTTGCGTGTATGGTTCTTTCCCACGCTACTGAGGCTCCTGTTTGTGAAATGAATAAATTGTTAAATTACCAATATGATTCGTTTCTTCAAACTTCAATCATCCAATCCACAAAACACCAAACGAGTCAATGGCAGAATAAGCTGTTTGGCATTGGCAGAGAAGATTTGGCAATTTTTTCATGGGCACAACCCACATACTCAGAGCTGCTGCTCATCCCACAAATGCATGTTCCTTACAAATGGGGCACCATTTGTAAGGAAACTAAACACGCTTTCCAACGGTATAAGATGTATTGCCAAAAAGCATTGTTACCACAGAGAAATCTACCAAACAAAAATGTCCTTACTTTTTGTGCTAAGTTTATAAAGTAAATCCATGCATTGCCTCCGTGGTTTCCAGTGTGAACACGACAGAAGAGGTGGAGTGAGAGGATGCCTACTGCTCTCGGGAATGCACACGACTGTTTGTGGCTGTGGTCTAAAGTTGATAATCGTCTTTTCAGATCGCTGTGTGACTAAGACAGTGATGGAAGACATTTTACCGTTGTCCGAGGCCCCAGAGTTGCCCCCCTTAGTAACTGTCTTTCCGTTTGTGAACGGCACTAACACACTTTATAGGGTTAACGTTGGCAGATTGATGGAATAGATAGAATTTTTTGAATTGTGGGTTTCGAGCTAGCGACCATCTATTTTGCTGGCTGAAATGACAACTGTCACAAGCACATTTTGTCAAATTTGGTTTGCTAATCAACTGAGCTAATTTCTGTGAGCCAGGAGGAAACGCTGTATTCCTCTTACTTGTTTTGGAAGGAGAACCATGTAAACAGATCTTAAATGAGCAATTGAGAGTTTCATACATTATATCATACTAGAAGCTGAGACGAAAGCTACATGTCCCAGGCAGGATGGTAGCACAATGCAAATATACAACAGTGATGACACTGGGTCGCTGTCTGTGTTGCCCCAGGACAGTTATCGCTGTCACAAATGACAAAGCTTTCATGAAATGGGAATTATTAGCTAAACATGTTATCTGTTCCTATAACAACACCTGAGTTGTGCTGCTGTGCACCACCAGGCCCAGGTGTATGTCGCCCCAGAAGAGGTTCTGAGAGGAGAGGCTTCAGAGAGTCTCCTGAAGGTGCAGACCAGCCTGGACATTCTGCAGCTCTTCAGGAGCACCTATGAGGACCGGCGGGCCAATCTAAGCCAGTATCAGAGGAACGGGAGCTGTGTGAGGCCCTGGGACTTCTCCCCCCTCTTGGTCTTCTCTAGACTGGACTGCTTTATTAACAGAGTCAGGACCATTAAGGCGAGTATGGAAACAGGATTCATAATAACCGAGACATGTCTGCAGTTGTTGCTCTGTGGATAGAGATGCCAAAGTTAAAATTGCCTAATTCTTTACAGTGAAACTGAACTTTAGCTTGATTGCCCTCCACTTTCCATGTTTATTTCCCCACAGGACGTCCTGTTGACAGCTGTGGACCTGCTGAAGCTTGAGAAATTGGAGATTGGAGGCGTGCGAGGCCGAGCCCTCAGCCATCAGGTCCAGCTGCTCCACCAAGAGTTCGTGGACACTTACCGATTGTTCACAGAGAAGCCCTATGACTGCCTGGACCTCGACAACAGGGTACAGAGTATTAGTATCACAGGCTGCATGGCAATTTCGTTCACTTGCCTGCTAAAACGAATTAGGCTGTAGTTTTGTAGAGCAACTTTAAAGTTCAGGTCATTTTCACAAAGGTTTTATGAAATACGAGTGAATACTTCTCAGTACATACTCTTCATTTCTTAGGCTGGCAAACACCACCACAGCCTGGTGTGCCTCTGCCCAATTGAAATTAAGTTTTTCAGTGCTTATTGTTGCTTAAGCAAGAAGTTCCTAAAGTATAGCATTTAAAGCAATTTACTTAGCGTGTAAGAGGCAGCCAGTGCTCCCGCTGGATGGCTTTGAGTCAGTGAGATGTGAAAAGGAATGTGCTGTGCTGGCTCTGCGTTAGCTGGTGTGGTGTTTAGCTGAGCTATCTGCCCTGCAGGAGTATGAAGAAGATGTGAAGGAGTTCAAACTGAAGGTGGATGACACAGACCGTAGATTGGGAGCCATCTTCTGTCAGGCCTTTGAGGACGCCTCTGGACTAGAGCACGCCTTCAAGGTCTGAGAACCTAATCTATCTCTGCTTCTCTCTGTCACACACATGCACACACACACACACACACACACACACACACACACACACACACACACACACAAACACACACATGCACACACACACACACACACACACACACACACACACACACACACACACACACACACACACACACACACACACACGCATTCACACATATTTATTGAAACTTATCTGACTTCTGCAGGTTCTGGATATGTTTGGAAGCCTGCTGGAGCGCCCCTTAGTTGCCACAGATGCTGTGGCCAGATACCCTGTCCTCGTGTGCCTGTTTGACAAAGAGCTGGACTGCTGTAAACGCCTTTATAACAAACACATCCAAACTGCAGAGGAGCTGGGTGAGCAACACTTCACAGAGAGCCGTATGAGTGAGTACAGCTTCTGCAGAGTGTCAAACCAGTTTGCTTTAGGCATAAATCAACATTTAGATTGTGAAGATGAAGATTTTAATATTTAGGTAAGGATTAGAGATGAGTGGGGCTAACTTAAGGTGTTTTCACACCTGAAAGTCCGATCCAAGATCTGGACCAAGTTCATTTTTTTGTTACATTGTAACATTTGATCCGGTAAGTTTTGGTTTCACACTGCAGTTATGCAAGCACACTAAAGATCTATACGTGACAAAACTACGTCCTGCCGTCATCACATACGTGAGCTGCGTCTCCAGATACTTATAATTGATTGGTTCGTAGACGGGCGTCCCCGTCCTCTCGTCTCCTCTCTCTGTGTCGGAGTTATTTTAACTGAGCTGCTCTCCTCTACTGCAGCGGCTTGTTTTGTTTAATTGTGATGTTGAGAAGCAAGACACGGGAACTTTCTTTCTGGAGCATTTATTCAGAGACAAACTGAGACCTACACTGTACATTTACTACCACTTAACAAGTAAACTGCTGATGTATTCTCAGCTCTGATAGCAGACAGCTGTCCGCTCTGAGCGCATTCACCGTCACACACTCTCTCACGTACAGGCTAAGCACCGAGCTATTCCTTAAAGGAGCTTCCCCGGTCTTGTAACACAAGGAGAGCCTGCCAGAGCTTCTTGTATTTGGTCCAAAAGTCCGAACCATCCAAAAAATGCTTTCACACTATAAACGAACCGGACCATGGTTCAGTTTGGTCCGGACCGGGACCACCTCTTTTTATCAGACCAAAATTTGGTCTTTTGATCCGGACCTTGGTCCGGGGGAGGTTTCACACCTGTAATTCTGGTTCGGATCAAACTGAAACGTCCGAAGGTCCGGACCAAATGAGGTATGTGTGAAAACGCCCTTAGTGTGGCTAAAGCAAACATTATGCAGATACTTTGTTCAGGTTATGAGATGCATAAATGTAGTGTCTCTAAACATTGAAAATAACATAAAAAGGTCAGCAGCAACATGTCTGTTCAAAAAGGAAACGCCCTCAATGGAACGAGCTGAAATCTTTATGTGCTGCTCAGTGTGTGCACTACTGAACGTGTGTTTGAAGGAGGACACAGTTAACCCTGCTGGAAAACTGATTACAGCGTTGTCTGCTGCCTTTGAAATCTTTTGAATGTAGTTTTTTCCAGAGGCAGAAATGTCAGAAAAAGATATTTCAAAACTTGGGGATATATAATCAAAACCGTCTTTGTGAGTAGATAGCACGAGAGGTAATGTGTTTTTTTAAGTTTGAGTGAGGGGTTGCCCCGAGGTTTAACCACAGTGTCGAGCATTGTTTCATGTCCTTCATCTGTTTCTCTGTCTCTCACTTCCTGTCACACACCTTCATACCTAGATCGCCTCAAGGACACTTTGAAAGGGCACATTGGCTGTTGAATGAATTAATGAATACATGAATTAAACCTTAATTGCCCTAGGGGAATTTGCTTTGCATAAAAGAATATGAAAAGAACATCAATTTCCATTCATGACATCAGATAACATAAAACATAAGCAGCATAAAAATCATCAGTAGAGATTAAACCTGGGATGGTTTTGATTTTAAAGACCCTACACACCCATAGTTTATGTTGTCTTGTCAGCAGTGTGTGTGTGTGTGTGTGTGTGTGTGAGTGAGTGATTGCATCGGTTAGGGCGGGACAACTTACCCTGGTCCCAGTCTTATTGGTACATTTACTTTTCTGATCCAGCATAGCTTCACCGAACTGTAACTCCAAACTCAAACTCCAACAGTAAGTGATTTCTGTTGACCCCCTCCCCCCCAGGTTGGACTCCAGTGAATAAGAATATGCCAGCAGTAGCTGGCGGGATGAGATGGGCCCAGGAGCTACAGCAGCGCATCCAGACCCCCTTCTCCAAATTCAGACACCTCTCCTACCCGTGAGTCTCCAACACAGCAGATTGAAAAAATAATGTGGGGTGGTAATTGCGCAGTGGATATGACACATGCCTTTGGTGTGGGAGACCTGGGTTCAGTTCCCACTGCGATACATCAATCAATGTGTCCCTGAGCAAGACACTTAACCCCTAGTTGCTCCAGAGACGTGCGGCCTCTGACATATATAGCAATTGTAAGTTGCTTTGGATAAAAGCGTCAGCTAAATGACATGTAATGTAATGTAATGTTGGTGTGGTCATGCATTCAGGGTTGCTCTGTCAGCTGTTTTAGGCCTCATTAAAAAGGTGTTATATATAGGTAAATAAAATGTTTTGGCATATTGGCCACTGGGAAGATCGTCATGGGTTGTAAAATGCCATCTTCTCTGTAGGTGTCTGGAGTCTGCAGAGGGAGCCCGGGTCATCCACAAGTATGAGGAGATGATGACACTACTGGACAGGTGTGTGTGTGGGTCCTAACTCAGTGTATTACACTACATGTCACCATGCTCAGATGTATGTATTGCTGAATAAAAAGAAAAAAGGAAGATTAAACAGTGACAGAATATGATGCCTCCTTATTAGACTGTAAATATAAAAAACAACATTAGCTCCGTCTCTGACATGTTTTTTTTTTCTGTAATTTCACACTAGCGCTGTTTTCAAACGGAACGGTTGTGATTCCGTTAGTTGAGTGCATAACATTTATGAAGAAGCCGCTGTGGAATAGCACGAGGACATGCAGCTCCAGGCTTGATTTATGTTCTCATTACTGCGGCGCTGCTCTGCAGATTATCCCGCAGGACTCCCATAATCCCATGTGCTCTGTCGCTGCTCATTGATGCCAAGTGAGAAATGGCCTTTTAGACCACATCCAACATTAGAACCTGCAAGAGGAAACATACTATTGGGGGGGGAATGCTATTTGTATAACGCTGTATCAAGTCAAGCTGAGCTGCATGAGAGTCAGAGAAAGAGTTCTATACTTTTGAAGAAATGTCCTCATGCAAAGACGAGAAACATCCCACACCGTGAACCTGTTTGGCCCTTTGCCACAAAACTGCTCTAAGGTTACAACTTCATTTGGGGGGTAATGTGAGTATCATGACTAGTAAACTGAGATTTTGGATCCTTTTGAATCATCGTCATTTTGCATCATCACTACATAAGCAAGGCAAAGCAGCTTTATTTGTACAGCACATTTTAGCAGCAAGGCTATTCAAAGTGCTTTACATAAAACAGCATTAACAAGAAGATAACAATTAAAAACGTGTTATAAAGAGAATATAAAACAGCTAAAATAGAATAAGACAGGTTTAAAATACAAGAATAAAAGTTACAGTGCAGTGTAAGAAATAAACAATTACTTAGAAAAAGAACAGTCTTCAGCCTTGATTTAAAAGAAGTGAGAGCTGCAGCAGTTTTCTGGGAGTTAGTTCCAGATCTGTGGAGCATAGAAAGTGAACACTGCTTCTCCATGTTTAGTTCTGACAGAAAGCAGAGCTGACCCAGACCACCTGAGAGGTCTGGAGGGTTCCGAATGGAGCAGCTGATCAGAAATAAACCGCTCAGTGCTTTATAAATCAACAGTACTATTGAGAAACCAATTCTCTGAGAGACAGGAAGCCAGTGAAAGACTTCAGAACTGGACTGATGTGATCCACTCTTTTGGTCTTAGTGAGGACTGGAGCAGCAGCGTTCAGAATCAGCTGCAGCTGTCTGATTGATTTTATAGGGAGACCTGTTAAAGTAGTCGGTTCTCCATACTCTCATCACTTGTTGTAATTTACTGGGCTTGAGAGTCTCCACTGTAATTTTTTTGCATCAATAAAATGTGATGCATTGCATTGTGGGACTGTTAGCAGAAGGGACTGTGCATGCCATGGACACCACTTGCTGCAGGCCTTTTTTAGAGCTAAGATTATTCTTAGTGTTAGGTTACAATAATTATGTATTAGTAATATAGTCAGTGGACGTCTTTACAGGTACGATGATATAAATGTAGCCAGAAGTACAGTATGTGAGTCAGTGTTGTAAATTAGATGCACATCAGTGAGCACACACAGACAAACCATTCTTTATGCTTTGCACGCTTAATAACCCGCCTTCACTTCCTGTTCCCCAGCCACAGTGATGGGATGATAAACAGCACCAGTTCTTTGCCCTCACTTTACTCCCATCAGAAATTAGAGCCCTTGTTATGCTGTAATAATCATCGCCGCTTCCTCAGATGAATGCCGCCGTTATTATACATATTCCAGTCAGGAACAGGATGGGCATGCTCACTCATTACCCCCGCAGACAAAATGCAGCGTGATTTATGGCCGTGACCGAAGCATTTGATTGCCTCTGCGTCTGCGGTGCCACTATCAGGAAATGAAGCTCGCAGCAGAAATCCAATAAGGAGCACACACTGCACACTGAAGTTCTCATCATAATCGTGGCTATTTACAGATTGATATAGCTGTACGAGCCCTGACATATTCTCTGTTTCCCAGTCTCTGGCAGATGATTCAGCGTTTAACCCCCCCGCTACCTCTCCCTGTAGTGTCCGCTTGATATGGACCAACCAATCACGCCTCTCATTCTGTTTACAACATCAGAGGATTGGGAAATGTCTCAATCATATGCCTTTTAGCTGCTCGTTTTATTTGCTTATGTTAATCTCCATGATGCGTGCTGTTTTCACGCCCGTGGCGTGGTGAAATAAAAGTCCCAGGCTCTTTTAACGGGAATATGAAACAAAGTTGTACCCTGGTGGGGGAGGTACAAACTGTTTTTCTGTGATAATAACTTGTATTGTATTGTGTTCTGTGTGTTTGGTGTTCCAGATACTCCAGCAGCCTGTATGAGACATGGACAGAGAGCGTGGGCGAGAGTTCTCAGTACAACCTCAGCCTGCCAATAATCTGCAGGGACCCGGCCACTCAGCTGATCTCAGTCAACTTCAACCCGCAGGTTTGAAGAAGAGAAACAGGCTGCTAGATGTGTCACTCACTTCTGGAATCCTTTAAATAGTTGGGACAGGATCTGAGTAATTCATTAGTTTGGTGATAGATTTTGCTGTAAGTGTGGTACACCTGCCTGCAGCTGCACAAGACAGTATAAATCTTTCTTTTTAATTAGCTGGGTCAGTTTTTTTTATTTTAAAGCCCTAATGTTGGATCACGCTCCCCTAAAGAAGTGCTAACCTACATCTCATTTATCTTTAGTTGGAAGTTTTCTACCACCAACAGCCAAACTCTATAAGTGAATGTTTATGTTTTTTTTGTGATCAACAATTTTTTTTTTATTTTACAACATACAAAACAAACTTGAACACCCACCCCTTCCGTCATCACCACCCACCCAGACAAAAATCAAGAAAAGATGACACAGTAACTGCAATATGCCAGACCATTCAACAAAATAGTAACAAAACAGACAATAACCCATAAACCAAATAAACATATGTATAAATGACAACACCATAAGCCTATCATACAGTCTCTCCCCAGCACAAAGCTTCTTAGGAGCCCTCCAGAAAGTTCAGCTACTTTCCCATTTTCTAGTATAGACATCCAATCTGGCAAACTGTTTATATGACATTTTTCAAAACGCCGCCACCCTAACCATCTCACAAGCCCACTCCTGGATTGACGGCACCCCTTCATTCTTCCATCCTCTTAAAATAATCTGTCTGGCTATCATTAAACTAGTCTGGACCCAGCTGCTTATGTGCTGACCCATCCCATTTAGGATTGACCCATCTCCCAGAACAAATCATCTAGGGAAGAGCTGGGTCCCTGCAATCTGACATAGGTTATCTTGTATCCCTGTAGAGAATATCATGTCTTTTAAATCTTTTTTTATTGTGGAGTTGGACCTGACAGTAACGATGTTGTATATTGGCAAAACACTATTGACAGCCTGTACTGATAAAAAACATAATCTCTAATTTGTCGTAACTGTCAGTCAGTGCTTCTAATTTCCCTTTGACCCTGTTCCCAGCTGGCGTCGGTGCTCAGGGAAGTGAAGTACCTGGAGACGGGGCGGAGCGAGGCCATCCCTGACACCGCGGTGCAGATTTACACCACCAGGGGGCAGCTGTGGCAGTATGTGGCCAACCTGGAGCTCACCGTGGGCCGATACAACAAGGTTGGTTTAGAAACGGCAAAAAGCAGTGAAGAGAAGCAGTGTGTAGGATTTAAGGAGATCTATTGACAGATATGGAATGTAATATACCAGGGTTTCTGCGGGGTCTAAAGGTTTCTAAAATTTCTAAATCAAAATTTTAGACCTTAAAGCATTTTTCCCGCTTCGGTCCCCCTACAGGTTGTAAGCGGAATTGTCCATTGCTGCTGTCGTAATGTCTCATTATGTCTCATTCGAACTACAGATCCGCTACCTGATCTGGCAAACTTGCATAATGTAATTCGTGATCGCGCTATTAGTCAATCCAACTAACTATTGAATGGACTGCCAAGTTAGTTGTATGGACATGTGAGGATGAATACTCATTGTTCTGAGGACAGCCTGACGTCTCGTTCAGTTTCAACTTGTCCTACATTTTGGTTCTTAACAAGATATTGTAAAATGTAAGTTAGACATTTATCTGCTTTGAATAATCATGCTCCTCAGGGGATTATCTCAGTGATTTTGTTCCGCCTTTAGCACCTCCCACTGCTCATATTTGTTAGCGTAACGGTTGCATGTGTTTTACAATATATCTGGAATCCACACTGACCTTTACCTGCAGCACCATTCTCATGTTCTGTATTGTTGTCGTAGTAACGTCTTCCATCCATTCATCACTTCGGGATTGTAAAGAGCAGTGGAGTCTTGTGGGGCTGCAGATGTTTTTCTGCTGTCATGGCGTAGATCACTTTTACTCAACCAAACTACACTGATTGCTGTTTGACTTGTATTCTGAGTAGGGCTGGGCGATAGAGAGAAAATCAGATATCACGATATTCTTGACCAAATACCTCGATATCGATATTGCGGTGATAATCTAGTGTTGACAATTGGTGCATTAATAAAATATCTTCACACTTAGATTTTAGATAAATAATTATCAGTAATGTGGACATAATGTCTAAGTGGGGAAAAGACAAATAATAGAACCGCTAGAACAGTCTGGTAAGATCAGAAAAGTACATCACTTTACTGTAATGCAGCCTTTAAAACCAGTAAAAGACAACACTTATGTCATATCACAATATTACGATATCCAAAATCTAAGACAATATCTAGTCTCATATCACGATATCGATATAATATCGATATATTGCCCAGCCCTTATTCTGAGATGATGCTAATGAAGGTGTGCATTGTGTGTGCATTCACTTAATGACTTCAATGAAGGAGTTAGTAGGCTGCATAAATATGCTTCTCTTTGCCACGGACACTATCAAACACACCGTTGTATTGTTGGTCTTACTGTAATGGGAACTTGGCATTGGGACAAACTGGCATTTTCTATAATGTAGCATAAAACAAGAGCCATCACTGATGTGATGAACTCCCAGAGGATAAAGCTCAACCACACGCATCGTGGCTACCTCAATAAGATGATTACACTCCAAATATACTGCACTTCTCATTGTTTCATGTAGCTGAAAGTCACGGCAACATGGAACAAGCTTGAAAGGCCACACAGAAGTTAAATTCAAATGATATTTCTAATCCGTGCACAATGGATGGGATCTTTCTGGGAATTACTGGAATTGTTGGGTGCCCTGAGATAAAGTGCCCTGAGATAACTTTTGTTATGATTTGATAATATAAATAAAATTGAATTGAACTGAATTGAAATTGAATTTCTCTCTGTCTCTGGCTACAGGTGATGCACTCTGTGCTGGACGTGGAGCATCCTCTGGTTCAGGGCCAGCTCAGGGACATCGACGCTCAGCTCCAAAAGGCCCAGGAGAGTCTGAACTGGAACAGCCAAGGTCAGGACTCTAACTGATAATTACCAGATACTCCAGGTTATTCTGGAAGATGAGTAGGATCCAAGTAGTGGTGTAACGGTACACTGAAGTCACGGTTTGGTTAATACCCCGGTTTAGGAGTCACGGTTTGACACAACGGGATAAGTAAAGTCATCAGGATCTGTTTGTTTTCATGTATTTAGAACAGACGGATAAAGAGTCAAAGACAGACACAGTCCTCCTGGGACTGAGGGGACATTTGGTCCTCTGGCAATTTTGGTAAACTATTTCCATTATAAACATCAGGAACACAACATGTGTGTATCACACTGTACAAACAGTGAACACACACACGACGTAGAGAGCCAGTCCAGCTCTGTGACTCTCTTCCTCCTCCACTATAGTCATGTTTCCATCTAATTGTCAAGCAAATTTCAAGCGAACTTTTAAAATGTTGCAAAAAAGAAAAGAAAAAAAGGAAATGCGAATTAGAAGTGTTTCCATCAACTGGTTTAGAGTGAATAAACTAGACTACGCAAAGTGTAGTTTCGTCACAAGTTGACGTTACGCATGGTTGTGGATTGCAAACCGGTTTGCTAAATCAAAGAGTTTAGAAGCTAAGTTATTTGGCTAAATGGAGAGAGGTAGCATTGTACAAGTTGGCCACTTGTGCAGAATACAGGGTTGTGGCAGAGACATTTGGTGTCGGCGAGACAACCGTTCACCGCTGTGTATACGACGTGGCTGAGGCACAGGCTATAGCGCACCGCAACTGCACTACACACCTTGCGCCACAAGTGTACGGCGCCCTGGATGGGACCCGTATCCCATCCGATGGATACCGGGACTATAGTCATGTGACTTACATGTTCGCTACGTCACAACTTATTCGGCAAAGCTGTTTCCATCTCCCATTTTGGCTCATTAACTCTTTTTAAAAAACAAAGCAAAAACCACCTCAAGCGAGCGTAAAAACTTTTTTGCAAATTTTGCCGTTTCCATCAATATTTTGTTATGCGATACTTCAAACTGCGTATAAAAATACGTTGATGGAAACATGACTTGTGCCTGTCGCTGCTCTGCTGGAGCATGTAGCACACAGTGATGTCACTGTGGACCCATGCAAAGTGTTGTTTGTGTTTAAAACAGCAAATGTAATAGCTATCAGAATACATACTCTATATGTGTTTGCTATTTTATAGGAGCATTTATGATGTAAAAAAAGAGCAATACATAGTGGTCGAGCTGATATTTTTTTTATATGGAAATTCACAGGTTATTATTATTATTCCTTTTTCATGTGTAGGGCATTGCAGGCTGCTCTGAGATGTAGCATGAACAGAGAGCTTTGCATTTGGAAAAACATATACAAAGTAATAAGTGTTGTTAGCTTCTTTAACTCCAGAGGCCTGTACTACGAATCAAGATCAACATGCCCTGGATTGATTTCAGTTACCCGGCTTCACCTAACCTAACAACCGCAGTCCTGCATAACCTGTGTCACGACGCTGGTTAACAACTAGTTCAATCAGCCCAGGGTTTCCCAATCCAACGGCGCGCGCATTCACATAAAAGAGGCGTTGTTTGTACAGCACGACCAATCACAAACATCTACTAGAGCCGCATATTTTAAATAAGAAGAGCAAACTATAATTCTACATAAATATGAAGAACACAGACACGATTTTATAGGCAAAACACAATACAGTCGCTGCTTCCTAAAATTTACGCTGTAAATGCCTAAATCACAACGCTTATCAATATCACTTCCCCATGAGTCAGGACCAAGATCTGACCATAATTACGCTTGTGCTTTCCATAAACTGCCGTTGCTTTAGGCTATTATTTTAGTTGCAACCCTGGCAGTGGTAAGCGATCGTGAGAGCAAATAAAAAATATAAAAGCATAATTCAAACCGATGTGCGCATTGGCAACACACGGCTCAACAAGCCGACAAATAGCATATACGTAATTCCCTCCGCTGAAAATCTATATCTTTCATAAAAATACCAATCAGGGAATGTTAACGGGGTTGTCGGTCTCTAAATGTTTTAACTTTTATGAGCGCAGCTCTCTTTCCGCGCACAGAGCTCCGGATCTTCTAAGAATGGTGACGCTGTTATCAATCGAGTATTGATTGGTCAGTAGGCCGTGCTTTTACATCGGTTGATCTCTAATCTCCAACATAACTTGCACCCTGGGTTGAACCTTAAGTTACCTCGGTAACCCCAAATCTTGCTTCGTAGTACAGGCCTCTGGATTCCCAGAAGAACCAGAAGAGTGTTTATGGTACACACCGATGCACTCGACTGTCTGTGGGGATAAACTCACTCAGTAGTTACAATCTGCTTTGTGTGTGTGTCTGTGTGTGTGTGTTTGCATGTGTGTGTGTGTGTTTGCATGTGTGTGTGTGTGTGTACATTCTGGATACCTATGGAAACTTGAGAAGATTTATTTGGTGAAAGTAAATGTGTCTGTGTATATCTTCTGGCCCTGACTGGTACTGGATTATTCAGGGTAAATGGATTTGAAGTGAGATTCCCACGTGTAGGCACTTTAAAGCTGAGAACAGGTTCACATGTGGATTGACATCGTATCAAGTACATTACTTTTTGTAATGTCAGACACCCAATTTACTTTTTAAAGTGTGTCCTACTGATGTTGAGTGCTGTATGTGGCTCCGTCTGTCTGTCTGCCTGTCTGTTTGTTTGTCCGCCTGCCTGCCTGCCTGTCTGTCTGTCTGCCTGTCTGCTTGCCTGTCTGTCTGTCTGCCTGTCGGCCTGTCAGACTGTCTGTTTGTCTGTCTGATAGTGACACCAGCAGTCGGCGCTGTTCCCATTTATGCAGGAATTTTAACATATTTACAACCTGTTCCATAGGAAAGAAAAAGCTGAGACAGTCACCTGTCAAACATCTGTTTTAGTCACACACCCTATCCCACTCCCATATTTCTCTCCCTCTGCCCTCTCTCCTCCCTGACCCTGCAGGCCTGTGGCAGTACATCCAGGAGGTGCGAGACTCGGTCTGTGACCTGGAGAGCCGTCTCCAGAGGACCAAAGACAACGTGGAGGAGATCCAGAGCTGCATGAGCACCTGGGTCAGCCCCATGTTTGACAGGAAGGAGGGCAAAAAAGACGCCCTGCTCAGTCTGGACGACAGGGCCGAGAGGGTGGACCGGTTCTACAGTCTGATACGCTCCTCAGGAGAAAAGATCCACTTCCTGCTAAAGGTGATTTAGAAAAGGTTTCCCTGTGGTGGTGTGTGGGACCTGTCACTCACATTCAGGGTCCGATTTGTGAAAAAAACTGAGGGGGGGATGTTTTCTGTTCATGCACAACAAAACAAAACATGCAAGAACTAAATCCCCCTTCCAATACCACCATGGATATACCAGGCCAGCCGTGCCAAAACACTTATTTCTGAACTGGAAAATAATCTCAAAATGAAATAGCACAAGGTGGTGTCTACATAAAACACAGCGCTTTCAAGCTGGAGATTGGAGATTGGAGTTCACTTCGCGGCGAAAACAAAATACTGTCACCCAGGAAACGTTCATTTGTTCCTCTGGAGTGTTTTAATCCAAACCACCATCTTTTTCCTAAACTTAATGAGTCGTTTTGGTGCCTAAACCAAACTGTCATTGCCGCATGATGCTCACTTTTTCTGGCTAAACACCACTACCACTGCCCCAAAATACTTCTAAGTAGCATTGATCACTTTGAGGGGGGGGGGGATACATTTTGTCAGCACCGGGGATAAAAATAATTCAGCAGAGGCAGGGCTATGTAGACCGGAAAGGGGGAACTTGCATGCATCCCCCCCAAGCAAATCGTAGCCTGCTCTCATTGACAATGATGTTTATCTGAGGTGGAGAGGACGGTCCGGTGTGAGTGTCAGGCTTTGTCATGTCACAGAGCAATCTGGAGCTGTTCCGAGCCGAGCCGGCCTCTGACCAGTGGAAGGCCTACATCGAGTACATCGACGACATGATCATTGATGGATTCTTCAACAGCATCGAGTGCTCTCTCAAGTTCTTCCTGGATAACACAGGTAGGACGATACAACCACTCTTAGTCTCTGGAGTGATGTCACTGGTGTTACTACTGTTGTCTCACAGCCACAATGTTGCCGGCAAACCAAAAATGTAATATTCAAAAATGATTAAAAACATCCTCATCAGCCAGCACTGACTTGGACAGTTTCCTAACAACACTTCCTCAGGGGTTAGCGTGTCAATTGGGTGTCTGACTCAATTGGCTGTGGACATAAAATAGATGTGGACTTGGTTGCTGGCATGGCTTTTGTCAAGCAGTTTAGATGCACTGGGATGTGGTTCAAGATTTGGTGGGTTGTTGCCAGACTGCCGCTGTGTCCAGTTCTGCTTCTGCATGTTCTCTCAATCTACTCCTACTCTGTCTGTTTCTTTTTCCTCTCCCCCTGTCGGTGGTTCCTTTCTGATGAGGTTCTGAACTGAGTGAACTGATAATATGTGAGAACAGTGCAGCCATCCTCTCCAGACTAAAGAATTAGCCTTCAGTCCCGGCTTTTATAAAATACTATTTAATACAATTCTTTTTTATATTCATCTCGAGATTTGCCACAGTAGGGCTGCACAATTTATTGTTTTTTTTTATCGTCATTGCATCAACTTGCACAATAAACGCATCGCAAAATACCGAACACCGTCACAGCCAACAGAGAATCCCTTCCCTCCATGTTGTAGCAGCTGCGATGTTACATCATGCCTGCTAAATTATTAGCAAAGACGCAAAACTCAGTGACTCAATCTGTTGAAATAATAATAATAATATAATAATAATGATGAAATAAATTGGACTGGAAATGGACATAGCTCAACTGAATAGATCAATATAACCTCTTTGCACATGGTCTACTTATTCCCTCGTTCTGGAGCTTTTGGTCACATTGCATGCGCTTCATATGACAGTCGTATGTTTCCGGTTTTAAACGCTGATAAAAAAAAAGTCTTGTATTGAATCGTTTGCAGAATTTTCAAAGTAATAAGGAAATGTCAGTAATTATGACCAACCCATGCGTTTGACTGGGGTGGTGTTCCTTTCTTCCTTTGGCTCCAGACCCGAGAGCAGCCACCGCCCCCCTGTTTGAGGCTCAGCTGGACCTGAAGGTTCCCGACATGGTGTTCACTCCGGCTCTGGAGTTTGGGGCGGGAGACAGTTTCTTCGAGCTAGTGGAGGGCCTCATCATGGATGTGTTCAGAATCTCCTCCCTGGTGCCCCGCCTGGCCCAGCACAGCCCCTCCCCCCACTACCAGGTACTGTCATGTGATGCAGCCTCAACTCTCTTTATTTTGTCCCCGGAGGGCAATTGGTTTTACAGCAAGGTATACAGTATATGAAAAACAACATAGACATACAAGACAGAAGGAGATGGGGGTTGACCTAAATACCAGTGGGCTAGAAGACCCAGTAGTCATTGACTTTCACCAACTTTGATATTTCCCAGTGTACAAAGCACAGCATCAATAACATCTAAAAATAAAATAAATATAAGCAGGAGAATGACGAAATAACTGAAAATACAGACAATAAAGTGCTAAGTAACCAGGCATGTTAAATACATAATCAACATATCTTCCATCATAACACAGGCTGACATGGAGGACATGGCTGATCTGGCAGACATGCGTCACCTCCTCATGGATCGCGTGCAGGGCGTCATGGCAACGTGCTGCGAGTTCCGCAACTCTCTGGAGCGCTACAGCTACCTGTATGTGGACGACAGGAAGGAGTTCATGCGTCAGTTCCTTCTGTACGGCCACATTCTCAGCAGCCGGGAGGCGGAGCTCTATGCTGACGACGGCGTCTCAGAGAGCCCCCCGACGCTGGAGAACTTTAGAGAACAGGTGGACGGGTGGGTATCGGCCATGTCTGTCTGTGTGTGTCTGAGTTCCTTTTTTGTTAGGGCTGCCCTCTCGGAGTCCATCAGTCGACTAATCGGCTGATTTTGGTCTCAGTAGGCTGAGATTTATTTAGTCTATTAGTAATTTTTTATGCTTTTTCATGCAGACTGTTTTATTTCCAAGAAACTTGTGAGCACATCTCAGAGATTTAACGTGGTGCTTTTGCATGATTGTCAGTAGAGAAAATCAGTTTTAAAGATCTGTAGAATACATTAATTACTCAGTTAGGCTACATCTACATTGCTACATTTTGGTTTAAAAAGGAATATCTTCTGCTACGTTTCCCCCTTTCATTCCCCCTGCTCTGGTGTTTTCCCCTCTCATTCCCCCTGCTCTGGCGTTTCCCCCTCTCATTCCCCCTGCTCTGGTGTTCCCCCCTCTCATTCCCCCTGCTCTGGTGTTCCCCCCTCTCATTCCCCCTGCTTTGGCGTTTCCTCCTCTCATTCCCCCTGCTCTGGTGTTTTCCCCTCTCATTCCCCCTGCTCTGGCGTTTCCCCCTCTCATTCCCCCTGCTTTGGCGTTTCCTCCTCTCATTCCCCCTGCTCTGGTGTTTCCTCCTCTCATTCCCCCTGCTCTGGTGTTTTCCCCTCTCATTCCCCCTGCTCTGGTGTTTCCTCCTCTCATTCCCCCTGCTCTGGTGTTTCCCCTTCTCATTCCCCCTGCTCTGGCGTTTCCGAACCCCTAAACCGGAGATATTTGGAAACTCTTCCGACCCGTTTTGGTTTGGAATCTGCTGGGTTGTGTTGCAGTCTCAACAACCGCAAACGGAGACCTTTGGCAACACTGACACTGACGCCAGCCTTTCTCCTCCTGATTGGGTCTTATCAGTCACGACATCTCGTTCTCTGAGACTAAAGCTACTAATGTAACCATGCAACTACCAGCAGCGGGCTGAGTCTCCTCCTGTTTATGCCCAGTATACCAGAATGTTGGTGAGATATGAAGTTTGGGCGTGTTAGTTTAAACAGAGATTAGTTCTTCTACTGGAGATAAAAACACTTGGTGCACAGAGATCACTTTTGGCTCAAAAGGTAACGCTTAAAAACCAAAAAGTAGCACTATGAATGTAGCCTAAGTCGAGAAAATCATATGAGTGTTAGCCGACTAAGAATTTCTTTAATTGAGGACAGCGCTCGTTTTGGTTGGCTACGGATTTAGAATCTGTTCTTTTGTTTTAAGTGAAGATGCAGTCTCGGTTAAAGAACAGGTTACTTATCTGACTGGGATGTGTTTGTCATCCTGCTGCAGGTACGAGAAGATCTATGAGGAGGTGCACAGTCTGGAGCCAGTGCACGTGTTCCACGGGTGGATGAGGGTGGATGGCCGGAGCATGAAGAGTGCCTTGCTCAACATCATCAAAAAGTGGAGCTTCATGTTCAAACAGCACCTCATCGATCATGTGACCAACAGGTAGAGTCAGGGCTTCTGTTGCTGCAGCCTCATCTGGTCTGCTAGGACCACTACCTCATTGTGGATCATGTTAGCCAACTTTAGGTGGATATTGCTGTGCTCTGTAAGGCCTGGGCACAGCAGCAGTTTTCAATGATAAAATACAAATATGCAAATGAGGCATTATCTTATTGAATATGCGCTAATTTGCATAAATGTCCAGAACTGAAATCTGAACACTGGATAAAGCCAGGTTTAAAATATCTTGTTTAATTTTGTTGACAAATTAGCTTACTCACTTAGTTAAGTGAAAAACAGATAATATGAGCAATGATGCGAAGTCCACCCTTATCCCACCTGCTGTGTCAACTGCCACTCAACCGCAGAAATTCTGCTGTGTAACCTAAATGAGCTAATTATGCTAATTACTAACATTGCCAGTTAATGTGGCTCGGGAAAGGGAAGTTTGGGGTCCCCTGCTGGAGCTGCTACCCCCGCGACCCGATATCGGATAAGCGGACAAAGATGGATGGACTAACATTGCCCAAAATGCAGCTTTTAGCAACCAAGCTTAATTTCATCCACTGGGGCTGTAGATGATATTATAATCATAAGAGTTCATAGGAAACAACATTTCTCGGTTTCGATGCAATTTTGCTCGGAGCCACTATGTCAGGAGTAGAGACTGTCTCGGACGCGCAGCAGCAGACTTGTAAACAACTTAAATGTTTATCATGTTCGAAGTTTGTTCTGTTACATATCATAGTCACGACCACGGTCAAAAAACGGTGTATCTTCTACTCCCGTCACCTCATTCCAAATCACTTCCACCCTACCACCTGTATAGGTGATCAGCCAAAGTAGGCGGAGCTGAGACACCATATCCGTACCCTAATCACAAATCGACAGACAGAACCAGGCAATATCATAATACACCATGGTTAATTATACTAACAAAATATGAAATAACATAAAATAGCATAAATCGCTCCAACACATGCAAATGAAGAAACATCTGTGGAAGTAGAAAAGTACTCAAGGAGGAGGTTTTGCAAGATCGTCTGTAACCCCGAATAACGGTCCAGCTCAGTTTTTATAGTGTCTCACAAACATGGACATGCAGGACATGCGTTACATCATATGTTATTGGTCCCAGACTGCTCTCAGATAACCTGCTGTGCTGCTTCCAATTGGTCAGCTGAGAACATCCAAGACGGAAAGTTTAATTTGCCCATACTAAATCAATGCATGCACCATGAAAATACTCTATACATCTTCACCAATTTGACAACACATGCAAAGCATCCAGCCTTGTTTGAGGTGTGCCCTGTCTGCTGTTGAATGGCAGTTGTAAGGGGTGCTACCTGAACATCCTGAACCTGTACAGCTGTACATCTGGCTCCTTCATGGAGGGACGGGTCAAATTCAAGATTGCATCCAGGGTTTTCTTTTGGACATAATACCTTGCTGAATTATTTTTCAGCAAGGTTTATTTTTTACTTTTTACTTTTTTTTACTCATTTTTTTTTTACAATATTCCATTTAGTTTTCTTCTCTGAAAGTGCAATACTTTTCAGAATGTAGTTTCCCTTTACAATAACTACAGTTGAATGTTGTTTCACTAATTGATTAATGTAATACCCCAAAATACCCCCCAAAATACCCCAAATGCACAGTGCGTGAGAGATCAATGTATAACAACAACCAATGGGACTCAATTCAACAAGGGAATGTAATAACATGATAACATGTAATAGCAGCTACACATGACAAGACCTGCTCAACACTCTTTTCTCATGGCAACAACCAGCAGGTCCCAGCCGTGTGCATCGCTTTTTAGCGTCCTCTTGAAACCATCTCTGTTGTGTTGGGAGCTTCTCGCAGCGCGTTTCTCTATTTGGTGTTGTTTTCTTTTTTTTCAGCGTTTTGTCTGGATCCTGTGCATGTGTTGTCAAATTGGTGAAGATGTTTTCTTCGTTTTGCAGTGTGTTGAGATCTCAGGGCCACCGTAGATGAAGGTACAAATATGTCTCCTGAAATGTATGGTTTGGTTAGCATATAAGTTAGCTGTTAGCTGGTAGTTAGCCAGCTTCAGTGACTCAGACTTCAGAAAGCTCCTCAAGAGCCACAGAAGACATTCTGGTTTCACAGGTCCAATACTCCTCATGGTGCATAACTGATCTTAATTGTGTCTTTGTGTGTTGAATTTCTAATAAGTGTCCCCATAATGATCCCTGTTGTCTATACCCAGTCTGTCAGATCTGGAGAGGTTTATCAGTGTGGCGGAGGCTGGCCTGACCCAGCAAGTGGAGGAGGGGGACTACGGTGGCCTGGTGGGGGTACTGGCTCACTTGCTGGCTGTTAAGGAAAGACAAAACAGCACAGATGCCATGTTTGAGCCGCTGCAGCAAACCATCGGCCTGCTGAAGCTCTACGAACAGGAGCTGCCTGACGTGGTCTACAAACAGCTGGAGGTAAGGACTGATGGGAAGGACAGCTGAGACAGAGCCATTTCGCTCACTTTTTCTTTGTGTCTTCCAATCACCAATCTCTGTTCTGTGCTCCCCCTCCTGCCAAGCCATAACCTGTCACTCCCGCCCTCCTTGCTTTTATCCCCCTCTCTCCACATTTATGCGTCTGTCTGCAGGGGTTGCCAGAGAAGTGGAACAATGTGAAAAAGCAGGCTGTGTTAGTCAAACAGCAGGTGGCACCTCTGCAGGCCATCGAGGTAGCCAGCCTGCGACGGAAGTGTGCTTCATTTGATGTGGAGCAACACACCTTCAGGGAGCACTTTCGCAACAACGGGCCCTTCAGGTACAGGTTTTTATCTCTGACAGTTTGTTTGGAAACACTTTAATTTAACACCCCATGTATCATTTATAAGCATTATACAAACACTTAATAAATGGTTTATTAAACACTATAGTATATTTGTTAGCAGATACAAGAACACTTTTAAATGTTTGTATAATGTATATATACAACCAGGGCTGTAGTACTTGAGTCCGGACTCAAGATGTTTTTCTGTTGTCTCGGACTTGTCTCGGACTCATTTTGGACTCGTCTTGGACTCGTCTTGGACTCGTTGGTATTTGGACTCGGACTCATCAAGTATTCTTGTTGGTCTTGACCAAGTTCAGCACTATATTGATTGATTGATTTTATTTGACCACTTAAATATAAAAATATGTAACAGTACATGTGTCATACATTAAACATACATAACTAATCAGGGATGACACAATAAAGCCCAAAGACTTATTTCCAGCGTGGTCCCTATATGTTTCTTTTTTAAAGTAACTTCCTCCTTCAAAACAAAACCATTGATGAAGCGCGCTCGTTCAGGAAACCGGTATTAGTTTAATTTAAAATCCATCTAGAACGTGTGTGCGCTGGAGTTGTGTGCAAGCTGCGTTTGATGCAGCCACGTATCTTACAGACAGGGGAGGGGGTCTGCAGTCTCAGAGGGTTAGAGGATTCATTTTATTTTTCATGTTTTTACCACACTTTGCTCAGATCTAAATGTACATGTGTACATTTTGAAGATGGCTGAGCTTTCAATCCTTTCAGTTAACATCAGGGGGCTAAACGGGCCGATCAAACAAGCTAAATTCCTGGACTATGTAAGAAGGAAGAACATAGATGTGGCGCTTATACAAGAGTCACATTTATGTAAAAGAGATGTAAATTGTCTACAAAATAAATACTTCAAAGTTGCTGCCTCATCTAGTGACGACACCAAAACCAAAAAAATGCGCACTCACCATAGACAAAAATATTAAAGATCTATCAGGCAGGATATCTTATATATGTACCATGATAAGGAGTAGGAAAATAGCCTTTGTTTTGGTATATGCACCGTCTACATATGATGAAAGCTTTTTCCCCCGCCAAACCAATGAATTGCTTTCTCTCAATGACTATTCACTAATTATAGGGGGAGACATGAATGCAGTACTAGATTAAAATCAGGATAGATCAGGGGTCAATCACACCAAAGCCCCAAAACATATATCAGACATGTTTAGAGCAATTGTGAAATCTCACCATCTTACAGATACAGGAGGATGCACAACCCTACTAGCAAGGATTACACCTTCTTTTCCACATGTCACCTCACCCACTCCCGCATTGATTATATGTTGTGCTCCAGTGAGCTTAAGGCAATGTTCCACACGATAGCAATAGAACCAGTAATTCTGTCTGATCACAATGCACTGATAACCAAATTCCATTGTGATATGTTAGGAGAAAGATCTAGGAGGTGGCAATTTAATAACTCCCTTCTCCAGAACACAGCTTTTGATGCAGAATTTAGAGTCAGACTGGCTGAGTTTATATCAGTCAACACAGGACTCAGTTTCTGACCCTGCACTTACCTGGCAGGCAACTAAAAGATTTATTAAAGATTTCATATCTTCCTTTGCGGTCAACTTGGAAAAGAGAGGCAAGGAGTTGGAAGAACGCTGTAAATCTCTAGAGCAGTCTCTTAAGACATGTTTTTCTAAATCTATACATAATCTTCTAGTCACAAGTCAAACAGAGCTAACTGATCTGCTAAGAAGGAGAGCTGAATTCATAATGCACAGAGTGAGGCAACAATATTATTTTAATGGCTGTAAACCAAGCAAATTGCTTGCTCTGAAATGAAAACAAAGCAAATCCAGAGCTACTATCAACAGCATCCGCATGGACCAAGGTATCTTAACAAATCCTAAGGATATCAGCGCCAATTTCCAATCCTTCTAATCAAAGTTGTATGAGTCCTCCTGCAACTCAGATCCGACACAGTGCCAGGAGTTCCTAAAATAACTAAATCTGCCTTTTCTTGACCCAGAGGAGGCAGAAGAACTGGGTCAACCTATAACGTTAGAGGAACTTAAATCAGCATTAAAAACAGTTAAAAGAAGGGAAAACGCCAGGGTTGGATGGGATTCCATCAGAACTTCTTTTACAGTATTTTGACATATTAGGACCTATCATCTTACAAGCCTTAACTTCAGCCATAGAGAAGGGTACTTTCCACCAACAAACCAACACTGCGCTAGTTTCTGTCATGCCCAAAAAGGGCAAAGATCTTTCGGATTGCTCAAATTTCAGGCCCATCAGCCTCATTGGCTTCATAGAAGAAGCCAAAAACCTTCCAACAACGGCAGCAGTGTTATCAGAAAAGGCTTTTGACCGCATAGAGTGGAGCTACTTGTGGCAAATAATTTATGGGGCCAAATTCATTGACATGGTGCATACTTTATATGTGAATCCCACGGCCATAGTCTCAAACAATGGCTTGCATTCTCAGCCATTTCCCATCGAGCGGGGCTTGCGACAGGGATGCCTGCTTTCCCCCATGCTGTTTGCAATCTCTCTTGAACCGTTAGCCCAAGCCATAAGGCAAAATAAAATCTGTAATGTCCAATAGCAGCTTAATATCATTATTTGAAGATGATATTTTGTTGTACATCTCTGATCTTGAGGACTCTATTCCAAAAATTCTTAAGATCTTCAACGAATTTGGCTCAATTTCCAGCTATAAAATTAACTGGAATAAATCTAATCTTCTTTTATTGAATAACAGGCATGTGACATCAGCAATTAGTGTTACAATACCAACCCAAAGCAAAATTGCATATTTGGGCATCACCATACATGCATCGCTACAGCGAGTTGTCCAGGATAACTATGAAACTATACTAAGTAGTGTTCAAAGGGATCTGGCCAATTGGCCTGTGCTGCCGGCATCGCTATGGTCCAGGATTGCTGTTGTTAAAATGAACATAGTTCCTCGTGTGAATTTCTTAAGTACAATGATCCCCTTACCCCCACCAATACATTTTTGGAAGAAACTTGATACCTTAATTCGGCATTATATTTGGAATAATAAACAACTTAGGCTAAAATACTCTACCCTGCAACGTACCACAAACACGGGAGGCCTGGCCTTCCCCAACTTTAAAATATATCACAGAGCCTTTCAGCTACAGGCCCTCAGAGTGTGGATGGACCCCTCATCTACAGTTCCATGTAGAGAAATAGAGCAAAACCTCACTGGAAGTCTAATACTGCAAGACCTTGCCTTTGTAGGTGTGTGTCCAAAAAAGGAAATGCCCTATTATCACCAACACATTGACCAACTTTAAACAGGTGGAGGAGCAACTACGCTACACCAATAAGTGGCATTTGAATACCCCAATATGGCACAATGCAAACTTAATGGTAACAAACCCTTTGCTTGTAACTGGTGGAGTGACAGATGTATTTATACTTTAGACCAGCTATTCAATGAGAAAGGTATGTTGAGTTTTGAAGACCTGAGAGCTAGTTTTGAGGTCCCCAGGACATCCTTCTTCTTTTATCTTCGCTTAAGATCAGCCCTAAAATGTTATGGAGTGCCATGGGGAAACAGTCTTGAGGTGCACCCAGTCATTAAATGGTTTGTTGATTTTCCTGTGAGAACATTAGTGTCCATGATTTATGCTAAACTGATGCAAGTATACATAGGAGAACTCCCAATAGTAAAGAAATGGGAGCGAGAGCTGAGCCCTGAGAGGAACGCAAATAATTGGGAGACAGTTTGGAACATTTTCCACTTTTCCAAGAGCCCAAATCACAAGCAGATCCATTTCAACATATGTCATAGGACATATTGGACTCCTCAGAAGAGATACGTCTCTAAAGCAATTCCCACTTCCTATTGCACGTTCTGTCAACCTGAATAAACTGGAACTTTGCTACATATGGTCTGGGAATGTTCTTTGTATAAAACAGTGGTTGGCATATTTTCGAGACATAGTTATGCTTGAGCTCTCTACAGCAAGGATTAACAAGGCCAAATCATCAACTATCAACCTATGGAAAAGTACAGCAGCACAAATATCAGACCTAATGACCTCAACACCATAAGAACTAGAGGAGAGTGATTAGACAAGGTGTGATTTCTGTTTATTTGTTTGTTTTGTTTTCCTGCAAGACCACAGAGGGTGGGGGGTGGGAGAGGGTTTTTGTTCTTGTTCAATTGTGTTTCTCTGTTATGTATGTTTGAAATATAAAAAGCAATACAAAATTGATCTAAAAAAAAAAAAAAAAGAATGGGAACATGTTAGTTTTTTTAGTGACACTAAAGTATTGCTTGTTATTTGTTACATTGCACGTCAGCAGTCCAGAATATTCTTGTTACACCAGAATAAAAAGACTCAACATCTTATATGTGAAGCTGCACTACATCTTCATGTACTTAAGTGTTTAAATTAAATTGTGTACTTAAAGTAAATAATGTGGCCTAATTGGATTCGTTCATTCTCAGTCTTGACTGTCTCTCATTTGGAGTTGGTCTTGACTTGGACTCAAACCTTTGTGGACTCGGCTAGTCTTGACTAGTCCTGGTCTTGTACTCGACAAAGGTGGACTTGACTACAGCCCTGTATACAAATATGAAGCATGCTGTAACTGATTACACGTCATAACATAGCTGTAATCATAAGTATGCCACTCAAGTGCAGCGAGAACATATAGATAGATTAAGAATGTCACCTTTCTGCCTCCTCACCTGATTATAGAGTGTTATCTCAAGGCTCTCATGTCCGACAAGGTTAATGATGCTTCGTCATAATGTCTAATTGTCAGATTAGTAATGTGTGTAATTGGTCTCTTAATAACCTAGTGATTATTTTCCCATTAATGCCATGGAAGCCATTGTTAACTGTCACAGTGTACAGTTATACCCTGGTCTGGTTCTACTGCAGCCAAGTCTGAGCCTGATGCATACTGTGTGTGTGTGTGTGTGTGTGTGTGTGTGTGTGTGTGTGTGTGTGTGTGTGTGTGTGTGTGTGTGTGTTTTAATGGGTGTGTTTGTTTTAATGGGGGCCTGTGTGTGTGTGCGTGTGTGTGTGTGTTTTGATGTGTGTGTGTGTGTGTGTGTGTGTGTGTGTGTTGATGGGTGCCTGTGTGGGATCATCCAGGTTTGACAACGAGAGTCCCAACCAGATGTTGGACGCATTCCAGCTGCAGATCCAGGAGCGGGAGGCAGTGATGGCCTCCCTGGTGGAGTCTGCCAGCCTGTTCGAGGTCACCATCCCCGAGTACAAACAGCTCCGACAATGCAGGTAAAGCCCAAAGCTGGACGGAGAAAATACCACAGACCTGTGCCAAATTCCAAACTAATGAGCCGTTATAGCAGAGATGCTCTTTTTCTTCGCTGTCGGTATATGAAGAGTTCCAATTTTCATGCTGGTTTCCTTCCCTTTGTCCGCTCTTCTCCATCCCCAAGGCGGGAGGTGGGCCTACTGAAGGAGCTGTGGGACATGATCAGCGTGGTGGAATCCAGCATGGCGGCATGGAGGATGACTCCCTGGAGAGAGATCTACGTGGAGGACATGGAGCTGGAGTGCAAACGCTTCTCTAAAGATATCCGGGGGCTGGATAAAGAGGTGAGGAGGGAGAGCGGAGAAGGTAGGATAGAACGTAGCTGTTATAGTCTATCCAAAGCCCTTAGACTGATTCCTGGCTTTTGTGTACGATAGGTGAGAGCGTGGGATGCCTTCACCGGTTTGGACAGCAGGGTGAAAAACCTCCTCACCTCCCTGCGGGCTGTAGCAGAGCTCCAGAACCCGGCCATACGAGCCCGACACTGGCACCAGCTGATGGCTGCTACTGGAGTCCGCTTCACCATGGACCAGGTTTACATTTGATTCTCCAGACACGCTATAAGAACATACTGTACATGAGCACTGAGTTCTGTATTCACCAGCTGCATACTCTTTAGTTTACAAGCAGTGGTGTTGATATCATGTTGATTATTTAAGGGATGGGCTCTTGATGTAAACATTGGTCCCTTTTAGTTTCCATCCTTCTAAGGAGTGCCTGTTTTTTCTTTCTGTTGGTGAACCGGATTATTATTGCTGGTGCGGCTGTTTTGTTTTTACTCTTGTCAGTTTCACGCAGGTGGCAGTTGTTCATATTTTTGTTAAAAACTCTGAATTCGGGGCTGACTCGTCCTGCCGGTCTGGGATTAGCAAAGATTAGCAGCTCCAGTGCAGAGCTGTCAACAGGATCAGCTGTCAGTCATACTTCAAAACTTAAAAACACACATAAATGGCCAACTAAGCTGTTGAGTGCCATGCTTATTTTGTGTATTTCTGACTTATTAATATCTCAATAATGTAAACTAAACTGGCCAAGTTTACTTTGAAATAGAGTAATTGAGTCAGTCAGGCCTCAACAACAAGCAGCTGCATTATTTTATACTATATGTCTGTGATGATGCTCGGTGCAAACATATCGTGAGTGACCAGAGGTGGAAAGTAACAAATTACAATAACTCGTTACTGGGTAAAAAAAGAAAAGTAAATTAAAAAGCTCTCTTACGTTGTTTTGTATCCGTCAACAAACTCAATTCGAATACATATCATAATAATAATATGCTGCTACTAATGTTATCATATGATAAAGTGTAGCTGAGAGGATGTGTGTGTTTTCTGTGAGCAGGACACCACTCTGGCTAACCTGCTGCAGCTGAAGCTGCACTGCTTTGAAGAGGAGGTGAGAGGGATCGTGGACAAGGCTGTTAAAGAGATGGGCATGGAGAAAGTCCTCTCTGAGCTCAACTCCACATGGACAGGTACAGGAAGAGACATGCTGCTGTAATAATAATAATAATAATAATAATAATAATAACTTTTATTTATATAGCGCCTTTCACAAAACCCAAAGGCAATTTACCACAGGGTCTTAAAAAGTCTTAAATTTCAAAATCTAAATTTTTAATTTTATACCTTAAAAAGTCTTAAATTGTGCTCTAGGACTAAAATAATTTGAAATTCCAGAGTCTATGACCTATCCAGTCCTTCTAGAAATTTTTTTTTTGTGATTATTGTGGGCAAAAATCCTTGATTATGCGTCACGTTTTCTTAAAAAATGCGATGCGCGGGGTTTGTACCTTTTCGATGATGTTCACATCGCGTAATTACGTGCAAGCCCCGAAAAAATGCGGCCCCCGCATAAATATGCAGAGTTTGGCTGATTATGCATTGAATTATGCGATCGCATAATCGCGTTTTTCTGGAGGGACTGTATAGCTGAGTGTGTGTGTCCTGTCCAGGTATGCAGTTCCAGTACGAGCCCCACCGCCGCACCCACGTGCCCCTGCTGCGCACGGACGAGGAGCTGATCGAGACGCTGGAGGACAACCAGGTGCAGCTGCAGAACCTCAGGTCCTCCAAGTACATCGCCCACTTCCTGGATGAGGTGTCGTCATGGCAGAGCAAGCTGTCTGTGGCCGACTCGGTCATCTCCATCTGGTTCGAGGTGCAGCGCACGTGGACCCACCTGGAGAGCATCTTCATCGGCTCGGAGGACATACGCTCGCAGCTGCCAGAGGTTACACACTGAACACATGCACACACACACACACACACACACACACACACACACACACACACACACACACACACACACACACACACACACACACACACACACACACACACACACAGTTAATTACATCCCCAACAAGCTCAGATGCCTGCAGGCCTTGACCTGCGCCCTGTCGTTGCCATACGTATGAACCCAGATAACGCGACTGTTATAGCTGCTAATGAAGAATGCATTAATTGGCTCATACTCCCAGTTTAGCAAGCTGAGATTGCACAAGTTTGTATTAATTGCTTTCACAACATCGGGGCTGTGCTTAAACCCAGATGTTTGGCATTAAACCTCTGATTCGCGTCTCTCTCTTTTGGGAACCTAAATCCCCCGGCCGGGCTCCCTTGTGAAATCCTCTGCAGGACTCCAGGCGCTTTGAGGGGATTGATGCTGATTTCAAAGAGCTGGCAAACGCCGTGCATCAAACGCCCAACGTAGTGGAGGCCACCAATAAACCGGGCCTGTTTGGGAAACTGGAGGACATCCAGAGCAGGTGAGACTTCTCTCTGAATGTATGTTATCAGGAGCACTCCGGTACAGGCTTTAGACTTCAGACACATGGAAGCACACACTGACTGTGTTTCTCTACAGGCTGTCTCTATGTGAAAAAGCTCTGGCAGAATACCTGGACACCAAGCGTCTGGCTTTTCCCAGGTTTTACTTCATCTCTTCGGCTGATCTGCTGGACATCCTGTCTAATGGGACCAACCCGCACCAGGTGGCTCCACTGTATTTTAGGCATCAGTCTGTTCCCAGAGTCACTTTCTACTTCACTTTCGTTGCTTTTTTAACAGTTTTCATAAACCATGTTCGATTGCACCGTTCACCTATTTAGCTGAGGGCTGTTGACTTCTGCAGTACCCGCAGTGTCCACACAAGGGCAATGTCGCTCATAGTTTTGCAGCTTGTTCCAACTTCCATCATCAGGACATTGTCTTATGCTTTTCCACCTTGGAGAAATAAATCACTGTTAAGCACAACTTTCCACTACATCTCCTTAAAGAGGAAGTTAACAGGCATGCTGCAGAACATGTGTCCTGCCCTTCTATAAATGATTCTGAATAACAGTGATGAAGCGCGTGTGGCTACCGTGAGCTGAGTGTGCCTGTTTGTTTGCTTAGGTCCAGAAGCATCTGTCTAAGCTGTTTGACAACATGGCTAAGATGCAATTTGAAGCAGACGGACAGGGGAATCCTTCTCAGACTGGTCTGGGCATGTACAGCAAAGAGGAGGAGTATGTCCCCTTTAATGAGCCCTGTGACTGCACTGGACAGGTAAATACACCGTCATCATTTATTCATGTCTCTAAAACTGTGGTACCATCACTAAATCTTCATGGGACTTAGTGCTGACAATGGCACTACGGCTGTCTGTAGAGGAATGTAATGGATGAGGAAACTCTCTGACATGCCCTTTTCTGTAATAGAAGAAAAATATATATCAAATACAGATATCACAACCCACAATAAAGGAAGGAAATGAAATGGAGTCTGTCATTGCCCCTGGGGTTTTGCATATCAAAGCCTTTAAATCCATTAATTTTCCATTACATCCCATAGTATTTGCCTGACTCCACTTCCACTCTAATGCTTATTAATGACCTCATTAGGGTCCCTTGATAAGAGAGCCATCGGTGCTCACGTGACACACATTGCAACGTTTGTATTTATGGGCCTGTCTGTGGTTTTTGTGTAAGGTGGAGGTGTGGCTGAACCGGGTTCTGCACAGCATGCGCTCCACTGTCCGACACGAGATGACCGAGGCAGTGCTGGCCTATGAGGACAAACCCAGAGAGCAGTGGCTCTTTGACTATCCGGCGCAGGTAAACCGGCTCAGCGGGATGTTTAACTGACGATACTCACTCCCACATCTGATGGATTGGTACCAGAATAATGTCCATGCCTCTCATACACATTGCAGTCCAGTGCACACACACACCAATGCTTTACAGACACAGTTTGCAGCCAGATAGTGTTGATTATTTAGAACGGTAAGACAGAGGACGGGACGAGTCTGTGGTAATGGGACATGTGTATAATTTGATGCTCTGACATCACTGACTGTGGTGTGGTACCTGGCTGAAAGGTTCAGTTCACACAGAGCAGCAAATAAAAAATTAAAAACAGATTTAGGACTTTAGAGCGATGTTGAAATCAACTTCAGGATCAATAGTGTTTACTTTATAAAAAAATCATTGTGCTGAATCACTGTGTGTGTGTGTGTGTGTGTGTGTGTGTGTGTGTGTGTGTGTGTGTGTGTGTGTGTGTTCCCTCAGAGGTGGGAACTAAATATTCACTTTGGCCAACATTACTAAAAATATTACTTCAGCAAATTATTATTAAATTATCTTTAGCATATATCTCATTATTAATGAATTAAGATGCAATAAATACAGAAAAGAGTCCCCTATGTCAGTTGGTACTGAGGCTAACTGCCCCGCTCTCAGACACAGTCTGAGCAGCCTCACAACAACACTGCTCTCCAAACACCAATCACAGTAAAGCAAATTGTAACACAATGTTGACTAGCAAGGACCATGCCACAACAATGTGTAATTTAAAGATTTAATGAATGCTTGATTATAGAATGTTAAGACCATAGGAACAGATTTGGATGGTGGGTGAGATTGAAAAGAGATGTCGTCTGGTTGGTTGGTCCGGGAGGATGTACTGGAGACCGGGTGGAGTGACTCAGTGTGGGGGTTCCGCCTCAGGTGCCATCAGCCGAGCTGATTGCAACACTGGTGTTTCCCCCTCTCATTCCCCCTGCTCTGGTGTTTCCCCCTCTCATTCCCCCTGCTCTGGCGTTCCCCCCTCTCATTCCCCCTGCTCTGGCGTTTCCTCCTCTCATTCCCCCTGCTCTGGCGTTTCCCCCTCTCATTCCCCCTGCTCTGGCGTTTCCTCCTCTCATTCCCCCTGCTCTGGCGTTTCCCCCTCTCATTCCCCCTGCTCTGGCGTTTCCTCCTCTCATTCCCCCTGCTCTGGCGTTTCTGACCCTTTAAACCGGAGACAGTTGGAAACACTTCTGACCCATTTTGGTTTGGAATTTGCGGGGTTGTGTTTCAGTCTCAACGGCCGCAAACAGAGACCTTTGGCAACACCGACACTGACGCCAACGTTTCTCTTCCTGATTGGGTCTTATCAGTCACGACATCTCATTCTCTGAGACTAAAACTACTAACGTTATCATGGCAACTACCAGCAGTGGGCGGAGTCTCCATGCTGCCTCCTCTTTATGCCCAGTATACCAGAATGTTGGTGAGATATGACGTTTGACATTAAATAAAACAAGGAACATTTATTTGAACAAGTTCCACTCTGTAATCTCAGATTTCAAAGAGCTGAGTGAAGTTTTTATATAAAATAAGTGTAGAAGAAAATTAATGAAGAAAAAATGCAGGGAAACAAAAGTAATTGCTGTATTTACTGTATCTAGTTTCTAGGAGTGATCTTTTTTTTTCCAAATCAAATGTTGTTTTATACAATAACACAGAGAAATCCATTAAATGCACATTTTCATTCCACAAAATAACTCCACGCAATTTAATAGAAATCGGACTACGGGATGTTTTATACAAAGGAAAATAAAGATTCTTAGTCTATCTAGTTTGGGAATTATGGAAATGTGAAGTGTTAACAAAATAATATCTAAAACTATAAAGTCATTAAATCTATTTAATTTTATATTTTGTTCTAAACACAAATGTACAATTTGAAGAATGTTGATGTCGAAGATAGTCAATAACTGCAATTTTAAAAAATCAAGGATGTACTAAGTTGGTCTAAACGCTTTGGAGAAGAATGCTAATCCAATATTACAGGATGTTAAATATTAAGAAGAATTAAGCTATAATATGATGTTAAGAAACTAAATTGTGTGTAGAACATAACCTCTCTCCGGATCACAAGAGATTTAGCAACCTCATGCAGACTAAAGCAACCTTCAGTAATCAGAATACCTAGAAAATAACTTGAACTTTGATTATTTCTTCATCGTTAATATTGAGTTTAATTTGCTCAGTGTCATATTTTTTTATTCTCTGCAAGAACCGATAGGAGTATCTGTAGTCTATATCCAGAGTTTTTTCTTGCACAACTAAAGATACTTTGGAACGTACACGTTCCACCAAAACAAGTTCCTTCCTGAGACTATTTTGCAGAGGCACCGTGGCTCCGTCCGGCACTTAGCACCGCCCAAGATGATTGCGATTGGTTTGAAGAAATGCCAATAAACCAGAGCATGTTTTTCTCCCATCCAGGAATGCTGCATTGACTAGCCAGACCCTCCTCCGCCGTGCTGTGGAGGAAGGTCTGGCAAAGCAAGACTAGAGTATCTATAAAACCCTAACGATACCCATCCCTAGATGTCGGAGGGTGTTCTGAATCCCTGAAACCTGTCCACCGTGATGTCCTCAGGCTCCGGCGTTCTGCTGCCACTTAGCGTTTACAGCTAAGTGGCAGCCCACACTTACCAGCAAGGTTTAAGGCAAAAAAAACAGTATTACCAGAAAATAAATAAATAATATATAATTTGGTTTTAGTTCAGAAAATGAGGATCATGGAAGGAAATGTAATATTAAGCACCATTATGCGCGAACAACTTTGAAGCAAATGTGTATTTCAGTATGTGGTGTCAAACTGTGGAATTCCGTGGATAATGACTTCAAGGGTAATATCAATATCTTTCAGTTCAAGAAAATGTATAGGGAAAAGAAAAAAAAGACATTATGAAGTTGCCAGATAAATGTATTTGTTTATTATTATTACTATTTATTTTTTTTCTTTATTTTTTGGTCTTTTTATCTCTATCTTTTCTCTGTAAAATAAATTGTTAACTGACCGTTAACAGTGGTGCTGGTGAAATAAGATTTTTCTATCTTCATCCAGCTCCTTTCCGATCAAGGATAATGTAATGTCATATAGCAATTCCTTTATGGTTGGATTATAAAATGTGTCTGTTTCCATGAGCGTAATAAAAACAATCTGAGATGTAAAAGGTGGTAACGTGTTTAAAGTGGCAGTAAGCACATCAAATGGAACCGCTGACATCTGTATATCGCCCCTTTAAATACAGGAATCTATTTACATAAAGTTTTATCAATGGGGATCTGCCTTTGGTTTCTTCCATTGTCCCTGATCCAGGTGGCGCTGACCTGCACTCAGATCTGGTGGACGTCTGACATCGGCATGGCGTTCGCCCGTCTGGAGGAGGGCTACGACAACGCCATGAAGGAGTACTACAGGAAGCAGGTGTCCCAGCTCAACACCCTCATCTCCATGCTGGTTGGCCAGCTTACGCCGGGTGATCGGCAGAAAGTCATGACCATCTGCACCATCGACGTCCACGCCAGGGACGTGGTGGCCAAGATGATCACTCAGAAGGTGAGAGCAATGTGGCCGAGAACATATACTGTTGCAACCCGTTCTCACTCCCAACTCATTAAACACTTACCCTTGGTCAGATACCGACGCAAAAATCACCCTTCAGCGTCTGAATGGAATGCACCGGGCAGAGCAGCAGCTCGAACACGGGACTGTAAGAGAGACAACAGAAGAGAGTAATATGTAGAGAGACAACGGTAGAGAGTAGTAAATAGAGAGACAACAGTAGAGAGTATGTAGAGAGACAACAGTAGAGAGTAGTATGTAGAGAGACAACGGTAGAGAGTACTATGTAGAGAGACAAGATTAGAGAGTAGTATATAGAGAGACAACAGTAGAGAGTAGTATATAGAAAGACAACGGTAGAGAGTAGTATATAGAGAAGAGTAGTATGTAGAGAGACAACAGTAGAGAGTAGTATGTAGAGAGACAACGGTAGAGAGTAGTATGTAGAGAAGAGTAGTATGTAGAGAGACAATAGTAGAGAGTAGTATGAAGAGAGACAACAGTAGAGAGTAGTATGTAGAGAATAGTAATATGTAGAGAGACAATAGTAGAGAGTAGTATGTAGAGAGACAACAGTAGAGAGTAGTATGTAGAGAGACAACAGTAGAGAGTAGTATGAAGAGAGACAACAGTAGAGAGTAGTATGAAATACTGAAAATCCACGTAGGGACATTGGTTGCAGTGGTGGATGGGTCAAACAACACAGGACTTTCACCCGGGAGACTGGAGTTCATGTCCTGTTCTTGTCCCGCGTGTCAAGGAATCAACGTTTTGTAACCCCACCCACCATCTTTTCCTAAACCTCCTAAACTGTCCTGTTCTTGTGCCGCATGTCAGTTAAACGTAGGTCCCGACCCAGAGTGTGAAAAAGTGACGCCAAGAGTCCCAACCAAGCGCATCTAAATATGACGCTAATGAAGACTTTTTGCAGCACTAACAAACACCAAAGGCACCTGACCAAGCGTCGCTTTTTGTCGCTCTGGGAGTGAGAATGTGTTACTGTATACTTTCCTATGTAGACACCATGACTGCTGCTGTATTTTTGAGAGGCTGTTACCAGGGAGTAATGCACTCAAGATATTCGAGCAAGACTTGTCATTACCATAATTAGAGGCTGGGAAAGCTCTGATTATTTCTGGCTTCATTTTAAGCCTAGGCACTCACTCATAACTCTCTCTTTATTATTCTCAAGGTGGAGAGTTCTCAGGCCTTCGTGTGGCTCTCCCAGCTGAGACACCGCTGGGATGAGAAGGAGAAGCATTGTTTTGCCAACATTTGCGATGCCCAGTTTCTCTACTCCTACGAATACCTGGGCAACACGCCACGATTAGTCATCACTCCTCTAACAGACAGGTACGAAGGGCTCATTTTTGTGCGTTTGTTCAGAGGCAACCAACTGTCATGATTGCTTGTTAATTGACTAGGTGATGCTATTTCCATTGATGTTGCTATACCAAGCTTTCCATTCTTGCACATCATATAGCCTATGCAGTTAACAATGGAAATGCTGGCATATTTACCAATGACATCATCAGACCTTCCCTTGTGGTTGGCCTTCTGTAGTGTTCCATGCATCAGTAATATGACGATCATAGATTAGGGCTTAATTCCCTAAGAAGAACAAGCTTCTCGCGTTTCCTAATGGACGCACATGTTTGATTGTTTGTCAGATCGGAGGTCTGATGTTTGGAGCAGCCAAGTGGTGTAGGTGCTAAGTTCCCGGATGTCAGTTCCAACAGCCATATATATACAGATGCTCCCAAACAACCGGGGCAAAGAGGGTTAGGCAGCAATGCAGGCCATGAATGTGTAACTACAGGGAGAGTGTGTTTTTCTGAGCAACTTTGTTTTTTGCGATAACAGGCTTTCGGTCTGAAGGGACATTTATCAGACTATTGGGTTATTGGAATAATGGGCTGTCGGAACAATGGCATGGCACCATCTAGTTACGGTTGTTAAGCTATGTTTAGACAATCTCTGTTTGGGGAAAAAGTTCACTCCTGAAAAAGGTTAAGTGAAACGCAGGAATAACTAGCAGGAAGTCCTGTGCAGATTTATCAAATAGGCCAGTTTACACGAAGCCCATTCAAAATCCATTATTGGTACATTTTTAATAATCTGTGTTGTATTTTTCCCTTATTTGAAAAACTGACTAAAAGATACAAGCGTCTCGTTTAACAATAACGATGTGACGCATTCTAAGGATCTTCGTTTGAATCATTTTTCATACCTACCACAAGCAATACATTGTAGAGCAACTCAGCTCGGGCACTTTGCCAACAGTTTGTTTGTTCACATGCACACATTTCTGTAGGATTCCCGATAAAGTTTGAACTACGCAGAGATGAACACCTGCCTCCCAGATCCCTTTGGCAGTGTTTGACTGTGCGGTTTTCCAGACTGACCAATATTCTCTTTGAAGTCTGAACAAAGCAGGAACAATGGGCTTTGATGGCCGGATCAGTGGCCGTGTAGCAAGACGTCACCATATGGTGCGTGCCCTCTATGTGGCTCGCTGCGACTCACACTGTTTGCCACTGGCTTTCATTTCGACAATGGACCGTGAACCAGGGGGCTGGGTGTCAAATCCTTTAATCCATGACTTGAGAGAACAGCAAAAAGCATGTTTGCTTCATGATATTGTGACACAAGTTTCTTTATAACCGAGCCGGCAGGAGAAGATGCTGTCAAGTGAAAACTGGATGTCACCAAACATCACAGTAGATGCGAACAAAAGTTGTTTTTAGTTTGACAGTATGAATACATTAGAGACAAAAGGCAAAAAATAAAATAAAATATAAAAGAAACATGAGGCAATATATAAAAGACATAAATATGATTTGAATAGAATAAAACAAAAATAGAAGATAAAAATAAGCAGTAAGCAAAGCTATATGAATAAATAGCCCTAAATGTAATGAAGGCAGAAACATTTTGAGCCTACATTTGGAAGAACTGAGAGTTGGAGCACACCAAGAGTTTGTTTAAAACATGTAATATGTAGAAACTGATTGGTTCTTCTCCATGTTTAGTTTTGACGCTGGGAACAGATGACCTGAGAGGTCTGGACCGTTTTAAATGTTGAAAATAAAAAAAAATAAGAATCATGTGAACAGATGTTTATGACAGCGGTGATGTAGGAACCATCAAAACATCCATATGCAGCTGCTGTGAAAATATGTGTAATGAATACAGGCTTGAAAATATGGCCAAACATCTCACAGTCAGTCATCTCCGAGTAGGGCTGTAACAATTATTAAATAATTGTCTAACAGTAAAAATAATTTCAAATAATCACGGTTTCTTTGTTTAACCACAATTAATTGCTAACATTAGCTACGTTCCTAAGTGGTTTGGGATCCTTCTGTAAGTAATTTTGGGGTACAATTTGGTTTTGAAGAATTCTACAATCGGCCCGTTCCAAACGGGCACATTTTCAACAGGCACTGTATTAGTAATTACAATTTGGCATATGTAAACAAAATCAACAACTACCAGTCATACCCCTTAGGACCTCAGCTAATGTTAGCAATTAATTGTGGTTAAACAAAGAAACCGTGATTATTTGAAATTATTTTTACTGTTAGACAATTATTTAATAATTGTTACAGCCCTACTCGGAGATGACTGACTGTGAGATGTTTGGCCATATTTTCAGAGAGCCCATAAAGCCTGTTGGCGCTGATATTGGGATGATACACTGTAAACAGATGGGATCATTTGTCTTCTGTGAGCTTCTGTCTCTTGTTATGCTTTCCAATATTATCCCCTTCCATACATCATCTATTAACCAGCAGCTCATTAAAATCATTGCTGTGTTAACATTCAAGGCAAAGCATTGTGTTTATTGCCCTGATCAATATTGTCTCCATCAGTTCACGTCCATGATGCTGCTGGTTTTTATTGATACGAGATGGGCCCGCTGCTTGTTAGTCCTGACGGCTTCTGTCACTCGTGTCGCTAATCAGCCTGCGTGATAATCAAAGCACAGGAGCAGATTCTATTATCATATAATGAGGTTATGTACAATGATGGCTGACTGTCTGTGCTGGTTATAAGACTGTGTCAGAACACGGTATGTCATTTGTACTGTTTACGGCTGTGTGCAGTTTTCTAAATGCTGCTGTAGAAATGAAACCATAAAGTCACTCTGGATCATTGAGGGGGCAGGCGGATGGAGAGCTGTGTTCATGCTGGAGCCATTCCCACTTTTGCATATCATTTAAAATGAGTCCTTTCTGGGACTATAATATATCACTTTACTTTGGAGAACTGGGATTTCTCACACACAGAACCGTAGATAATTAATCATAGATTGTTGTTTAATCTATTTTCTTCCCATATTTATTAGATTATGTGGTAGTGAAGTAGATCAATATTTACTCTTGGAAGTACTCTTAGGTAGAAAACCCACAATGTCAACCATACATTTAACCTAAAGGTTTGGTGCATGCAGCAGCAGGGAGCCATGCTGTTTCAGTGTTTTTCATTCATTAGTTACAGTTGCATTGACTGTTCTTTGGCCCTCCATGCTCCATTGTATCTGACCACGCCCACCCCCTTTACTCTGAGTTTCAGATTTTGCCCTCTGGCTATAGGTTCAGATTAACTGTGATTAAGAGTAACAGGTACAATCACTCCTTCAGCCCCACAGCCATGTCACTAGTGAACTCAGGCCGGGGGAGGAGGAGGAGGAAGTAGTAACTCCCAACTCACTTGGCAAAGTGTGTAGTTTAGTAAGCGATATGATGTGTTCCGTGTTGATGGTGATGGTGATGATGATTAGGATAATGATGCTATCTATGCAGCTGATGTGGACAATTTGTGTCACGATGGAGCTGTTGAGCATGTATTCAACATGCCTGGTCACTTTGCACTTTATTGTGGGCATTTGTAGCTTTTTTGTCATTTTTGTTCTCTTGTTGAGTCATGTTGTCGCAGTGAAGTTGCCAGGCAACCAGTGGAATTGCTGCACGAAAGTAAAAATAAACTCCCTTCAAAACCATAAATTGTGTATTTTTGTGTATGGACTAAACAAACAAAATACAGCAACAACAAAACTCTTTAAAACCATTTTTGTCAAACTGTCACTATCTCCTGACAGTACTACATGAATCAGATCATCTGTGAAAACATCACGTTTTAAAAGTTTGTGACCAAGTCAAGCCAAAACCAAGCACCGACGTTCTCACTAAAATAGGTTTCTGAAAACATTTGAAGTTGTACAGTTTGAATAGAGCTTATCAGTTGTCGTTGACACTGTGTAAGAGATTCCTGGGCTCTGATTGGTTGTTTCCTTGATGCCATTAGGAGCACCAGGAGGAGAGGGACAAGGGTCTACATGAATGATCTCATTCATGTAGTACTGTCAGGATATATTGACAGTTTGAGCAAATATGACAAAATGTAATTTTTATAAAAGTTACCTACTGTAACTTTAATATGCTCCTAAAATGTATGTTTGTTTTATTTGATAGAAATGTATTATATATATATATATATATATATATATATATATATATATATATATATATATATACACACACACACACACACAGTCTATAGTGCCATAGAATGATAAAATCCGAGCAGCAGTTGCTGGTTGTATTTAGCCTCTACAGAGCAGCAGTTGTTTAACCACCAATAGGTGACTGTGAGCCGGCTACAGGCACCGCCAGATGACAGTCCTTTCAGGGGCAGCGGTAGTGGAGTTTAGCCAGAAAAAGTGGAGTGTCATGCAGCGTTGACCGATAAGTTTAGGCACCAAAACGACTCGTTAAGTTTAGGAAAAAGATTGTGATTAAAACACTCCTGAGGAACGAACGAGCGTTTCCTGGGTGAAAGTATTATGTTTTTTCCGCTCTCCGGCTTGAAAGCTCAGTGTTTTAATTTCCCATTGAATATTCAGTTCATTAATAAGTGTTTTGGCATGGCTGGCTGAGTGGCTCTATATCCATGGCATTGGAAGGGGGATTTCATGATCAAAAAACATCCCCCCCTCTGTGTTTTTTCCACAAATCGCACCCTCTATATATATATAATTATTCCGGTGGAACATTTTAGGTGGAAAAGGTCAAAGTGCACTTTTTTCGCTAACCCATGAGCTAACGTGATAGCATAGTCCAGCTGCTCACTGGGTGAATGGAAGGATCTTTATGAATAGAAGAGCAGCCAGTGGCTGTCCTGGCTCCAGTTCTCATCAGTGATGCATGTGCGTGTCTCTCCTCTGTGTTTAGATGCTACATCACCCTGACCCAGTCGCTCCACCTGATCATGAGTGGAGCTCCGGCAGGGCCTGCAGGCACAGGGAAAACTGAGACTACCAAAGACCTCGGCCGAGCCCTCGGAATCATGGTCTATGTATTCAACTGCTCTGAGCAGATGGACTATAAGGTGAGCAAGTGTGCATTGGCATCTGCATTTGAGCACGCGCACGTAGCTAATGTGCATTGGCAGCAGCTCAGATTGTACACGTTTCTTTTCATCCTTGCCTTTGTCAGCGATATGGTATCCATTTGTCATTACAGTTGTCAACCCACCTTTATGCCCTTCTCTTTTCATCTTTTCTTCTTTTCATCTTCTGTTTGCCCGCTTCCTTTTTAAAGAAGAGCTGATGAGTTAAACCCTGATTTCTAATTCTTAACTAACCCTTGTCAAAATGCCCTATGTTCCCAGCCTCCACCTTGCTTTATTATATGCTCCTGTGTACTCTTACACACTCACTTTCTGCGTATAGAGTGCTTGGGGGAGACATAAACATAATCTTGTGATCCAGCTTGCTCCTGCTTCCCCCAGACAGGGGCATCATTACAGTACAGAGGCGTACAGTAGAAACGGTGTCAGAGTGAAGTGCTAATGTACTCCAGGGGGAACACAGAGCCCCGCATTGTTACGCATATTTACATGCACACACAGTAGTAATGTAACGGCCAGCAGCTCCTCCAGCTGCACCACCTAAGCCTCATCCTTGTCCAGCTGTTCTCCAGAGGGCTGTTCACCTGCTCTCAGGTTGATGTTGGGGAAAACTGAAATGTGGATGTTAGACATTTTAGCCTTTCTCTTTTTGCCATTAACGCCTTGTTTTATTAGTGTGAGGCCTTGTATAAGCATCATCCAGTTCTTCTACGCTTACTCCCAGCCTGCTGTGCTGACTGCCATCAATGCTTCTCCATATATCTTCTGTCTAATTGGCCTCAACACAAGCCTTATCAGTCAGTCAGACAGGATGTCCACCGCAGTGTCCATCTGAATATCTGTCTCTCTCTCTGTGTCCACCAGTCCTGTGGGGACATCTACAAAGGCCTGGCTCAGACGGGGGCATGGGGCTGCTTTGACGAGTTTAACAGGATCTCAGTGGAGGTGCTGTCTGTGGTGGCTGTACAGGTAAGAACCGTTCCAGTTCCCTCTCCCACAGGTGCTGAGCACAGCTTGTGTGTATATCTTCAGGCCAGATAATCTGTGAGTTTTCATTTATCAAAGTTTGGTGAAAATAAGCCCTTAAAAACAGCTCTGGCAGAAGTAAATAGCCTCTTCATCACCGATTGCACGCGTAAATTGCTTCAGCTTTAAGACTAATCCACCGAGGCTGACACCTTAGCACCCCAGAGCTCCTTCATAATTGGAGCCTCCTCTGATCTGATTTGAGAGTTAGGGATGGAAAACCGGCCTCTTTGCTCGCCAGCACGCGCACATCTTTAATATGAATGGACAAACTCTAAACTCTCAAAGCACATGCTGCCATAGGACAGGGAATTAGTTAGATTTGCACATGTGTACAGCACATTTGTATTTGTAATTTTGAGTTATTTCTTTTAAAATGAATCATCTTAGTTCAAGACTTAGTCAGAACACACACGCACACACACACACACACACACACACAAACACACTGCATCCATTCATCTCATCATCGTTTCTTTGTGTTAAGAAAACTGCTATAGTGCACTATTTCTGGGATAGAGAGCTGTTTCCAACACAGCTCTTATGTCAGTTTGTCCACAGCTTTTTGCACTTCCCACAAGTGGTTAAACACCAATGCAGGTTTAAGTCTGTGCCTTACTAATGTAAGTTAAATCCTGACCTGCGTATGACCTGTGATGGTCCTGTTTTGTACATGTCGGAGCTCTGTGGATGTCGGTGTATGCTCTGAGCGAACTACAGCAGCTAGCCCTTTGATTACGGGACTCAGCCATGTTCTGTGCATTTCAGCTGATGCTAGCTTTTCTGCCGTCTTGCATTCTGTTATCCCGCATCAAACAGACCCTCTCTCCGTGGTTTCATAAGTCCCTCTGGTGTATTCAAATCCTGCACCATATTCATGCATGTGCAGTACTGTCACTGCACAATGCACACAGTTGATAGGGATGCTGGTCATGATTGTGATGATAATGGAGATGGCGCTCCTCAAAGGATCATTATTCTTTGCAAGACCCAACACACTCCTCTGCCCTTCCGTCCTTCATTCTCTCTTTAGCAGCAATGCAAGACTTCTTCCATAAGCTGTGGAAGCTGACAATATTGATAGAATTTTAAAGTGCCAGAAGAATGAATCGGTATTGCGTGGCGTAATGAATAATAAATCACGGTGGCTTATACGTGGAGAAGTAGACCTTGAGAACAGAGGACTGTCAGACTCCCGCTGTGACAGCTGGCAGCTCGCTCCAGCGCTAAGCCACTGAGCCATCTCTCACCGCAGCACACGCACCTAATCCATCCTCTGAAAGTGGAAGCAGCTAGCATCGCCCGGCGACATACTCGGCTGCCGCTCAAGTCTGCTAACACAGGTGGTGGGACCAGTTCTACATTAAATAAAGCCGGGACAAGCAGAAGGCCGCCAGACATTACAACATGGAGATAAATTGGTGAAGCTCTGCCTCTGTTGTAGCCAACACATGTGTGGACTGTGAATATATTGCAGCCTGTACATTCAAAGAGACAGCAAAGAGTGGAGCCAGTCCCCACTGGATCACACTTTTCAGGACGGTGTCTGCTCTTGAACTTTTAAGAAAGTGTTTTTGGTGTTTTACGTCCTTTAATATCTCTGTAGGATAGCAGAGGTGGGCCGCTGTCATTTCACATAAGAAAGAAGGCCCACTGATGTTCTCATGAAAACTTGTATTTTTTAGTTTTTGTATGTTTTTGCATCCCCCTGTTGTGTTAGTATGACTGAGTGATCTGTAGCCGAGTACTCATCCATGAAGAGATGTTCCTCCTCTTTCCAGCTGTCGACTCGCTACGCCCTTTTACCACACGCATGTTAAATTCATAAAGCCTCTTACAGGCTGGGATTCAGAGTTTTAGGCCAAGACACACACACACACACGCACGCACACACACACTCACAAAAGTTCATTTCTGATATCTCATTCCATCATAATGTAGACAAGTAAAGCCTGGCTGATAGCATGCTCATATTATTGATGAAATTGTGTCCCTGAAAAAAATGCCATAGTGCGTACCAATTTGACAGACTGTTACAAATTGACTCTGGTATGTGCTTAGTGACTTTAATGATATGCTAATGTAGGAAACCCCAACTTTCTCAAGCTACATCACGTGTGAGGGTTGCACAAGTTGGAAGCGTCCTTTGGGATGCATAAAGGTCCCATGGCATGAAAATTTCACTTTATGAGGTTTTTTAACATTAAATGAGTTCCCCCAGCCTGCCTCTGGTCCCCCAGTGGCTAGAAATGGTGATAGGTGTAAACCGAGCCCTGGGTATCCTGCTCTGCCTTTGAGAAAATGAAAGCTCAGATGGGCCGATCTGGAATCTTGCTCCTTATGAGGTCATAAGGAGCAAGGTTACCTCCCCTTTCTCTGCTTTGCCTGCCCAGAGAATTTGGCCCACCCATGAAAGAGAGAGAGAGACATCATGGCTTGCAAACGAGCAAAGTGGCAGTTGGTCAAGGCCAATTTCCAAGAGAAAAGTACTGGCGTTTATGCACCAATCTGATACCACCTAATTTTGCCCAGAAGAAAATCTACTTTAAAGTAGTTTATTAATGTTCTTTTTCTGTTATGACTGACTGTCAAACTGGATAATAAAAGAAAGTTCTATGGCCTTCATTGTTTGTGTTTCTTCATGTTTCACAAAAAGTTTAACCTGAGCCAGGTCGAACAACAATGATAGCAATCCTATCACATCCATACAGAGATAGTAGTACACAGCTGTTAACATATAATAAAATATAAATAACATACTGGTATCAGATCAGTACTCAGTATCGGCCGATACGCAAGTTCAGGTATTGGAATTGGTATCAGGAAGGAAACAATAATAGTGGAACAGCTCTAGTTACAGTGCCAAAAAAAGATTGGATATCATTTCATTGTACTCTGTATTTTGTGTTTGTGCTCTGTACATGCAGGTCAAAAGCATCCAGGATGCCATTCGAGATAAGAAGAAGAGGTTCAACTTTATGGGCGAGGAGGTGAATCTTTGCCCCTCTGTGGGCATCTTCATCACGATGAACCCCGGCTACGCTGGCAGGACGGAGCTTCCTGAGAACCTCAAGGCTCTGTTCAGGTAGGTCACACTAGAGCCCCGCACGGGCTTAAAATGTTGGCTCTAGCCCGGCCCTGGCCCCAGATGTCAGGCCCGACCCCGACCCTAAACCTATAGCTTATCAGAATTTTTGGCCCGAGCCCGACTGTATTCAATTCAATTCAATTTTATTTATAGTATCAATTCATAACAGGAGTTATCTCGAGACACTTTACAGATAAAGTAGATCTAGACCACACTCTATAATTTACAATTTACAAAGCCCCAACAATTCTAGTAATTCCCCCAAGAGCAAGCATTTAGTGCGACAGTGGCGAGGAAAAACTCCCTTTTAGGAAGAAACCTCGGCAGACCCAGGCTCTTGGTAGGCGGTGTCTGACGGTGCCGGTTGGAGATGTGATGAACAGTGGCAATAATAGTCACAATAAAGATAATGGAACAGTGACTAGAAATAGTAGTCATAGTAGTTCATGTCATAGCAGGGCACTGCAGGGCGTTACAGGATGTAGCGTGGCACAGCAGAGCATAGCTGGACGTAGCAGGACGCAGCAGGGTTCAGCAGGATACAGCAGGGCACCGCAGAGCGTAGCACGGGGTAGCAGGGAGTGCAGCAGGACCACGGCGACAGCTGCAACCATGATCTTGGTGCCATCCTAATCCAAGGAAATATGCTGCGCGAAAAAAACAAAAAACATAAGGACTCCGGTGAGTAAACTCCCCAGAGCTGGGTTAGTAACAAGCATTGCTGGGACAAGGATGCACACAAATGGAAACACTGTAGCCCGTGTCTTTTTTCTTTTCTCCCGATACGTAACCTATACTGTTGGCCATATTTCAGTTATGTGTATAATGGCAAAGTGCTCATATCTCGTTTTGATTCTTTATTAAATTAGTTTAGAAAAATGTATGAAAGATTTTTTGATTTGTTAAAGTGATGTTTTTGTTTTTTTAAAGTGACGACAGCGGCCGACAGTGAGTAGTTTGTTTGTTTGATCAATTTAGCATCTTAAATCAACACTTATAGTAAGATGGATGACTATAAAACACTTTAGGCATATACAAATGTTAGTTTAAATGTTTATTAGCAGTAAAAAGACATTTTTGAATGAGGCTGCTTGCAACACATACGAAAAAACGGAGCGACATTCTTAACAAATAATAATAGCCTAAATAATAAATATATAATACAAAAAAGGTGTAGGTTGTCTTACCTTACAGTTTATATGCATAAAATAAAGGCTTCACAACAGAACATTGCACGCCAAAAGCCCCCAAAACTAAAAACAATACAGCCTCTTGTAACCAGTCTACGTGATACGCAGGTATACGCTGTATACCAACTAAGAAAGCTCCAGACTTTCCATATACCCACTTAAAATGTTCAATGATAAGTAACAACATAGTTTGGTGACAGAACTTTCACTTCAGCTATTGGTTTTCTCTAATACGGGTCGAGTTATGTGACCACAAACTGAACAAATGCTGCAGAACGACTATTGTAGTATACCCACTACAATAAACTAGCCTACACCGCTGCTTGTAACAGTAGAACATAATTAACTTATAAAGCACCTTGCAAAAAGAGCACAGCATCAAGAGTGGAGGGTTTTAATCCCGTCCTCCTCTCTTCGATTACCCTTCTTATAATAATAATAGAAAAACAATAGGTTTGCACTTGTTACGCTGGGGAACAGAACAGACTCAAATGCAGATGCTCACAGTAAACAGGTTTATTGAGGATGGGGAAAAAGGGAGTGGGGAGGCAGACACCAGGGACAGGTGAAAGGCAGTTAGGACGGTGAGGGAATAGGGGGCAAGGGTAGGATGGCGAGGGCAGGTAGGATGGCGAGGGAACCGTGAGCAAGGGTAGGACGGCGAGGGCAGGTAGGATGGTGAGGGAACGGGGAGCAAGGGCAGGTAAGATGGCGAGGGAACTGGGAGCTAGGATGGCGAAGGCAGTCGGGGGCGAGGGTACTCAGGGGAGCCGTAGCCGGAGAGCCGAGGGAGAGACACTGGGGCTGGGGAGCAGGGGAAGTGAGGAGAGGCTGGTGGGGACGGAGACGGAGACAGGATGGAGCGTGGTGACGAGGGAGGGGGTCCCTGAGGTGAAGCCAGCTGACTGGTGGTGACAGGCGGGAATGAAGATGATGGCTGAGGGAGAGAAACACAAAAGGTGAGTGAGTGGGAGACAAAGACAGGGAAATAGTTCAGGTTAGTAGGTTTTCAGAGAATCTTTAGCAATGATCAAGCGGAGATGGTCTGTTGAGCCGGGGTAGAAATACTGGTCTTGATTGCTGATGGAAGGCCGGTGTGCGCAGCGGGAGAAGGTGATGATGGGATGGTAACCAGGTGCGCTCGATCAGCTGGTAGCAGCAGTGGGAGGGGGAGGGCAGAGTAGGCACAGAGAGAGGCAGGCCAACAGAAAAAACACAGAGGAGGCAAAACCAACCAAGAAACAAAATAGAGAAAAGTAAAATAAACAGAAAACTCACAGCCAGCCAACCTCAACCATCACAGCACTTATGTTATCAAAACTTGGAACTGGTTGCAAAATGGAAGTGACAATTAGAACACATCTAAAATGTATACAAACATTACAAACATCTTGAAAAAGACATGTTCTACAAAACTAGTGATAGACCTGTCTTGGGTGCACCTCACCATTTACCCAGTGTGATTGGGACAGGTCCCAACCCCCTGTAACCTCCAGCAGGATGAGTAGATTGAGAAATGGACTCTGGAGTGAGTTTAGAATTGAACCCATCAGTAGATGGAACATGATGATGTTTGTTATGCAAAGGACTTGAATCTGCATTTTCATATCCCATACTTTTTCAATCTCATGTCTCCTGTCGACATTGACGTGGGTTATTGCATTAGGAACAGGGACAATGATTGTGGATAGCCATAGGTAGTAACTCAAACACAACTCTCCCTGAACAGATCTTCATATTATTCTTAAAGTGCTCATATTATACTTTTTGGCTTTTTCCCTTTCGTTTATTGTGTTATATATCTTTTTTGTGCACGTTACAGGTTTACAAAGTGAAAAAGCCCAAAGTCCACCCCAAAGGGACTTATCATCTCCAACAGAAAACACTGTTCACAAACTGCTCCAAACAGCTCTATTGTAGTCCAGCCTTTACTTCAGAGACAAACGTGGTCACTTTGGATCACACGTTATAATGCTCGCCTAGCTGCTAGCATGGCACGCCCTCATACTCTGCTTCTGACTGGCTAGTAGTCCTTACCTAGGTACTGTGTGTGTGTGTGACTCCCAACAAAGATGGAACAGAAGTGAGATGCCTCACTCTGTAGCTAAAACAAAGAGCTCAACACACAGGGTGAAAAGAGGAGCTGCAGCAATTTTTTTTTTTTTAAATTAAACCACATAAACCTATTCTGGTACAACCTCTAAATACAATTATGAACCTGAAAATGAGCATAATATGAGCACTTTAACTCTTGTAACGTCTGCTGGATGTACATAACAGGGGCGTAGCACAACACTCTGGGCCCTGTAGAAAGGCATTCTCTATGGGCCCTTCCCCACATCCACAGCTATTCATTCTAGCATCTTTTATACTATCTTTTATTCTATCTTTGTCAAAATTGTTCTTTTTTATCTTACCTACACTGTACATGGTTTTATACATAATATTATGTATATTTATGTTTTATACATAATATGTTTTATAATTATGTTTTATACATAATATATATATATATATATATATATATATATATATATATATATATATATATATATATATAATGTATAAAATGTATATATATATAATATAAAATATATATATGTATATATACATATATATATATTTCTTTTTTAAAGAAATTGTTGTTTTTATGACTGGCTTGTTTTATTTGTTTTGTGAAGCACTGTGGAGCAACATGGAGTTTGAAAAGTGCTCTATAAATAAAGATTATTGTTATTATCTTTATAATGAGGGCCCTGGGCACTCAGTTCCACTTCCATCATTCAACACCCCTGTATAACATACCAGGAAAACATCCTAATTAGATTACACTAACATGGAGTTAACAGTTAGCTTTTTTTCAAATTAGCGCGGAAATGAGGTACAATCCAAACCACGGTAGATCAATGAGAAGCTGTTGGCAACAAGAGCAAGTTCCACCTGACACAAGACCACAACATAAATGCAGACAGGCCAGTGTGAGAGAGAGAGAGCATGTTAGGCGAGTAGTGACTCTCTGAAAAGGGGAAGATAGCTGGACCCATTGTGGGAATAAAGCGCTGCATATTGGAGTCGTGTTGAACTGGGATGGACTGATCTGGATCAGAGCTTCCTTTGCTCTGCTGTTTGCTGTGTGTGCTATCTCCCAATCCGCTAACATGGACACACAAGTTGAGTGAACTGCAGGTGTTATGATTACGCCCTACTACTGAGATCCTGTTTTTTCCTCAGACCGTGTGCCATGGTGGTGCCGGACTTTGAGCTGATCTGTGAAATCATGCTGGTGGCCGAGGGCTTCCTGGATGCCCGGGTCCTGGCCAGGAAGTTTATCACCCTCTACACACTGTGTAAAGAGCTGTTGTCCAAACAGGTAATATCTGCGTTCTTTGATCTTACACAGGTGATAGGGTTAGACAAAGCCAGATCCATTTCTACCCTGGTCTATATCGTTGTTTTCTTGAGACAAGTGAAGTATATTAGAAGCACTTTTCCGGTGAGCGCTGAGCATTACTGAGCAGCCTCCAACTGAGCTTGCCGACGTAGATGTGACGTGAGCAACCTGTCTGAAAGTCTTCTGGTAGCTGTGCCAAGAGAAATCTCAATCATTCCCAATCTAGCAGAGACGGAGAGCGTAGGTATATGTAAGGAGATAACATGGACACAGGCTAATTATTGCTAACTAAAATGCTAGTTAAAATTAGTAATTAAACTTGCGACAGAAAGTTGCGTGGTTATAACACAATCGTTAGCCCATTTTTACAAAAACACCTGCTACGGAGCCATAATGTGAAATACAAGGTAATGGAGCCTTTTATACATTGTCGTGTTTCTTTAGAAATAAACAACGGACAAATAGAGTCTTTGAACGCTTCAGATGTAAAGTTATTCTCTGTCAAAGTGACGCCAAAATGAATGGCAGTCAATGGGATGCAAACGGAAGGTAATGGCTTATTAGCATCAAAATAGCTCCATGGGAGGTACGCTTTGTGGAGGCTGGCTTACCCCCTTGGTTCATCTCTGCAGGGTAAATCCAGACAGCTAGCTAGACTATCTGTCCAATCTGAGTTTTCTGTTGCACGACCATGGGCGTAAATCTGATCTAACAGTAGGGGGGGGGACAATAAACATAACATTTCTGTAGATCTTCAATGTTAACCCTAATATCAGTTCACACACATAACGTTAGGCTTATCGCCGTGGTAACGTTAGTTGTAGTGGGTGCATTTCTAGCCAACAAGCTATTAAACAAGCTAGCTAACGTTACATTATATTACACTAACGTAGCAAACTTTTTGTCATAACTAATTCATTACTCAGCATCATTTCTATTTGAGAAAAGAACAACTTCATCCGATGTTTAATGTGAATAAACAGCCTTGTACCGCCTACTTACTACATTCCTGTCACTACCCGATGTGACTGTGAGTCGAGTGCTGCAGATTCTCCTAACGTACAGCAGGCAGTGGACCAAACCACTGTGAGGCAAGGGAGGGGGGACTCAAAATGTTTCTAAACTTAAAAAGCATTTTTGGGGTGTGTATTGTTTTACTACTTACACAGATATTTTAAGTATACATCATTATGTAATTTACAATACACAGCATTGTTTTGATATTTATAGGGGGGGGGCAACGCTTAGATGGGGGGGGTCCTGACCCCTCCGACCCCCCTGGGATTTACGCCCTTGTGCACGACTAAAACAACCTACGAACGTACACATGTTCCACCAAAACAAGTTCCTTTCCGAAGCTATTTTGCAGAGGCACCATTGCTCCGTCCGGCGCTTAGCACCGCTCATGACGATTGTGATTTGTTTAAAGAAATGCCGAAACAGCTGACCTGACGCTCCTGTTCTATTTGATGGACTCCAAGCCCGGGGCACCGCTCCTTTCTCACTGAAGGGTCCGAGTGAAGTCTGACATGCATATGAATAAGAAGCTGATGTTATTCCATCTAAAATGTTCTTTCATCCTCTTCCAGTCCAGTCCTGTTTTACATGTCATGCCATTATTTAAATTATTTAAAAAAAAGCAATAAAATCACTCACAGTGCTGACTAATAGTTACAGCAGAGCTCTTCGACTTAGGTAAGCAATTTTATGAGCCCTCAGTTCTGGATGAATTTCCCGTGACCACAGGCCCATTTAAGTGTCAGAGCACACTACTTCCTTTTTATGGTGGTTTAATGAAGCTCTAGTTCTTCTGACATTTTTAAATATCACCTTAATAATACTTTTTTGGCTGCTCCAAAGTTGTTTGCCGGAGTTTCATTGCAGGTTTTCCAACATTAGCAACTTACTGGTAATGAAATCAAATGATAATGAACAGACTGCTTCACTAAGCTATATTCACAATGGGCTGATCCTGCAGATCAATGGAAAGTGCAAATTCAGAGAATTGCTTTCTTGAATTAAACAAGTGGTTGATAATTATGGATTAAATATTGCATAAATTCTACTGCTTTTCCTGTGCAGAACGACTATGCTGTAGACACCAGAGCATGCTAAGAGAGTACACTCTATAAATAAATATATCCCATTCTCTCAGAATTTGCAGGGAGCTGAAATAATGCTCTAATAATTTGTTACCTCTCACTTCATGGTTGTGTGTGTGTGTGTGTGTGTGTGTGTGTGTGTGTGTGTGTGTGTGTGTGTGTGTGTGGCTGTGTGTTCTGAAGACAGACACATCTCATCTTTGTCAGCCGGAGATCCTCTGGACACACATACAACTATGACTCACTGTTGAGTAGTTAGTAAGCTACTTTAATGTCACATTACAAATGATTTTGTGTTAAGAGATACCATAAGTTACTTTAGGAATATTATGTTGATGTAAGAAATGACATCCAAGAATATAAAGTAGCTTCAACTCACTGTTAAATCACTAAACCCTACTAGATAAGCTCTCCGTCCAGACATGGATCTAATAAGAATAATATTAAACAGGGCTTGAAACCATAAAGTCAGTGAATTAGTGCTCCAATTGTTATCTTTCTTGTGTGTGTGTGTGTGTGTGTGTGTGTGTGTGTGTGTGTGTGTGTGTGTGTGTGTGTGTGTGTGTGTGTGTGTGTGTGTGTGTGTGTGGCTGTGTGTTCTGAAGACAGACATCTCATCTTTGTCAGCCGGAGATCCTCTGGACACACATACAACTATGACTCACTGTTGAGTAGTTAGTAAGCTACTTTAATGTCACATTACAAATGATTTTGTGTTAAGAGATACCATAAGTTACTTTAGGAATATTATGTTGATGTAAGAAATGACATCCAAGAATATAAAGTAGCTTCAACTCACTGTTAAATCACTAAACCCTACTAGATAAGCTCTCCGTCCAGACATGGATCTAATAAGAATAATATTAAACAGGGCTTGAAACCATAAAGTCAGTGAATTAGTGCTCCAATTGTTATCTTTCTTTGTGTGTGTGTGTGTGTGTGTGTGTGTGTGTGTGTGTGTGTGTGTGTGTGTGTGTGTGTGTGTGTGTGTGTGTGTGTGTGGCTGTGTGTTCTGAAGACAGACATCTCATCTTTGTCAGCCGGAGATCCTCTGGACACACATACAACTATGACTCACTGTTGAGTAGTTAGTAAGCTACTTTAATGTCACATTACAAATGATTTTGTGTTAAGAGATACCATAAGTTACTTTAGGAATATTATGTTGATGTAAGAAATGACATCCAAGAATATAAAGTAGCTTCAACTCACTGTTAAATCACTAAACCCTACTAGATAAGCTCTCCGTCCAGACATGGATCTAATAAGAATAATATTAAACAGGGCTTGAAACCATAAAGTCAGTGAATTAGTGCTCCAATTGTTATCTTTCTTTGTGTGTGTGTGTGTGTGTGTGTGTGTGTGTGTGTGTGTGTGTGTGTGTGTGTGTGTGTGTATGTGTGTGTGTGTGTGATTCCTGAAGAGCCGTTGGTTAGGATGATGATTCACATTCACAGTCCCACAGACTACACTCAGCTCTTTGAGGCCGAGCATGCTAAAATGCTCACAATAACACTGCTAACATGCTAATGACATGCTAACATGGCATAGACAGTAGAGGATATGTGTTGAGCTCTGCCGTGTGTTCCTCTGCCTACTGAAGGACCACTATGACTGGGGCCTCCGAGCCATCAAGTCCGTGCTGGTGGTGGCCGGCTCTCTGAAGAGAGGAGACCCTAGCCGAGCGGAGGACCAGGTGCTGATGCGAGCTCTGAGAGACTTCAACATCCCCAAGATCGTGACCGATGACATGCCCGTGTTCATGGGGTTGATAGGTGACCTGTTCCCTGCCTTGGATGTCCCCAGGAAACGAGACCTGGACTTTGAGAAGCACGTGAAGGAGTCCATTTTGGACCTGAAGTTGCAGGCCGAGGACAATTTTCTCCTCAAGGTAACTTAAACCAGATTCCTGGATAGCCTCCCGACATGTTTGTCTGCTGCAGTTTATTGGATTCTGTTTTGATTACAACTCAAAAAATGTCACAAATGTTGCCAAGGATGAAGGCAAACGCAATGACAGGTTGTCTGCGAAGCAGGAGCAAAGTCCCCACATGGGGGATTCGTCTTTAACAATTTAGACAGATATTACAGTTGTAGCAATCTCATTTAGATTTATCGTAGTTCTTTCCAAAAGCTATTTACCTCACGTCATAATGTTCCGCTGGGAAATACACATTAGTGTCAGACACATCTGCAGGATAGGGATGAATTGGGCAAATTTTGCAGAAAGCCAACGGTTAGCTGCAATGAGAGTTCAGGTGCCCAAGCTGCTGACCTAATTGCGGTCCTTATATTACACACACACAAACACACACACACCACACACACCACAGAAGGCGTCATGTATATGTCAGAGACAGATGAACGTAGGACCAGGGGAAATAAGTGTAATCCGCCTCAGGTCAAATAGACACAGGAAGCACATAATAACACTCCATCAATGGAGGCTGGCGCTGCACCATGCCACTTAACCCTGATATTGTGAGAGACAGCCACGGAAATAAACAAAGAGGAGGAGAAACACAGCGATCGAGAGAGTGAGAATGGCGGGCCGGTCAATAACAACCATCCACCCCCAGAGCCTGAACTTTTACTGTCTTTGTTTGTGCGGCCAACCTTTTGATTCCAGACAACGAGGGGGGGGGGGGGGGAGGGGTGAAAGAGACTGCATACCTTTGGCGTTAGCCTGTGCTAGCATTAGTCCTCCCCACATCAAAGCGGTAATCAGCCGGGGCCTTGGAGCTGAATGGATGGCGAGTAGGAGCCGCAAGGGGCCGGTCGATGGCATTGATTGAGGTTTGAGTGGAAATCTCTCTTTCTCCCTTTTTTCTCTCTCTGTTACACACTCTGTTTGTCACCTCTCATACCTGAATGAGAATAGCAGAAAATGTTACACTGCAAGTCAAGTGTAAGTGTGTGAAATATTCCAAATGTAGAGAAGCGTTACATCCTTCATACTGGAGAAGCTGTGTGAAAGTAGAGCAAGCTCTTTATACTCTTAACATGTTGGTTAAAGGCAATTCACTTCAGTTTATTTACAGTACAATGGTCTTGTAAAAGTGGAGTATTGCACAGTTGAATATTTATTGCAGTGTTAACATTAAGTATTGCACACAGTCAATATTGCACAGTTGAAGATATACATAATAGAAATGATTATAAATAATGACTTAACACGTATCTTGGGCAGCATCCTATTCTCTGACCGTGCTGCCATAGAGTCCAGTCCACCGCCACAACGCCCCTGCCCTTGTGGATCAGTTTGTTGAGTCTGTTGGCGTCTGCTCCCCCAGCACGCATCAGCAAACAGGATAGCAGCGGCCTCCACACACTCATCAAATATCCTCAGCATCGTCCGGCCGATGTGGAAGGACCTCAGCGTCCTGAGAAAATAGATGCTGCTCTGTCCCTTCTTGTAGAGTGCTTCAGGGTTTTGAGTCCAGTCCAGCTCATTGTACACTCCCAGGTACTTGTAGACCTCCACAATGCCAACACTGACCCCCTGGATGGAACCTGGGGTTACCAATACCTTACCCTGATTTTCCACTTGTGCTGGGTTCCGGTTTAGTTCCATCCTCCGGGAGCGTCTCAGATGCGGAGCGTCTTGCTGCCCGACTCGCAGATTTTATTGTCTCAACAAGTACTTTACAGAAAAATCCCGTGTTTATTAAACTAGTATCTACCTTCCACTCCGAGCACTTTGTGACACACCATGTGACAAGTTCCCCCCTGGCTCCCCCTACACTTCCACCTAATGTTAGACCTACCTGTTGCCTTCCCTTGTCTTTCCTGATCCACCATCCTCACACCTGAATTAAGTGAACTCACTGTTAAATATAGCAGCCTAAATTCAATTCTTAAATCAGCCTAGTGATGGCATCTGATAAGACAACTATTATGCAGTAAGGTTGTACTGCTGTTGAAATTACATTCACATTTTGGATTTTAAAAAGTACAAATATGGAGAGCCACTTAGCACAGACCTTTAAAGGGAGAGAGAGATGTGACCCTGTAATTACAGCTTCCATGTCACCCAACAGATGTAACTATAGCCTGTATGTCTGACAGCACAGCTAACATGAACAGCTAAATGTAAAACAAAATATAATAATGACATATAGCGTATACCCACTTTTTGCGCCACTGCCTGATGGGCCCCAGTGTTACTGACCACTCTGTCTGACACACAGTGATGTATGTGCACACACTGTGCTCTGCCAGTCAGCTAGTTGGTCAGGTTGGAGAGGATTGTCAGCCCGGGAACTACAGGGGTGGGGTTAGTGGGACCCTCATAGGAGGATGGGAGTATGCAAGGAGGGGGAGAAGGTGATTGTTGGGGGCAGACACTATATTAGTCAATAGGGGCCATTGTGTTAAGTCTATTGAAAATTCAGTAAGTTGGCTCTGTCCAAGTTGCCTTTAACTCCTCTGCTGCCAGTCGGCCTGAAACCAGTGATGATCTTCATGTCACACCAGACCTCTCTTCTGTTGTTCTGCCTCCTCCTGCACTTCTCTTTAGCCTCCCTGATCTTCACTTTTATGGCTTCTTGTAATGTCCTCACCTGCTCCATATCACCAAAAAAACCCATATTCTATGCATTCAGGATGGCCTTGAATTTATAATAATAATGCCGTCTTTGACTGGGACAGTGTAGTCCTCACAGAAGTCTGCAATGCACAATGCACTGTGAAAAGCCCATCAGTGTCCTCTCCCTTAATAAGGTAGTAGTAAAAAAAAATCAAAACGTAAGATAAAAGCAGAATTCTAAAATGTGTGTGTATATGTGTCTGTGTGTGTGTGTGTGTGTGTGTGTGTGTGTGTGTGTGTGTGTGTGTGTGTGTGTGTGTATGTGTCTGTGATAGGTGGTGCAGCTGGAGGAGCTGCTGGCCGTTCGTCACTCTGTGTTTGTGATCGGGAACGCAGGTACCGGAAAGAGTCAGGTGATGAGGTCACTCCAAAGGACCTATCAGAACATGAAGCGCAGACCTGTGTGGGCGGACCTTAACCCAAAGGCTGTGACCAATGATGAGCTTTTTGGCATCATCAACCCGGCAACCAGAGAGTGGAAAGATGGTGAGTCCAGTGTTTATGAGTGCAACTGACCTGAGTTAAATATCCAACATATTAACTCTTCTTCCCACAGGCCTGTTCTCCAACATCATGCGGGAACTGGTGAATGTAAGTCACAGTGGACCCAAGTGGATCGTTCTGGATGGAGACATTGATCCCATGTGGATTGAGTCACTCAACACAGTCATGGATGACAACAAGGTGCAAGCGAGTTGAGAGTGTGTGTGTGTGTGTGTGTGTGTGTGTGTGTGTGTGTGTGTGTGTGTGTGTGTGTGTGTGTGTGTTTGTGTGTAAACAAGTATTTTATTCAGTATCAACATGACAAAGATTACACATTTCCACTGTCTGTCAGATGAGAATCTGACAGACAGTGACAGTGTGTGCTGTAATGCTGTGTGTCTCTCCATGCCCTGTGTGCTCCTGTTAGGTGCTGACTCTGGCCAGTAATGAGCGGATCCCTCTGAACCCCACCATGAGGCTGGTGTTTGAGATCAGCCACCTGCGCACTGCAACCCCCGCTACAGTATCAAGAGCAGGTAGTCCTCGCTTTCCTTTCTTTATCTCTACATGGGCTTTTAAAGCTATAGTTTGTAGTTTCTGTCTCCCCCCCCCATGAGGAATTCTAAGTAACGACAACAAAACTGTCGGCGCATCCACGTGATACAAGCCTTCCACATTCTTGCACCTCCTCCACACAGTTGCTAGTAGCCAAGGAGGACACATGTTTGCCCCGGGGACTCTCAGTTACTATAATCACTAAATGTGTTGTGTTCCCTGTTTCCCTTCCAGGCATCCTGTACATAAACCCAGCAGACCTCGGCTGGAACCCGCCGGTGTCCAGCTGGATTGACAGGAGGGAGGTCCAATCAGAGAAGGCCAATCTGACCATACTGTTTGACAAGTACCTCCCCTCTTGCCTGGATGGCCTCAGATCAAGGTAACACAAAATGAACATCATGCTGTATTGAAGAAGACTTGAAGCTAGCGATTGAGACCATAAACGTGTTTATGAAAATGTTTACTGAGGTAATAAATCAAGAGAGAAGTAGGCTCATTTTCTCATAGACTTCTATAGAAACAGGAGCCAGTGGAGTCGCCCCCTGCTGGAAGTTAGAGAGAATGCAGCTTTAACAAACTTCAGCTTTGGCTTCACTTCTCAGTAGTGATGGCGAGATGAAGCCTCATGAAGAATTGAAGCTTTCCGGCAAAGTGGTTCGCAAAAGGGTTAATTTCTCTGAAGTTTGCGCCAGTAAAGACTTAGAAATAACGAAGAAAAATCCATATATATCAATATACTGTGTATTTTCTGTTGGTATAATATAATAAACAGATTTCCTTGAGAGGAATGAGGTGTGTAAATCAATCATTTGGGTCGTGATATAACAGCAGGCGGAGCAATTTTAGTAGGCTATTCTAAAACAGGAAAGTGAAGGTGGTTTAACTGGGCAGAGGGCCGTGAATGTGCTCGTGTAGATCATGGATGTATGGATGTCACGTGGTATGGACAGGCAGCGAGGCTTCGGATCTCATCAATGACGACATTTGTCTAAAGCGATTCGAGCCTCGATAGGCGCTTCACGGAAAACTTTGGGGATTTCTCGACACGCTTCGAAGCCCTCGGCACAGAACGTAACATCACTACTTCCCAGACCCGGAAGCTCTGTCCATCTTTTTTACAGTCTGTGGTCACAGTCACAGGTGACGCAGGAGGCTGCAATGTGAATAACATGTTGGACTGAGGCAAACAGTGAGTGACTCAGCAGAACTGGATCCCATCCTGCATTCTATTGTATAGGAGCACTCGCCTCCTCCAACACCTCCATCACCACGGCTGTTGGAGCAGACAACAAAAACAGGAAGCAGAGGAGGATTATTTTGTCCTCACTGTGAGGAATCCAGAGAAGCTCTTCTATCCCATAATGCCACAGAGCCTATAGATGTGTCACCCGTTCTGTAATAAACACAAGTCAGCGGTAATGCTTGAATCCACTGATGTAATGTGTCTGTCTTTGCTCAGGTTTAAGAAGATCATCCCTATCCCTGAGCAGAGCATGGTCCAGATGCTGTGCTATTTGCTGGAGTGTCTGCTGACTCCCGAAAACACCCCGCCAGATTGTGCCAAGGAACTTTATGAGCTCTACTTCGTCTTTGCTGCGGTCTGGGCCTTCGGGGGAGCCATGTTCCAGGACCAGGTACTGCGTGGGCCTCTGGCCATGTGAGATGCTTACTAAGTGGTTGCATAAAGAGGGAAAAGAATATGACACAACTGAAACAGCTGAATGTTTTTTTTTCTCTCTCTCCTCCTAACTCTTTACTGAAAGAGTTTTTTGCCATTGCATTATGGGTATTCCTCTGTATTATTCAAGCCCTGATGGCTCTTATGCATATCAACTTTGTGTCTCTATGAAAAAGTCATTTGAAAGTTATTTTCAGTTGAAGAAATGGCAGGTTTTGAAAAAGGCAGAGATCTCCATCTGAAAATGAAGTGGACTCCATTCCCGCTCAACAACAGCCAGGCTGGCTGAATTTAAATCAGCAGGAGAGCCATGGCCAGCAGTTGCTAAGCAATCCAGTTAGTGCTGTACAGTAAGCGTGTCCATCTAAGTTATGGGATAAAACTGCTCTCCCCTTGGTACAAATGTACTCCACTTTATTTTCCCATCACAGATGCATTTAAATGCTAAGTGGTTTTATTGACTGGAGAGTTGGTAGTGAATAGAGGAGACAGGTACCAAGGGGAGGGGGGAGGGGGGGGCAGGGAGAAAGGCGAGGAGTGATGAGGCTACTTCACTGTTTGAATCCGACAGATGGATAGGTCTGCCATCTCTCATTTTCTACCCTTCAGCTGCTGTAGTTGTATCTCTCTGTTGTTGCCATTTATTCTTCCTCTGGTTTGTAAATCAAATGCGCAGATCCATAACTACTCTATGGGCCAGAAAAAGCAGAAAGGAAGTCATTTTAGAGTATTGACCGCTCGCCTACCCTCTGTGTCTCTGCGTGAGTGTAGCTGGTCGACTACAGAGTGGAGTTCAGCAAGTGGTGGGTGGCCGAGTTCAAAAGCATCAAGTTCCCGTCCCAGGGCACCGTGTTTGATTACTACATCGACCCCGAGAGCAAGAAGTTTGAACCCTGGTCCAAGATGGTGCCCAAGTTTGAGATGGACGCAGACACACCTCTTCAGGTACAACAGGTTGTGTTAGAGTATTCAATATGCAGGGTTTTGGTGGAATTACACATATTTCATCTACTGGACTCATTCTTAAATTACATAACATCAGTGCTCGAATTATGTGGGAGCCAGAGGGAGCCGAGCTCCCATAGAGTGAGGACTGGCTCCCATGAAAGCAACAAAGTCTAAAATCTAAGGGGGTCTCTCACATCCCTGTGCAGTCTCTTAACATTAAAGACATTACATTAAAATATAAAATATAGGCTACTACGGGACGTAGACCTGAGCCTACCCTACGCTCATGAACGCAGCATGACTGCACTTCACCACCACACCACTAGTCTATGTGAGCAAACCGCATAGGCTACGATCCATTTGACAGCACTCGCAAGTCCGAAGAAATCACCTTGCTTTTAGCTTAATGTGCTTTTGAGGTAAATACCACCAATACACCTGTCAGCAATACAATGCAATCTCTGATGGCGGAATATTCAGTGAATAGGCTTCCCGACAACATCACAGTGCAAATTCCAAAATTGTTCGTCTATTTATTTCCACGGTTCAACACACGAGATGACTGAACACCCCGGTGTTGTTATCACTACACGCACATTATAAGACTAGAACATAGTTGGGCTGTGCAATGGCTTTATTCATTCCTGCCACTTAGTGCATTTCCCTGTGTATAAGTTAAAGACTACATGCATTATTGTGTTTGACACAGAGGATATCTGAGACGGTGGTCTTGTTCAAATGAGTTACATTTTATTTCATTGTGAAATTGAGAATGACACTCAGACTAAATCATTTAGTCTATTTCTTTCTATTGCGAAATTGAAAAGAAAAAAATCTGTGTCTGTTGTGTGCATGTGTCAAGATGATAGCCTAGGCCTACCGTGCGCATATACTGCGCAAAAGCGCCACTCGCGCCTAGACTATTTAATTGTATAGCCTTGTTAGGCTATGTGCAGGGTGTGCCAACTTTTTTTATGTGATAGAGAGACCCCCTTAAAGACAAAAAGATAATTTGAGCACTGCATAACATACAATTTTAATAACCGATTAATAGTTTAAAACTGCACTAATCACTATTGTTATTTGACAACGGGTCAAATGACACATATACATACAGTGAGGAAAATAAGTATTTGAACACCCTGCTATTTTGCAAGTTCTCCCACTTGGAAATCATGGAGGGGTCTGAAATTGTCATCGTAAGTGCATGTCCACTGTGAGAGACATAATCAAAAAAAAAAAAATCCAGAAATCACAATGTATGATTTTTTAACAATTTATTTGTATGATACAGCTGCAAATAAGTATTTCAACACCTGTCTATCAGCTAGAATTCTGACCCTCAAAGACCTGCTAGTCTGCCTTTAAAATGTCCACCTCCACTCCATTTATTATCCTAAATTAGATGCACCTGTTTGAGGTCGTTAGCTGCATAAAGACACCTGTCCACCCCATACAATCAGTAAGAATCCAACTACTAACATGGCCAAGACCAAAGAGATGTCCAAAGACACTAGAGACAAAATTGTACACCTCCACAAGGCTGGAAAGGGCTACGGGGAAATTGCCAAGCAGCTTGGTGAAAAAAGGTCCACTGTTGGAGCAATCATTAGAAAATGGAAGAAGCTAAACATGACTGTCAATCTCCCTCGGACTGGGGCTCCATGCAAGATCTCACCTCGTGGGGTCTCAATGATCCTAAGAAAGGTGAGAAATCAGCCCAGGACTACACGGGAGGAGCTGGTCAATGACCTGAAAAGAGCTGGGACCACCGTTTCCAAGGTTACTGTTGGTAATACACTAAGACGTCATGGTTTGAAATCATGCATGGCACGGAAGGTTCCCCTGCTTAAACCAGCACATGTCAAGGCCCATCTTAAGTTTGCCAATGACCATTTGGATGATCCAGAGGAGTCATGGGAGAAAGTCATGTGGTCAGATGAGACCAAAATAGAACTTTTTGGTCATAATTCCACTAACCGTGTTTGGAGGAAGAAGAATGATGAGTACCATCCCAAGAACACCATCCCTACTGTGAAGCATGGGGGTGGTAGCATCATGCTTTGGGGGTGTTTTTCTGCACATGGGACAGGGCGACTGCACTGTATTAAGGAGAGGATGACCGGGGCCATGTATTGCGAGATTTTGGGGAACAACCTCCTTCCCTCAGTTAGAGCATTGAAGATGGGTCGAGGCTGGGTCTTCCAACATGACAATGACCCGAAGCACACAGCCAGGATAACCAAGGAGTGGCTCTGTAAGAAGCATATCAAGGTTCTGGCGTGGCCTAGCCAGTCTCCAGACCTAAACCCAATAGAGAATCTTTGGAGGGAGCTCAAACTCCGTGTTTCTCAGCGACAGCCCAGAAACCTGACTGATCTAGAGAAGATCTGTGTGGAGGAGTGGGCCAAACTCCCTCCTGCAGTGTGTGCAAACCTGGTGAAAAACTATAGGAAACGTTTGACCTCTGTAATTGCAAACAAAGGCTACTGTACCAAATATTAACATTGCTTTTCTCAGGTGTTCAAATACTTATTTGCAGCTGTATCATACAAATAAATAGTTAAAAAATCATACATTGTGATTTCTGGATTTTTGTTTTTAGATTATGTCTCTCACAGTGGACATGCACCTACGATGACAATTTCAGACCGCTCCATGATTTCCAAGTGGGAGAACCTGCAAAATAGCAGGGTGTTCAAATACTTATTTTCCTCACTGTATATACAGGGTGAGATTTGAGAAAAAAAAACAGAGCTGGGGGATGTTTTTTGATCATGCACAACAAAACAAAACATGCAAGAATGAAATCCCCCTTCCAATACCACCATGGATATAGAGTCACTCAGCCAGCCATGCCAAAAACACTGATTAATGAATGTCAATATCCAATGGAAAATAATCTCACAATGAAATAGCACAAGGTGGTGTCAACATAAAACACAGCGCTTATAAGCCAGAGAGCAGGAGCAGAGAGTTCACTATGCGAGTTCACTATGCGGCGAAAACAAAAATACTTTCCCCCAGGAAACGTCCATTCGTTCCTCGGGAGTTTTTAATCCAAACCACCATCTTTTTCCTAAACTTAACGAGTCGTTTTGGTGCCTAAACTTAACGGTCAGCGCCGCATGACGCTCACTTTTTCTGGCTAAACTCCACTACCGCTGCCCCTGAAAGGAGCGTCATCTGGCGGTGCCTGTAGCCGGCTCACAGTCACCTATTGGTGGTTAAACAACTGCTGCTGGTAGCCGGCGTCCCGGAGCTCTGTAGAGGCTAAATACAACCAGCTTCTCCTGCTTCTAATTTTATCGTTCTATGGCACTATAGACGTTACAGCGCTTTAGTTTTAAATTATTCTATTTTAGGTATATAATATATATCTATTGGTGAAGTAGCATTGATCACTTTAAAAAAATTATTCAGCAGAGGCAGGAATATGTAGACCAGAAAGTGGAAAATCCCACACATCCCTCAGCAGTATAGTTATACAGTATACGCATTATCATGTGGAGCTTGGAGCATTAGACCCAGATATGTTCCTCAAAGACTAAAACACTCATGTCATCAAGTCCCTGTCAGATCTGACAGCTGGTGATGGCATTTTCACATTTTATAGACTAAGCTATTCATTGAACAAATATTTGACAGATAATTTGATAATCAAAATAATCATGAGTTGCAGTTGCAAAGCCTGTAGTTTAGTCTATTAATATCCGAACAGGGATTGTGCACGTGCTGAATGTATGTTTGTTTCCCGTGTGCAGGCGTGTCTGGTCCACACTACAGAGACCATTCGAGTTCGGTACTTCGTGGACCGCCTCCTGGAGCGCCGTCGGCCTGTCATGCTGGTCGGGAACGCCGGGACAGGGAAGTCTGTTCTGGTCGGAGACAAACTGAGATCGTTGGACGCAGAGAAATACATGATTAAAAATGTCCCCTTTAACTATTACACCACATCTGCTATGCTCCAAGGTAGGAACCGTACATGGAAAATCATTGATTCTGATTGGCTTGTTAGGGGTGTGTAAACGTGTGTCTTCTTGGCTTATGTACTCTGCCAGTTAAATCAAATGTAGTCTATATCCACGGCATTCCACTTCTGGGATTGTTCAGGTGCCGCCGGAAATTCCGCCGGATGTCCCTCAGTTTCGGCCAGATGTCCGTCCCCTTCCTCTTTCTTTGTGTTGGCGTTCTAACCTCTGGTGGATTTGTGAGGACTATGGTTAACTGCTCCTCAGATCTCTGCAGGGTAAATCCAGACAGCTAGCTAGACTATCTGTCCAATCTGAGTTTTAGTACTCACTTCCCGTACTCAAGTAGAAGTACAGATACTTGTGTTAAAAAATACTCTGGTAAAAATAGAAGTACTGATTTAACTTCTTTTCTCAAGTAAAAGTAACAAAGTACAGGCTTGGAAATGTACTTAAAGTATAAAAGTAAAAGTAGCCTTGCGAATGACAACCATTTTTCATGCAAAGCTACCTGAACCACACAAATGTTACTACAGTGCAAGCTGAGAAACTTCAGTGGACATGGAAAAAAGGCTCTTTATATGCCATTGCCTACATTTTCAATGGATGTATGCCAATAGGCCTAAAACATTAGATATAGTCAAATTTGATGGTGAATTATTGAAAGCCAGCAGTTCGTGGTGTTTCGGTTGGCACAATTTGCAGCATATTCACCAGGAGTCATTCTTGATGCCTACTATCTAAAACATCTCTCTCAGATAAGGCCAAGGATGATTGGGAATGTCTTCCTGCCTGTCTGCTGAATCTCTGGGATCTCCGTTTTCTTCATTTTCAATCACGTCGCCGTCCATACTACTATGTGCTAACGTTACCGCCATCAAGCCGCAATGATTTCCCGCGAATGAATGCCACCGAATCGGTCGAGTCGTCTTGTGGTAGGCGTCAAGTGCAACGTATATTCCCATCCAATTAGATTGAATTCCGTATTGATGATGCAAAAAATAATAACGGTAACTCCACTGAAATTATTTGAAACTTACTAAGTAACGAGCCAATTTTGTAAAATGTAAGGAGTAGAAAGTACCAATTTTCGTGTTAAAAATGTAAGGAGTGAAAGTAAAAAGGCGGCACAAAAATAAAAATATCTGAAAAATCTACTTGAGTAACGAAGTATTTGTACTTCGTTACTTCCCACGACTAAAAAAACGTTTGAACTTACACGTTCCACCAAAACAAGTTCCTTCCCGAGGCTATTTTGCAGCGGCACTGTTGCTCCGTCCGGCGCTTAGCACCACCCAAGACGATTGTGATTGGTTTAAAGAAATGCCAATAAACCAGAGCACCTTTTTCTCCCACCCCGGAATGCCGTGTGGACTAGCTAGACCTTCTTCCGCAGCGCTGTGGAGGAATGCGAGACTAAATCAAATGTCTCCACACCGACCTACTCTCTGACTCTAAACTACTACATTAAAATTGTTGATCAGTTGCACCTTTCATTCTCTGCTCCTGTGTTCCTCTGCTACACAGCTGTGTTGGAAAAGCCCCTTGAGAAGAAAGCAGGGCGCAACTATGGACCTCCAGGCAGCAGAAGACTAATCTACTTCATAGACGACATGAATATGCCCGAGGTGGATGCATATGGAACAGTGCAACCTCACACACTCATACGCCAACACATGGACTACAACCACTGGTAGGGCTCTGTCATTTACAAGCAGCTATGCAATACAATATATATATATATATATATATGAGCAAACATGCCTTGGTGTTTAAACATGATGACATTATGCATAGACTGTCTTTCTAAATGATATTCAGAAAATACCACATGAGGTTGTCACTTTAATTGCTTTATTCAGACAATTTCTCAATGTAAAATGAACATGGAAAAGGATCATTCAGATAACAGAGTGCCACCAGCTGATAGGTGTAATAGCCTTATCATTCTAGTGAAAATGGCTTTAGTATTCAGACTGTCTCAGTATCTATGTGCTACAACTTAAAAAAAAGTCAAATGTGAGCACAATGTTGTATGATTCCCCTTAAAGGGATTTAGTTGCTCATCTCTCTGACACAGTGAGGCCATTCTGAACATGGTTCCACTGTGTCGGACGCAGGCTGACTGGCTTAGACACACTCAGCCCATTACAGATATGCTGGGGGGATTTCAGGTATGAAATTGAGAGGATGGAGTATACTACTGAGCCACACCAGCTTAAGTGGGAGCTGAGGCGTCCATATCGGGGAATATGCGTGTGTGGCTGGCTGTTTGTGTGCATGCAAAACTGTTAAATAATGTTTTTTGTGTGTGTGTGTGTGTGTGTGTGTGTGTGTACTCCCAGGTATGACCGTAATAAGCTGCTTTTGAAAGAAGTACACAACGTTCAATACGTGTCCTGCATGAACCCCACAGCCGGCAGCTTCACCATCAATCCACGACTGCAGGTACACACACACAGACACACACACACACACACACACACACACACACACACACACACACACACTCAGGTCATTATCTTCACTCAAGTTTCTGTGCGGGAAAGTCACCGGACGACATAATCTTCTGAACATAGCCATACTGAGAAATACAGAGAGAGTTGTGTGGATCTGATAGTCTTAATTAGCTTTGTAGCAACTCATTTGGCTATGGCTTAAATGTAACTTTATTATTATATAAAGTTACGCACTAAAGTTTTAAACCAATCACAATCATCATTCTCTCTCCGTAGCGCCACTTCTCTGTCTTCGCCCTGTCCTTTCCTGGAGCCGAGGCCTTGAGCACCATCTACACCTCCATCCTGTCCCAGCACCTGAGAGGAGGGGGCTTCAGCGCCGCCCTGCACAAGAGCTGCTCCACCCTGGTCCAGGTAGCCCTGGCCCTGCACCAGCGCATCTCCTCCACCTTCCTCCCCACCGCAGTCAAGTTCCACTACATCTTCAACCTGCGAGACCTCTCCAACATATTCCAGGTGAGACACAGATCCAAAACATGCAAGAAGGATTTATCTACACACACTTTCAGAAGAACGACCCCAGGTTAATCTTTTCGCAATTAAAATGTCAGAGGTTACACTGAAAAAGTTTTCTTTTCATTACGTTTCTCTTTCCATTTCCAACCAGGAGTTTTATATTTTGGACTTGATTTCCAAGGCTGTGCTTCCTACGAGGAAAGAGCCAGGCTTCTGTCACTAATTTCTCATCTAAATTATTATTGATTTAAGAGCTTGGTCTGAAAGCTAGAAATAAGTCTGAAATAAGTGTAACAGAAAATATAATGGATTTGTACTTCCACGGGTGTTAGTGATGATTTAATGTATTTAAATGAATATAATATCAGAGCGCAAAGGCTGTCAGGGGAGAAGCTTTGGGGGCAATATTTCTGTCAAAATCCTCCACGGTTTCATGGAGGGCTCTCTCATTTAACTCAGTCTGTTGTATAATTAATGCTTTAAGCCACTGAGCTAGAAGAACTTCACATTTCATAATTCCATCTAGGAGTTCAGAAAGGCAGCTCTGAGTTTTTACTACACTACAACACAATGTATAAAACACATGGTGTAGTAATGTGCTATTTCATATTCATATTCACCTTTTTAAAGCTGCACTAATCAATATTTTTTAAATTACAATGGATCAAATTAATATTAGTAATGCAAAAGCAGTTGGTCATAGTAGGTTGAAATCAAAGAGAGCTGTGCCAAATGTAGAGAGTGACAACAGAAAGACAATGAGAACTAAACCCAAAAGTTAAGGGGGGGCTTTCACACAGTTTGCACCTCTTCAGAAAATAATCTCCGTCCATACTAAGAAGCCGGACCATTCTCGTACACTGGGCATGCGCGTGTCGGTGTAAACACGGTGTAAGGCTGATAACACCCTGGACACGGGTATTGTTGCAAATCCCTCAAATAATAGCTTGCATCCTGCACATGTAGGCAGTAGTAGCTTTTATAAAATGCAGAATTTACCTGCATGAGAGCTGCTAGCATCGACAATGAGGTCATATTTGTTATCCGTGTTGACTTTCTTCTGTAAAAGGGTCACATGATGGGCGTGACGAATCAGGGAAGCACACGTCTTGACTGATAAAGCCCAGTCAGGGAGCAAACGTGGGTGTCTACTTGATTGTTTTCAAAAGTCTCTGTTTCTGCCTGTCCAGACTAAAACGCAACCCAGGAGTTTTCAAACTAAAACGTGGTCAGCAGAGTTTTCTCCATTTTAGGGGTCAGAAACAGAGTAATGTGAGCGGCAGGAAACATAGTAAACGTTATGCATTTTAAAACAAAAATGTATTAGTGTGGATGTAGCCTTATGCCGTCAGACCACCACTGTTTTAAACTTATAGAGGCCTTACTGATGCCATTTCACTACATCTTAAAGTATGTTAGAATAGTAGTATTTCCTGTATGACTTCTGGGTTTTAGCCATTGTAATAAGTTGTTCCAGATTTGAGCCATCTGCAATTTGAGATGAAGCATAATTACCATCCCAAAGCTTAAGCCCTGATGACCCAGAGACTGACCTTCCTGACCCTTGATCACGCACATCACTGCCATGAAGCAACAGGAAGTTTAGCTAACACTTTGAAGCCAGCATTTCAAAAGGCCGTTCAGTCTTTGTTTTTCTTCGGGCTCTGCACAGCTTGACTGGACGTTCGAAGACCACAGAGAGGAAACATTGTCAAAGCTTTCTCGCTGCTCCTCTCTCCAGCCAGAGAGTGAATACAAAGAAAGCCAGAAAGGGACTCCTGGTGCTTGTTTGAAGATTTTCTGCCTACCATCTTCAGTTCACAGCTCTGCCTCAGCTGTAATTCCCCCAGCGTACCTCTGTGCTTTGCACCTTCAGAAGTGGCAAGACAGTACAAACGCTTCTGCTAATTTCAAGCATAAGGCCTAAAAAGTTGTCACTCAGTGTTTTCTGGCTTTGAATTATCAGATGTTTTGCCTCAGCCAAAATAATTGGGGGATTTTTTTGTGATTCGCTTAATTTTTTAAAACTTTGGAACTTGGAGAAGTAGCCAAAGACAACCGTCTCATTATAATCAACTCTAATGCCAGGAAACTGAATTCAGAGACTCTGTGTGAGCTTGCAACACACCTTGTAACGGTGTTTTTAAATATGACACAAGGAGCGGGTCCAGACAACCCTCAAGGTTGCATCTTTAAGAGAGTATTGTTGCTGTTATTTGCTGACAAAATTCTCTCTTCTAGGTTTGTGTTGGATAGTAAGATGGAGCTAATGCCAAGCTTTTTTTCTCCACTACTTTCTCTACTTTGTCTCTTACCACTTACTTTGTTGCAATACTCCGTCTTTCTCCTCCATACGCTGTCTCTCTTCCTTCTCCACCAATGGGATCATTATGATGCCCTTTGGATGTTAAATTAGACGTACTATAACTGAAGTATAGTACCCAAATTCCACTTATAGGGTAAGACAAACAGTTTGGCATCCGACTGGGAGCATTGTCAAAGAGCTCTGTTTGCCAATGTTCATTCTCTGCCATGACCAGCGGGCATATCCGAGGCCTGTCTTCCCCATGTCAGCCTAAATGAGCTCCTCGAAGCTCAAGAGGCATAGGAGGAGATGGGAGAAAGATGGACATAGTGAAAAGGAGGACAGAGACAAGGGAAAGAGAGTACATGAGACCTGTGATGCAGAGAGACTCTGACTGTACTGACTAAGCAATATGCCTGTATGATGTTCTATGTATAGTCAGCTGGGTGCATTTGTTAGCAGGGGAAGCATTGTTTGGGGCTTAGAGCATCTGTCAGGGTATGAGGGAAGCTCGCCCGCTGCAGACGGCCCCACAGACAGAGAGACAGACGGATACATGCCGACACCCACAACTCTCTAATCGCTCTCCTCTGAGTTGAACAAAGCAATGAATGATCAGGACAGAGAGGATGAGATAGTCTGCCAAACTCGGCTGGAGAGAAGGAAAACAAAGTTCTCTCTCCTTCTCAGTTTGTCAGCGCTGTGCCGTTTGATTGGTACAACAGCTAAGCATGCGAGTCGACTCTTATATAGAGTTGCCATATGGTGTTTTGTTTTGCTCAGGCACAGTACACAATAAATGTGGGCTGTCATGATTGGCACCAAGCAATGAAATGGAGTAGAAAGACACAGATCATTCACACATACTCTGGAAAACATCTTGACTTTTGTAGATTTAGAGTAGCGATAATTCTGGCTCAGTTTGAATCTTCAATACGCACAACCATGCAAATATTCACACACAGGCACACCACCCATCTGCACCATTACACAGTGGATTTAGCTCAGATATGAAGGCGGATCAGATTCAGCTGGCTTTACCCCCAGAGATGGTTCTGTTGATTGGAATAACGTCTGGGTCTGGAAGCACACAACATCTGCTTACCTCTGCCTCTGCCTCCTGGGTGACAGTGCGCATAGGGGAACAAACGGTGCCCAGGCGCCTCTTTGTCCCCTTCCTCATCCTATACAGCACCTGTTATGTGAGGCACCCAGATAGTGCAGAGTTTTGCCTGACTGCATAATGAATGGCCCTGTGGGAAAGCCGACACGTCACACAGGCCTGCTCTAGAGACACATTAATCATCTATCATCCACTAAACACTCATCTGCTCATTGTCATCATTCTCTCTTTTCCTTTAGGTTGTTTAAGGATGGAGAGAAGTATAAATTACAAACAGAAAAACACTATTTATTCTCAGACACGTTAAGGTGCATTACCCCCACCTAGAATAAGCTCACTGATCTGCTCGATAGCTTTTAAGGAAATCCATTGGCAGAAAAAAAGTTCTGATGTTTGCAAGTTCTTTCTTCAACTCATTTAGTAAACTTTGTCCTCTACAGCTATAAGCCCCGGACAGCTCCGGCCCAATTCAACTACCATTTATGATCATATACAGTATATATGAGCATTATAGCGGACACAGGTCTGCTAACCACTGCCCACACCAGCCTTCAGTGTGGCAGCCCCCAACATCTGGAACTCTCTCCGGGAGAAATCTGTAATGCCACATGCCTGAATATATTCAAATAACTCCTCAAACCCACCTGTTCACCACAGCCTACAGACTCGGGTAAATCCATTTTTTCGCGTTTCGTTCTGTTTGTGTGTGCATTGTTTTGCCTTCATGTAAAGCGCCCTTGGGTCCTTGAAAGGCACTATAAAAATACATTACGGATTTCATTATATTCATATTATAGCCATCAATAGCCACCACCAATTATTTTTAGTCACTCAATCCAGATTTTACAAATGTCTTAAAACCATGCTGTGGTCAGTTGAGGAAGTGCAGACGTTCCTCTGCCGATGAAAGGATCCAGAGAGAGAACACACTGTGTTTGTGTCGTGTTGAAGATGATGTCACGGCAGCTTCATGTGCCGTCGCTATGACGATCAGCCGAGAATCCCGCCTACACTGAGGCGGTACTAGCTTCAGTGGGAAATCAAAGTAATGGCAGCAAAAGTGAGTCAAACTGAGTTGAGTCGTACCATGCATCCTTTTGAAATTTAGCATTAGTTTGGTCCAAAATCACTCATTTACTACTCCGTATAATAAATCCCATTCTCAGTGTCAGGCACACTCTCTCTCTTCGTTGTCTCCGTTGGACTTCATTTGCAAATATTGCACACCAAAAACTATTGACTGACGGTTCATGTCCTGTTCTTGTCTTGTGTGTCACTAAACGTACATCTTTTAACCCCACCCACGATCTTCTCCTAAACCTAACTAAGTGATTGAACCATCGACTGTAAAACTAGAGGACATAGCTGCATCTTGGTTTTTTGCAACCAGATGTGACGATTTTTTTTTTTTACTTTATTTTTTCATATTTCTGCAGACAGAATACAGACAATACCGCAGCAATGGATAGATACATCAATAGAAAATATTAAGGCTGTCAAACATTTAAACATTTTTAATTGCAATTAATCGCTGAAGTTCTATAGTTAATCGCGATTAATCACATGTTTTATCACAATTAAAATTCTATTATTTTGCATTTCAGAACTGTTTTTAAGTACATAATAACAGTGGAAAGCAATTCTTACCAGTGTATCTTGATTGGCAATCAAATGAATGCAAAGAAAATTACTTTATGAACTTGACTATAATTTATTTATTGTAAACAAATGTGTGAATCTGTCATTATTGCACAATTCCTCCAAGTAACTAAAACACTACAGCAATTGACTGAGATGTAACACTAACACTTTGCTTAAACAGTACAAACAAAATGGTCCAAAAACCAGATGCCACAGCAGTACATTTAACCTTTACATTTTTAACAAGGATTGAGAACAATTGACTGAGATGTACCACCAACACTTTGCTTAAACAGTACAAACAAAATGGTCCAAAAACCAGATGCCACAGCAGGACATTTAACCTTTACATTTTTCTAATAACAAGGAATGTAACAATTCTCCTGGACAGAAAAGGCAATGCCCCATTACTCTTCAACTTCGCTGAAGTGCTCGGCACATGTTTCAGCGTAGTGTCGTTCTTCTGTATGTCGAACCGTTAAGGCAAATGAGTGCAAAGTCCAGCCAGAGTCAATATAGTGTGCAGTAACTCCTAAATAATGTTGATTACTCACTGACGTCCAGTGATCCCCGGTTAATGAGACAGCGTTTGCACTTTGCAGCAGTTCCAGTTTAGCTGCTTTCTCCGTGTCATACAGGCTGTGTATGCGTGAAACTACTGTCCCCCTCGATGGCAGTGTATAAAACGGGCAGAACATGCCAACCGTAGCACTTCTTTAAGACCCGAGTCCTCTACGATGCTGACAGGTCTGCAGTTAGTTGCCACCCATTTTGCAAGAGCTGTAGTAATTTTCTTGGGATTTGGTTTCATCCACAGGCCGGCGAGTAGCACTCTCCAAAATAGGCTTTGCCTGAGCCCGCTAGCATCAAACTACGTCACGTTAATATGCTTAGCTCGTAGGTGGTAGCTCAAGCTTGACGTGCTTCGGTTATATTTTAATTCGGCTTTACACAATGTGCTTTCGACTTGTCTACTGAGCCGTCCGGGAGTTTTTTTAAAAGAAAAGCGCCATTCAGAAGTGTGTTGCTGCTGTCTTTCTCCATGCCGGCAGCCTGCCTGCATTCTGCAGAAGATGTGTTATGAAGAAGTACGGCAGCGCCAAAGGGTCAAAATAGTAGCCGTTAGGCACGACGCAAAGCTGAGTGAAGTGCCGGCATGCGATTAATGCGATTAAAAAAAAATTAATTGCGTCGCATTGGCCCTTAATCGCATCACAATTAACGCGTTAGCGCTGACAGCCCTAGATACGCATACGATACATCCATGTAGCACAAAGCTATATGTATATATGTTAACTAAAGTTAAGTTAGAAAGAACGGAACAAACCAAAAAAGAGAGAAATGCAAAAAACAACAGATGTGATGAGAGGGTGGAGCTGGGGAGGATGAGGCAGCTAAGCCAGTGTTGTTTATAGTTGCAATGGGGCCATTATTTCCTGAGTTTCTTTGGCACACCTACTAACGTCTAGTTCACTTAATAGCCATTGATTTACCCACAGTGACTGAGCTGTGTTTACCTCCTTGTTGCGGTGTAAATGGGCCAAATCAGCCTCTGGAATCAAACTCCAAACCTTCATCTCTCCCCTCTCCGCCCAGGGCGTTCTCTTCTGTACCGCAGAGTGTCTGAAAGCCCCTCCAGACCTGCTAAAAATCTATCTGCATGAGTCCAACCGGGTCTACAGAGACAAGCTGCTGGAGGAACAGGACTTCCAGGCATTTGATAAGCTGCAGGCGGACACAGTGAAAAAGTTCTACGAGGTGAGAGTTTTACAAAGTTCAGCAGAGGAAGAAAAAAGGGGGAGGCTGGAGGATGTGGGGCAGGAGGGGGAAATCATTAGGCTGCCTGCTTTGTGTCTGGACCTGGACATCAGTGGCCAACACAGCGAGGAGAAAGAGGAGAGGTGAAAAAAGGAATGCTGGGGGCCAGTAGAGGGTTGGAGAGAATATTAATCAGTGTGGTATGGGGTCTGGCTGTCAGGGTCTGCGCTGTCAGCCCGGCAAATTGGAAAACATTTTAATGGTTTTCTGTCCACTGCTCACCTCACTACCTCTCTACTGGCTCTGTGGCATGCACACTAGTCATGCCACAATGCAGAGCCTGACATGTATATGTGTACACACACCCACACACGGACAAGGAGATTTAGAGAATAATACTCACCACTCCAGAATATATTATTCAGTGTTTGCACCTTCCGTAAACTTAGGACACTTTGCCCCTGTGCCACAGAGCAATATGCAGCATGCTTTCTACTATTTTTACTTGCAAACAAGAAAGCCTTTAGATACTGTGGCACTGTGAGGAAGTGCACTTGATACTATGAAAATGAAGACTGCACCGGAACACAATATAAAGGCACACACAATCTTTCCAGTGAAATATTCGGGGCCCAACAGTTGCCAGAGTGATTGTATCGTAACTTTGTTGTGTTGACAATAAAGTTTATTTTCTTATCTAAGGGAGAAAATGAACTAGGTCACCCTCAGCACAGCTGTGATATTCAGCTGTGTTCCTGACTTCTTTGTTTTGTTTCTTTATTTACACGTATAATAAAAAGATACAATATATGATTTGCAAGGGAATGTAAAGGAGAATTGCCTAAAAACCCTCCAGGGGCTTGAAAAGTGGCAATCTCCAGGCAGCATATTACAGGAAATAATCTAGTCTACACAAACAGCATCAATAGCACACTAAGGGCATAGCTTCGTGTGGCATGGCCAAGTCTTCACCAAGAGGAGAAAATAAATGCACATAGAAAAAGAAAAAACAAGGAATAATCATGACATGCCTTTAAATGTATTTAAAGGAAGATATTGGTTAAAATAAGTACTTTCAGGATTCTTTTAAAATGCTGTGAAGACCAATTCGAACAATGTAAAGGCAAAGAACTCTAAACAGTAATGTTATGCGGACAGGGGTAGTGTGTAGGTCTGTATGTTTACCACTGCAATATGTGTGTGTGCGCGTCCCTCCCTGAGGACATGGAGGAGACTCTGGAGCAGACCAGGGAGATGAACCTGTTCTGCCACTTTGCCCGTGGGCTGGGGGAGGCCAGGTACATGGCTGCCGAGTCCTGGAGCAGCCTGAATAAAACCCTGCTGGAGGTGCTGGATAGCTACAATGAGGTCAACGCCACACTAAACCTGGTGCTATTTGAGGATGCCATGGCTCACATGTGAGTGCAAGTTTTGGAACCCCAGGGACTGTGTGGGGGGAGTAAAGAAAGTAGTAAAGAAAAAGTGTTTTTGTCACTTTCTTTATTGTCTGTCATGGAACTCAACTGGCTTCCCAGTTATTTCAGGATTTACAGTTCTATTTTACAGACTGTCAAAAGACAAGCAAATCTGTTCAAAGTAATCCAGCATGCATCATGACGGCTAACACAAATGCAGAGGACAGGTTTGATGTGCTTCAGTCTAAAAATGTTTAAAACAAAACAAAACAAACTATTAACCCCTCTAACATCTACTTTTTTTCTTTAAATTGCCCTTAAATTGGAAAAGCAACCCTTGTGCACACTGATATTATAATTTATTCTTCATCACCTAACATTGAAGCTATTTGAACATTGAAGCAAACTCAACACAAACTCCCTCTGACTGAAGTGTACACTAAAGTGTAAGCTGAAGCGTAAGCGATGAAAGCAGTTCAAGTGTAAGAGATAAAATCAGCCGAAGTGTCAGAGATAAAAGCAGCTGAAGTGTAAGAAACGAAGTGTCAGTTGAAGTGTTAGGGAAAGTTGAAGCGTAGGTACATGTCGGGACGTTGACGATCAGCTGAGAATCCCGCCTACACTGAGGCGGTACTATCTCCAGTGGGAAATCAAAGTAATGGTAGCACAAGTGAGCCAAACTGAGTTGAGTCATACCATGCATCCTTCCTAGTTTGAAGTATGTTGTATTGCATTTGGCAACAACCTCAAATGAAGCAACACAAATGAAATTGAGGCAATTCATTTTAAAAATGGACACGAGAGGACCATTCATCGTGTTTTACTGAAGGCACAAAGATTCTCCGGAGCACAGTGATCTTTGATACATTTGGTGCTGGTACATCTGAGTGGTGAAGATGGTGATGACAGGCGGTATAAAGGCAGAGAGAGGAGACACAAACTACCTGTGTTTGTTTGTCTGATGAATCAGAGATTGTCTTTAAATGGCTTGCCTCCCCCTTCCTTTTTTTTAAACGATATCTCACCCTTCCATCTTTCCCTCCCCCGACTGTCTTCACCTCCACATGTAGCTGCCGTATAAACCGAATCCTGGAGTCTCCGCGGGGGAATGCGCTGCTGGTCGGAGTGGGCGGAAGCGGCAAGCAGAGTCTGACCCGACTGGCCGCCTTCATCTCCAATCTGGAGGTTTTCCAGATCACCTTAAGAAAAGGATACAGTATCACCGACCTCAAGGTATGAGGCGGATTACATTGCAAAGATATATACCACACTGCAAAAAAAAAAACATCAATGTGAACAGCTTAATTAGTCACATATGAAGTATTAAAAGATTTCAATGTAAACATGGAGGTGTATCTGAGTGAAATACCTGTCCTGGTAATCCACAAAGTGACTCAGGCGTCAAGGCAAAATAACAGCCCAATCTCATTATGTGTGTCTCTCTCCCACTCCATGTCTTTCTCTCTCCCTGTCACCCAGAGTGACCTGGCATCCCTCTATATCAAAGCTGGCGTGAAGAATATTGGCACCGTGTTCCTAATGACTGACGCCCAAGTGGCAGACGAGAAGTTCCTCGTTCTGGTCAACGATCTGTTGGCATCGGGTAACAGCCGGATTCCCTAATTACTGTGTGTCATGTTTTTTTGCGAAGAGAGAAATGCTTTTACTTTGCCACGGCCACAAATAACTGTGGTGCCATTTCTGCAGCATCACCTAACAACTACAACACATCATTGTGAAGAATTGCAAGCAAGGCTGGATTCACATCCAGATCTATACCTGACATTTGACATTTGGCTGCCATACATAGCACCATGTAAATGAATATAGAGCTATTCTCAATATACTAATGTTGGCAGTACAATAGTTTGGCAGTTAGTATGCACAAATAAATGTACACATGTTTCTATAGCACTGGAAATGATGGCCTAAACTAACAGATACAACAACAACTTTAGCACACTACTTTCAATTTAAAATCTGAATATATAAAGCAAGAACATGTACTTCTAAAAGGAAAAAAAGAATCCAATCTCCCCCTTATAAATAAAAATAAATGAAATACTTCCTCAGTTCAGTACATTCGGGGGGTTTGCTGCAGCAGTCTGGTCTGATATGACCAGTGGCTTGTGGTGGCTAATGTTAGCTAATTTTAGATTGATATTGCTGTAACTGACATTACTGAGTCAGTTTGTTGACGCTATGACTCCTCCTGCAGTTACACTGCGTGCTACAGTTGATGCTAGAAGTGCAGAACACAGTGTCAAAACTCCACAACAAAGTGACTTGTTTATGAACCTGCCGTCTGTCTACGTTCCATCACCTCAATAGCAGCGTGTATCACTGTTGTAATCAGTACAAACATTTCAAATGTTAAAAAAATATGATAAGAGAAATCCAGTACAGTGTTGACTATAAGATAACATTTTAATAACTGCTCACAAAGCCAATAGTAGTCAGCACAGTAAACATGCCAGCAGAACAAGCAGCACAAGCTTGCCTACCCTCACAGTTGTAAGGAATAGCTGCTCATATCTAAAAAAAAATTCGAGGTGCTCATTGACTACAATTTAAACCAACAACCAACTTTCAGAGTATTATTGGCCAGATACTGTGATTACTGTGAAATTACTGTGCCAGAGGTTGAAATATCATCTATTAAATCAGCATGTTTCGTTGATTGTTGTGAAAACGATTAAATGAACTGCTGCCAGCAGCTCAGCAGCATCTGTGTCGAATGAAAATGATGTCAGTGGAACAGTTAGCTACTGCTACCCAAACAGAAACCAGCTGACCTGAGCACTGTCAGACTGAATAACTGATCAATCTGGTTATCAGACTAGGTTGCATTAAAGGTTGGGTTTTATCTTTTGCCCTAATGTTACACCAGATCCAGCCTGTAGCCAACCAGAGGGGCATTGGGGCTAAAAAAGAGCACATCCGAACTCAGATCAGTCGAGATAGTTTCAGGTGGTGTATATATGTCGATAGTCCTTTCTCTGCTGTGACTCGAAGCAGATCTCTGCATTTGCACAACCCCTCTGTATGAACTCCTGCTGCCACCACCTCTATTAACACATCGATTTGATAAAAGAGTCTTAAAGGCTACATTTACACCGCTACGTTTTAGTGTTTAAGCGTTACGTTTTGAGCCAAAAGCGATCTCCGTGCACCAAGTGTGTTTATCTCCAGTAGAAGAACTAATCTCTGTTTAAACTAACACGGCCAAACCTCATATCTCACCAACATTCTGGTATACTGGGCATAAACAGGAGGCCGTGTGGAGACTCCGCCCACTGCTTGTAGTTGCCATGGTAACGTTAGTAGCTTTAAGTCTCAGAGAACGAGATGTCGTGACCAATAAGACCCAATCAGGAGGAGAAACGTTGGCGTCAGTTGAGACTGCAACACAACCCCGCAGATTCCGAACCAAAACGGGTCAGAAGAGTTTCCAAATGTCTCCGGTTTAGGAGCTCGGAAACGCCAGAGCAGGGGGAATGAGAGGGGGAAACGCCAGAGCAGGGGGAATGAGAGGGGGAAACGCCAGAGCAGGGGGAATGAGAGGGGGAAACGCCAGAGCAGGGGGAATGAGAGGGGGGAAACGTAGCAGAAGATATTCCTTTTTTAACCAAAATGTAGCAATGTAAATGTAGCCTAAGTTCAGATCCTTAGAATATAAGTCAGTTCTAGAGAGTTCTCACCCCAGTTTAGCTCTCTAACAGAAACCAATCACAATGAGTGCTTCCCACGATCTCAGTGGTCTTCCCAGTGGTAACGTGGCTGATTTCATTAATTCAAGGAGAGATTCCTGACCTGTTCCCAGACGACGAGGTGGAGAACATCATCGGCAGTGTGAGGCCAGAGGTCCGCGTCTCGGGACTGATGGATACAAGGGAGAACTGCTGGAAGTTCTTCATTGACCGGGTTCGCAGACAGCTCAAGGTGAACCAGTCAGATAGTCAGACAAGTACAAAAAGCTGTGTGTTTTCTGCATTTCACCTACTCATCATCCATAAAAGGTTGTTATCCTTGGCTTTCCTTCCAGATCCTGTATATGATCTTAATATAGCAATAGCATGCCGCCTCACACTGTAATTGACCATTCCAAAAAAAAAAAAAAAAACTCATACCTGGGAACATCTGGCGTTGTGATGAGCCTTTCCCTCGACACGTTTCGGTGCTGACATTTTCAGATGAACTTGATTGCTTTCGGAGGCAGTCGACGACATTAAAATTCACCAGCATTTAGCTGCAGATAATTTTACCAACGTGTATCCGCCTTGTTCCCCCTGGAGAGAGAGGGATTCCAGGGGGTTGTTCATCCTGTCATTATTACAGTCTGCACCGCCACCATCCACATCCTCCACCCCCCACCTTGCTCCCAGCTCAAGCCTCCCTGGGTTGGAGAGGGAATAAATTGGGAAGGCAATCCCATGGGCACAAGCTTGTAAAGAGTGGATTTCTAACAATTTGGCTGTCTGGATGGACAGGGTAATGTCGGTAATCTGATTCAGAACTATCTGTGCACGGTGAGCACAGGTTTAAGTCCTGAGCCAAACATTTAAATCACTATTACAATCAGACCTGGGAGCAGTGGTTCCCAACCTGGCTGTCGACTCTAAAGCGGTTGCGAGATGAATACTGGATAGGAAGTGTAAAAACACACACCTTATGTGTGTTGGTTTGTGATGATTTATTTATTTGGAAACTTATTTGGTAGCATATTATGACCTAAATCCTTAAAATGGGTTCTGCATTATCTGGGGAACCTCAGGTGGTATTGTGGTTAAAAGGTGCACAATCCCAAATCAATGTTCCCTTTATTCAAATATCCACAAATTCATTGATACATGGCAAACCTGCTGCCAAGTAGTATAGCAGTACTGTGGGGAACAAACTAAGATTCTGTGCATATTCTGCTGTGGGCATTGCACTTGATGGATAGTTGTATTGGGATACCAGAGATACAGCTACAATGACTCAAAAACACTGATTCAGATTCTGTGTAAATTGAGGTGTCTGTCATATGGATTGTGGTCCATGTATTTATATACATGAAATAGTCTGTATACTGTTCCAATTTCAATTCTGTTTTATTGATAGTGTCAAATCCTAACAGACGTTATCTCGGAACCCTTTACAGACAGAGTAGGTCTAGACCACACTCTATAATTACAAAGACCCAACAATTCCCCCCAATAGCAAGCATTTGGTGCGACAGTGGCAAGGAAAAACGTTCCTTTCCACAGTGCCTCTAGGGGCCCACAGCTCATTTGTGCTCCAGGCTCCCCTGGTTGAATACAAAGAATGCTGTAGCCTTACGGCAGCTTCAGTGTGTAAAGCCATTGTCACAGGAAATGTAAGATAAGTTTGCAGCTCCTCGCTTATCATCAGTCGTGTCTTTGGGTGTGCCTTCTACATGTTTGTTTCTAATGGCATTGAGCATCTGGCTGAGCTTCTCAACAAGCCAGCTGTTAGTCTCCAACAGTGAAAATCAGTCTGACGCAGCCCACAGCTCAAAACACTCTTTTAATTCACATGCTTGCTGGAGGCTTTATTTGCTTAATGATGTAGCTGTAAATAATTAATTCACAGTTTCCTATTTCTTCCCCATTAAAGGGTTTGTTTGGGGAGTTTTTCCTCCCCTGAATCGAGGATCAAAAGAGAGAGGGTGTCGTATGCTGTACGGATTGTAAAGCTCACTGAGGCAAATTGTGATTTGTGATATTGGGCTATATGAATAAAAATTGATTTGACTCGACCATAAAGAAGTGCTAATCAGAGCAGGAATCCCCTGCCTTTCAGTGTGCCTGTGTCTCCAGAACATGATCTGGCTGCTGCCAGTAGTGCTCAGTAGTTTGACCTGGGTGTGTTTGTGTTGCAGGTGGCTCTGTGTTTCTCTCCTGTGGGCAGTAAACTGAGGGTCCGGAGCAGGAAGTTCCCTGCCGTGGTGAACTGTACAGCAATCGACTGGTTCCACGAATGGCCGCAGGTGGCGCTGGAGTCGGTCAGCTTCAAGTTCCTCCAGGAGGTGGAGAATATCGAAGTGAGAACAGCTCATACGTTAATATACACACAGGGATGAAGCCACCCACAAAAATGATGTTCACTCTCCGAAAATATCATTTCAAACGTCAAGCTCCGCGACACAAAGAATGTGATATTAATTTCAAAAGCTGAAACCAGAAGCCCTGAAAATTAAATTCCGGAGCCCAAGCATCAGGAAATATTGCTTTCCAGCCAGATCTGGACAGTCATCTTTTATTAATGTGAAGTAACCAGTTCTGTGATTTATAACTCTTGCAGCCCCGAGTGAAGGATTCAGTCAGTAAATTCATGGCATACGTCCACATGAGTGTCAATCAGACTTCCAAGGAGTACCTGGCCAACGAGCGACGCTACAACTACACCACGCCCAAGTCTTTCCTGGAGCAGATCAAGCTGTATCGCAGCCTGCTGGGTCACAGGAGCAAAGATCTCACCACCAAGATGGAGCGGCTGGAGAACGGCCTGCAGAAGCTCAACAGCACCTCCGCTCAGGTACTGCACACTTCTCACACTCCACCCTGACCCACCGTAGCACCGTACGTCTGTAACGTCTTTGAAAATCTATTTATTTTTTTATCTTACCTAATTCATTTTCTAATTTCTAGCATTTGGGACCCATGACCCCATATTTACATCCCAGAATTCCCATGACTAGCAGTAGAAGTGGATTGCGGTAATAGTGGTAGTACTATTAATAGTAGTAGTGACTGTAGTAATAATGGCAGTAACCATTTTTAAAACTGTACAAGGTTACAAGGTTCATTTATTTGTCATTTTAAAACACAGGGTTGCACAGTGAAATACAAATTGTAGCCTCTTCACGACTCACACGTAGAGAAAAGTAATTGTAGTCGTAGTATATAATATAATAGCATTATTAGTAGTAGGGGTTATCTATCCCTACGCAGCCAATCACCTTACTGAGCTATACGTAGATCAGAAAAGTACCTGGCTGACTTTTTGTCTTTTTGTCATGAGTAATGTTTATTTGCATCATTTGATATTTCCCTACTTGGATATCTACACCTGGATCCATTTGTCCAAATGTTTACCATCTCCACACCTTTGCAGCTAGCGAGCTATATGAATAATGCAACACAAGGTCTGAGTGTGAAGCAGCCCTAATTATAGTGGCTCTACTACACTGTGCAAGTGGATGGAAAACCACACACACGTCATTTCACCCCTACATACTGTGCATCTCCACTGCTTTGCATAAACATGCCCACACAAACCCACTCGCACAAAATCACACACATGCACAAACACTCCTTACACGTAAGTGACATCAATGTGTTGAAAGCCTCAGAGTGTCCTGTGTTTTTCTTTCTCATTGCCATTTTACTGTAGGAAGTAGCCCACACACGCACGCACGTGCACGCACACACACACACATGTATAATGGCTGTATGGTAATTGAGAAGGCTACTAATTAGAGAGCACAGCCTTTACAGCAGCAGGCCAGCATTACTGCACCCTGTGCTTGTTGGTGCATCCACACTGATGGCTGCACTACTTTAAGAACTGTTATTTAACATTCTGTGCAAGATAATCTGTAGCACACCAGGGGCTGCTGTGCTCATGGTAAACAAGGAGGGTTAAAGTGTGTGTGTGTGTGTGTGTGTGTGTGTGTGTGTGTGTGTGGTGGGGGTTGTATGAGTCATCTGCTCCCCAGAGGACACATTAGTTCCATATTTTTGTCCTCCTTAATTTATGAAGGTTGTGTGTGTGTGTGTGTGTGTGTGTATGTGTGTGTGTATGTGTATATGTGTGTGTGTGCAGGGACGTCACTAGGATTGAAAGACAGGGGGAGCTTAGCCCCCAGAGTATTTGTAACCTTTGCACTCACATCTTTCGTTACTGTATTAGAGCTACACTTATGTCAACAACCAGTCAAGAAACCAATATGTTAACAAGTAAAAATTGACAGACATATCCTCTTCTTCCATTTCTACTCTGTTCCTTCTGTCTTACCCTTTAAGTTAAAAAAAACCCTGATGCTAATTTCATGACTTCGAAATGCAAATTGGTCACATGAAACAACATCCAAAATGTCAAAAAACAGAGGCCAGACAGCTAATAAGTTGGTAAGTTAAACAGATATGACAAATAGCACTACAAGAAAAAGAAAAAAATAGGCATAATAGGCATTACTGCATACTTTATCATGTAAGATATTAATACGGATCCTATTTAAAGTTGCTACTGTCTAAATACAATAACATGATAGCGGAAGGAATACAAGATTTGGAGTAATGATTACTGTATATACTGTATGTAGGATTGCTTTCATTTTATTTTCACATAATCAATCTTCCTTTCACCATTAGTGTGTGTATCGGTGTGTGTGTTTGTGGGGGGGAGGGTGCATAGCGAGTTCAGACCAAAGAGTAACGACGAGGCGAGATGAATCCCCCAGTTACTTGCAATGCTCCGGTCTGCAACGCTCTGAAAGCTGCCAGTTCACACCAATGCAACGAGACGGTGCGGTGCATCATCTTGATAGCACAACGACTATTTGTACTTCTCTCTAACTTGCGACTTTTCGGCTATTTTTTTGTAGCTGGATATATATCATTTGAATGAACAAAAGGGGAAAATCCACGGTGCATAACTCATTCAATATGTACATTGAATCAGTATTGACGTTTAAGAGCTGCCTGACCGATCGCTGTCCGATTCTCTGATATGAATGACTGTGTTGCATTGTGGGATATAGGCTATAAATGCGCTCTGTGCGGAGTGTTCTGTCTTACAGCATACTGTAATATAGAGAGACGGGGGATGACACGCAGCAAAGGGCAGTAGGTCGGATTTGAACCCGCGCCGCTGCAAAGGACTCAGCCTACATGGGGCGCACGCTCTTACTGGGTGAACTAAAGGCCACCCCACATACTGTAATATTTCACCGGTAATCGGACCAACATCACAACATTAAAGAAATGAAAACCATGATAACATCTCTTGAATAAATGTTGATTTATGTAGATTTATAGTTCTAACAGTGCCAATGACAGCAAAGTCATACCGCTTCTCTGCTGCAGTCCCGACTGACAGAAAAAAAAACGTGTTGCAGCCACGAAAGATGCTTCCAATTAAAATAAAAAAAATTGTGCTGAGCGTCATGAAAAAAACTGAAAAATCATGTCGCCGTACACGAATCAATAGATTAAATTTCGTGACTATTTCGCGAACTGCCGTGAGACTGGCTACCGTCTCTGATCCTGCCTAAGAAACTATTCTTTTTAATGTACATGTCAGCAGCTTGTGTTCTACAGTCAGGAGCAGAGATGGATTTCCATCTGCATGGGGATAAACACAGAAGCCGCTCAGATGTATTGAATATCACCCATGTCTCTTACCAATTAGTTTGTCCTTCCACACACACACACACACCCCCATTCATCATGTTGATGGCTCACTTGGTGCTCGTCTAATGTTCGACTGAATCTTTTTGCACGGAATCGTCGCAACCCGAAAGGGCCGTCTTCCCTCTGGCCTGATTTTCTGTTTGTTAATTAGCTAAAAGACAGGCATGAAAAGCAGTCTGTTTTTATTTCCCCAGTGCAACATTGGGATGGAGTTTGACGCTAACGCAGAGTCCTATTAGTCAGGGAGTTATGAGCATTTTGTAACAGCTTTAATTTATCTTTACGACTGACCTTGGTCTGTGCATTTGTATGTGTGTGTGTGTGTGTGTGTGTGTGTGTGTGTGTGTGTGTGTGCGTGTATGTGTGTGTGTGTGTGTGTGTGTCCTAAAGCTTTTATTTTTCCCAGCTATGCATGCCATCCATCTTTTTCTATCCCTTTATCTACTTAGACAAAGATTCTTTTCTAGTAATGGATTAAATGGTCACATGGTTAGTTCTTGGCACAATCCCGCAAGGCACATAAATGTTCCGTGCACAGGTTCAGGCCCTTTGTCTTCATTGTTGTGAAGAATTGAGGAGATGTTTAGGTTTCATTGAAACTGACATCAACACTGCCACCGGGCTCGATCGGTGAGTGTATTACTTATTAAAAACACAATCTGCCCTTCAAATCCGCCTGAGAGATTCAATTAGATGATAGCAATAGATTCATTAGTGGCCATGATATACACACTTATTGCTACATATATCATTAAATGAGACGACAGTAGATTATTGTCAGCAGCCCAGCCTGTGCTTTATATTAGTGCAGGTATTTGTTTTTTCCCCTCCCATCGTATGTAGACTGCACACGCACTGTCAGTTCACAGTTTAATGTTTTGGGAATTTGCTAGCTTGTTTTATTTCCGAGAGTGAGATGAGGAAATGAATAGCAGAAGTATGAAAAAAAGCATAACATGAAAATGCTAAAGTATAAGTACATACTGGTCGACTGATGAGCCTATACACACAAACACACACACATACACACACACACACACACACACACACACACACATATGGAAGTTTGAATTAGGAGAGCCTGAGATTTGATTGTGTTCCAGTGAATATGATCCCCAGTTGACCCAGATGTACAGGCCCCTCCCCCTGACCTGTCTGTCCTCCGATAGGTGGATGAGCTCAAGGCCAAGCTGGCTGCTCAGGAAGTGGAACTCAAACACAAGAACGAGGACGCCGACAAGCTGATCCAGGCAAGAACCCGTGCTCCTTTTTAGACTGCAAAAGATATCATTGTTGAATATTTTCTCACTTACAATACAGTAGCTCTCGTGGTACATGCACATAGGTTAACATCTCTATTGGGATGTATTTGTATCTTCTGCATGCTGTACTTTTGTTGCTGCCACTCAAAGTTGGTCAGCATTTAAAGTTGCGTTGTGCAAACTTTTTAGTTGTAGTTCTACTCTACTCTTCCCAGTTTAAACTGAGCACTAGATGACTTGTTGCTGTGAAAGCTACAGTACGCCACTGATATTAACCCGGTGTGCTGTCCCCAGGTGGTTGGGATAGAAACTGAGAAGGTGTCCAAGGAGAAGGCAGTTGCAGATGAGGAGGAGCAAAAAGTGGCGGCCATTGCTGTGGTGGTCAGCGGCAAACAGAGAGACTGCGAGGAGGACTTGGCCAAGGCTGAACCAGCTCTGCTCGCTGCTCAGGATGCCCTCAACACTCTTAATAAGGTCACTTGCTCTCATATCCCGCCATGTACTATTGATTTCCTCCATCAGACTCTCCTCTCTTAGTTTTCTTCTTTTTTCAGAGTTGTGTTCTTTTCTATTTGTTTGATTTAGTTTTCAGCGTCAGTGGAATCATTTCTGTCCACACAGGCCTTGAACTGGAGATTAGATTATTTAATCACAGGCTTTAAAATAATGTCTTCTCTATGTTCTGCGGGCATTTGACTTCATCCTCGCATCCCCTGTAGGTTTTTAAGCAGCCTTGGGGATTTAAAAAAAACACCGTCTGTGTTTAAAAGGTGCTCTCTGTTCAAACAAGCAGAACAGACAGTTCAATCCATGCGTGGAGCTCTCTAAAGATGCCCTAATTAGAAGTCTCTGTTGTCTTCTCAAAGTCAGCACAGGTTCTTCTTCCCTTAGTCTAATCCTATCCTTTTTTCTCTCTTGTTTCCCCCCAGCAGGCAGCAGAGATATGAAGTTGTTCAAACTCAATTAAAACCTTGTTCTTTCATTTTCCATCCGTTATTCCCTCTATCTTTTCTACCACAGAACAACCTGACAGAGTTGAAGTCGTTCGGCTCTCCCGTGGCGGCTGTGACCAACGTCACAGCGGCAGTCATGGTCCTGTCTGCGCCCGGCGGCAAAGTCCCAAAGGACCGCAGCTGGAAAGCTGCAAAGGTGATGATGGCCAAAGTGGACGCGTTCCTGGATTCTCTGATAAACTTCAACAAGGAGAACATCCCAGAGGCTTGCCTGAAAGCTATTAGGCCCTACCTGCAGGTGAGCATAATTAAAGTTAGACGCTAACAGCGCACAGTGTTGGCGCTTGGCAAGTTCAACTAATAAGTCATACATTTAGCAGGGGCGTGACTACCATGACAGTGGCACATTACAGCTGTCAAACGTCCCTTAATAATATCCCGGTAATTAAACGGCACATTTAACAGCCACCCTGATTATGAAGTTCAACGGAGCAGATAGTAGGTATGTCACTGCAGCAGAGACCCAAAATCCACTATGTACGCCACACTTATTCAGTCTCACACTACCGATGTAGCAGGATTTTAGAAATCCTGTTCATCACATAACAAACATCACACTACAAGAAAGAATATTTTGCTCCTTTTGAATCTGACAAAAAAACAGAGAAGTTGAGTAGAGAAACATGACTGAAATCTGGTGAAAGGAAGAAAGTGACACATCCCTGTAAAAAAAATAGACAAAGCTTCCAGGTCTGAGAAGTTAAGCCAATGCTGAAGTGCTGCATTCTCTCTAACTTCCAGCAGGGGGCGACTATCGAAGTCTTTGAGAAAATGACTCTACTTCTCACTTGATTTATTACCTCAGTAAACTTTTTCATAATGAGTTTATAGTCTCAATCGCTAGTTTCAAGTCTTCTTTAATTCAGCAAGATGTTCATTTAGTAAATGATGCTCCCATTTGTTTTAAAAAAGTGGATAAAGCAGTGGATGCTTTAGGTCCTGCCAATCAGGACAGAGGATTAGCAATGCTAACTATGCTAACACTGGGGACATTAAAATAAACCTCAACAGCGCCCGGATAAATCAGTTGGTAGAGTGGGCGCCCATATGTAGAGGTTTACTCCTCGACGCAGAGGGCCCGGGTTCAATTCCGACCTGCACTCCTTTGCTGCATGTCATTCCCCTTCTTTCTCTCCTTTCATGTCTTTAGCTGTCCTGTCAAATAAAGGCTGAAAAATGCCCCAAAAAATTATTCTAAAATAAACCTCAACTTGTTTGTGGCTGTTGTTCCGTGTTTTCGTCTTAAACTTTGACCCTCTCACTGTGTTTTTTCACTTCAGCAAAGTTAACTGGAATATTTTGGTCGCCTAGAATTGTCTTGTTCAGCATTCTGCCAAGCGTTAGCGTTCTGCCAAGCATTAGCGTTCTGCCAAGCGTTAGCTGGTAACTTAGCTGGAAAGTTTGCAGATTTTCTGTTCTGTCGTACATGCAAATAAATGGCAGCAGTACCTGGACGTCCGTGTTAAACCGCTGGTAAATCTCCGGTGGATGACTTGCTTAGAAGAGTTGGAAAAAAGGAACTTTCCCTCTTTCGTGTTAAGTTTAGCTTAGCACCATTGAAACCATAAACAACACTGGCTTGGATGCGTCATCCTCCCCAGCTCCAATCTCTCGCAAAAAACGCCACGTCCGGTTTCAAAATACCAAGATGGCGACGGCCAAATTGCCAAACTCAAGGCTTCAAAACGGCAGTCCACAAACAGTCACTGCTGCTATGTCCCCTATTTTTATAGTCTATGGACGCATGTTGTGTATGGGGACCCCAAAGTAAGTGACACATCTCACCTACGGAGACCCTGCTCTCCTCCCATTAGGCTCACAGAGCTGGGGTCCCTAAATGTGAGCTCTGCAGTTGGAACCTTCTTGAGAATGCAGTTGCATAATTATTTTTATACGGTAGAAGAAATGTTAGAAAGCCAGATTCTGGGTGCGGGTGGAGCGTTTAATCCGTGTTTAACTTTGTATTTGTTGATCTGTTGGATCGTCTCCAGGATCCAGAGTTCCAGCCAGACCTGGTGGCCTCCAAGTCGAACGCGGCGGCCGGCCTGTGCTCTTGGGTTTTAAACATTGTCAAGTTCTACGAGGTTTACTGCGAGGTGGAGCCCAAGCGTCAGGCTCTGAGCAAGGCCAACGCAGAGCTGGCTGCTGCACAGGAGAAGCTCGCCACCATCAAGAGCAAGATCAATGTAAGCCTTCACAGACTGATACAGGAAATTAAAAGCTTTCAAACCTTCGTTTAAAAGCACATTTAGGATGGAAGCGCCACTTTTAAGATTTACCGTATTTTCGTTTTTCGGTCAAATGGCCTTTTGAATGGGAGTGCTAGGGGCACTTTGATGCTAGCCTCAAAATAACTATTTTTAAAACACTAAGCTTGACACAACATGAAACTTTCCTCCAAGTATCACCAGGGGCTCTACACATGAACTCGAGCATTGCAAAACATTGTTTGTGTACCCAGAGTTAACTAAAAAGAATGGTTTTGAACAACTCACCGTAGCTCTTGTTGTTTCCGGCCGCTAACATCTCAGCAGTCAAAACGAGTCGATATCAAAACAAGTAGCCACAGATTTAGTATATCCCTGTGTACCGGTATAGTTAAGGTGTAGAGCCCCTGGTGATACTTCAAGCAAAGTCTCATGTTGTGTCGAGCCTTCTTAGTGCTATTTTGAGGCCCCTATTACTCCCATTCAAAAGGCCATTTGACTGAAAAACAAAAATACGGTACATCTTAAAAGTGGCGCTTCCGTCCTAAATATGCTTTTAAACGAAAGTTTGACTTGGGTACATTCACAAAAAGACCCTAGGTTGCATTTCGGCGAGATTTACGTTTTAAATGACGGCAATTTCAATATCTAAAATCCTGAGGATATGTCTGTCAAGAAAGGACTTGCTGCTTTTCACTGACACTAAAGAGTAAACTTTAATTGGTGGGCCGACTTTTGTACAGAACACAATGTGGGCTGTCAAATGACTTATGGAAGCCAGAAATGTCAGCACCTAGCTACATCAACCACTCTATAAATCCTCAAGATGTGCAGTTCAAAAAGAAATAAAATAAAAACAACCAGAGGCTATAAGTTAAAGATAGAAGATTTGAGTGACAGTTGACACACAAGCTCTGCCAGTAGAGTGAATGATACACCAGCATCTTTTCATCGATACAACACTACTGTAAGTGCTATTACAGCCTTTTACTGTTCATTAATCTAAAACCAAACCCATTGACCTAAAACCCCTATTGATAAAAGCAGCTGTAAATAATTGTTCCTCAATGGCATTTGCCATTCAGCACATCAGCCCCAGCAGAGTGCGGCACTCAGGACACTGCGTCGGCTGCTCACATCAAACTCTGCCGAGTGAGGACTCCTGCTAATAAGATCCAGCATGACTTGTCGCTGTCATTTTTCAGCCCTCAGTCAGATTACTTGAGTGGAGAGTGGGTTCGGAGCCAAGGGGAATTAGCAATCCTCAAACTAATCTACTGAACCTGTGTGCCTCTCCACCGATTAATCCTGTTTGTCCTTGTGCTAATTGCTTCCGTATGCCAAATAAATCCATAGCAGAGGGAATGATAAGTTGCAACTTTTTGCACACTCCCAAGTTTCTTTCATAGGGAGACTTTAGCTATGTTTGTTCTTTGTCTTTGAGGATTCTTTATGACCACGCTGTTTTTAACAAGTGCCAATGTGTCTCTCTTCCTGTGTGTGTGTGTCTGTGTTTGTGGCCTATCAGCACCTTAATGAGAACCTGGCCAAGCTGACAGCCAAGTTTGAGAAAGCCACCGCAGACAAGCTGAAGTGCCAACAGGAAGCCGAGTCAACCGCACGCACCATTTCCCTGGCCAACCGCCTGGTGAGGGGGGCAACAGCGGGGTCACACACGCACGCACGCATGAACACACACACACACACACACACACACACACACACAAACACACACACACACACACACACACACACACACACACACACACACACACTCTTTCCCATCCAATCCACATGCTCCTTCCCTCAGATAGATGTAATGTAGATGGGTAAAAACCAGTATTTATACACATATATACCCACAAACTGCTCATTTCTCTCTTTCCTAAATGCACATGTTATGCACAGGTGAAAACCAATATGAATACGTTGTTAGGAAAAGCCTGAAGTATGAAAGTAATTGCATTCTGATCAAATTCTAAATGTCACACAGCTCTTCAAAGTCTCAGTCAAATCCAGACGCACTGGCATCATGCTCCTTTACAGTGTTGTCACACACTCAGTTGTTCACAGATGCAAAAAGGCACTCTGAATAAGTTCAGAACTTGGCTCACAGTCATCACCAGAGTAATCCAATTGTAAATATGATTTTAACCCTTGTGTTGTCTTCCTTTCAACCTTGAAAAAAACACTTTTTTCTGACATTTGTGACTTTTTTTTTTCACAATTTGTTTTTGCTTTTTCCAACGTTTTAAATTTTTAAATTTTTCTTCTACACATTTTCAGCGCTTATTTCTACGTCCAATATTTTTTGTTATAAAACTAAAATTTTAAACGGGCCAATGTGACCCGAAGTCAACACAAGGTTTAAGTTAAATATTCAGACATTTCACAATATTTATTTGTCTTCTTCACCATTTGTTGTGCAGTGCAGCATAAACCTTGGCTGATATTCAAACCGAAGATGAGATCATCATTGATCCCACGTTGTTACAGCAACTCAAGAGTCAAAAAGCAAAGGAAAAAATGGAGTGATTGATAAAAGACAAAGACAAAAAATACAAATAAAATGAAGTGGCTATATACACCTTTCACTTTTGCAGATATTTACACAATAACCCATAATTGTAATACACACATGGTGTGTAGCATTTTACCAGAAGAAAACTAAAAGATATAAATATAATTGCACAGTAAAGTCTGTCATGTTTTAAGTGGTGGTGAGACAACAACACTGTTACAGTATGTTATGTTTGTGTCAAAGGAATATTAAAATGAATTTAGGTACATGGGAAAATATTAAGTCATAAATGCTTTTTTGTAAGCAGCTTTCCTTATACATCCACTGCATAATTCTGAACAGAAAAATAAATATGGCCCGGCATTTAGACACACATACCCAAAAGCTATTTTTATATCTGCTTGTTAATGCAGCTGTCGCTTTCTTAGGTGCACGTTTACACACACACACACACACACACACACACACACACACACACACAAATAAATCCGACCACCACCTGCAGTGTGTAAATCACAACAAAAAAGATTGTTGACATGGTTAATATGATAATCAAATGTATTCAAAGGAAGATTTTAAAAAGCCTGACAGAAACAACAAAAGCAGTGTTCTGTAATTCTAACTAGCCAGCAAATAAATGGGCAAATGGTAACTGCTTCAAACGAGGATTCTTTACTTGCAGAATTTCAGGCGTGAACAGGCATTGCATCTCACAAACAAAAAAAAACGTGCTCTTTTTTTCATTTACGTCAATTTCTAAACGTAATCCGCACTGCATTATGGGTAATGTAGTATTACTCAATGTAACCTTTTAATCAACAATTTACATCCATAAGGAATGATGCATTTATGTATATCCTTGAACATATTTAAATCAGTAACTCAAATTCAAAGTGCTTAACAACCCTAACAATAAACATTAAGTTGCAACAAGCACAAAGGTTGTGTACGTCTGCTTGTCAGTCACAAATATCATTGCAAACGCACTCAACGTGTTGAAGTGTGCAATGTCTCTGTGATGTACAGTGGGGCAAAAAAGTATTTAGTCAGCCACCAATTGTGCAAGTTCTCCCACTTAAAAAGATGAGAGAGGCCTGTAATTTTCATCATAGGTACACTTCAACGATGAAAGACAAAATGAGAAAAAAATCCAGAAAATCACATTGTAGGATTTTTAATGAATGTATTGGTAAGTTCCTCGGTAAAATAAGTATTTGGTCACCTACAAACAAGCAAGATTTCTGGCTCTCACAGACCTGTAACTTCTTCTTTAAGAGGCTCCTCTGTCCTCCACTCGTTACCTGTATTAATGGCACCTGTTTGAACTTGTTATCAGTATAAAAGACACCTGTCCACAACCTCAAACAGTCACACTCCAAACTCCACTATGGCCAAGACCAAAGAGCTGTCAAAGGACACCAGAAACAAAATTGTAGACCTGAACCAGGCTGGGAAGACTGAATCTGCAATAGGTAAGCAGCTTGGTGTGAAGAAATCAACTGTGGGAGCAATTATAACAAAATGGAAGACATACAAGACCAATGATAATCTCCCTCGATCCGGGGCTCCACACAAGATCTCACCCCGTGGGGTCAAAATGATCATAAGAATGGTGAGCAAAAATCCCAGAACCACACGGGGGGACCTAGTGAATGACCTGCAGAGAGCTGGGACCAAAGTAACAAAGGCTACCATCAGTAACACACTACGCCGCCAGGGACTCAAATCCTGCAGTGCCAGACGTGTCCCCCTGCTTAAGCCAGTACATGTCCAGGCCCGTCTGAGGTTTGCTAGAGAGCATTTGGATGATCCAGAAGAGGATTGGGAGAATGTCATATGGTCAGATGAAACCAAAATAGAACTTTTTGGAAAAACTCAGCTCGTCATGTTTGGAGGAGAAAGAATGCTGAGTTGCATCCAAAGAACACCATACCTACTGTGAAGTATGGAGGTGGAAACATCATGCATTGCATGTTTTTCTGTAAAGGGACCAGGACGACTGATCCATGTAAAGGAAAGAATGAATGGGGCCGTGTATCGTGAGATTTTGAGTGAAAACCTCCTTCCATCAGCAAGGGCATTGAAGATGAAACGTGGCTGGGTCTTTCAGCATTACAATGATCCCAAACACACCGCCCGGGCAACGAAGGAGTGGCTTCGTAAGAAGCATTTCAAGGTCCTGGAGTGGCCTAGTCAGTCTCCAGATCTCAACCCCATAGAAAATCTTTGGAGGGAGTAGAAAGTCTGTGTTGCCCAGCGACAGCCCCAAAACATCACTGCTCTAGAGGAGATGGGCCAAAATACCAGCAACAGTGTGTGAAAACCTTGTGAAGACTTACAGAAAACGTTTGACCTCTGTCATTGCCAACAAAGGGTATATAACAAAGTATTGAGATGAACTTTTATTATTGACCAAATACTTATTTTCCACCATAATTTACCAATAAATTCATTAAAAATCCTACAATGTGATTTTCTGGATTTTTTTATTTTTATTTTATGGAATTACAGGCCTCTCTCATCTTTTTAAGTGGGAGAACTTGCACAATTGGTGGCTGACTAAATACTTTTTTGCCCCACTGTATGCTGCGAAGTTACATTCTGTGTAAAGTGCGGGGCCTCTCCAGTTTGGAAGAGATGGGATATTAAGGTGAACCTTATTGATCCCTGAAGGGAAATGGGATCATTGCTGCAGTAAAGAGTAGAGGTGTTGGTACACGAGCAAAGAGGTGATAAAGAATATGAAAACCTAATAAAAATGGACTTTTAGGTAGCGAGGCATTGTTGTTCTGGAGATATCCTGATGTTCACGGGGCTGTGTATTGCATCAATGATGGTAGCCATAAAGTTTCTTTAGATCTGATTTGACAGGATGCCCAGGAGGAATAGATAATGAAAAAAGTGTCCCTGTGTTTCAGGTGGGGGGTCTAGCATCGGAAAATGTGCGCTGGGCGGAGGCCATAGAAAACTTCAAGAAACAGGAGAGGACTCTATGTGGGGACGTGCTCCTCATCACCGCCTTCATCTCCTACCTGGGATACTTCACCAAACGCTACCGGCTCCAGCTCATGGACAACACCTGGAGGCCCTATCTCAGTCAGCTGGATGTGGGTGGCCTTAAAGTTAGTCTAAATCAACGACGTTCCACTTCCAGGATTGCTCTAGTGCCGCCGGATGTCCCTCTTTTCGGCCCGGATGTCCGTCCCCTTACTTTTTCTTTGTGTTGGCGTTCTAAACTCCGGTGGATTTCTGAGGACTATGGTTAACTGCTCCTCAGATCTCTGCAGGGTAAATCCAGACAGCTAGCTAGACTATCTGTCCAATCTGAGTTTTCTGTTGCACGACTAAAACAACTTTTGAACCTACACACGTTCCACCAAAACAAGTTCCTTCCCGAGGTTATTTTGCAGAGGCACCATGGCTCCGTCCGGCGCTTAGCACCGCCAAAACGATTGTGATTGGTTTATGAAAATGATGGACATCCGGCGGAATTTTCAGTAGCATCTGAACAATCCCGGAAGTGGAACGTAGTGGATTTAGTCTCTCTCTCTCTCTCTCTCTCTCTCTCTCTCTCTCTCTCTCTCTCTCTCTCTCTCTCTCTCTCTCTCTCTCTATATATATATATATATATATATATATATATATATATATATATATATATTTATTTATACCCACTGTTTTATATGTATATGTAAAACTTGCTTAGCATAAACTTGTTCCACTCTTTAGACTTAGCCACTGTCATAAAAATAATTCAAACTTCATATGTAACCATCGCTATCATCTGTAAGGTTCCCATCCCAGTGACCCCTGACCTGGACCCTCTGACCATGCTGACAGACGGCGCCGACATCGCGGCATGGCAGAACGAGGGGCTGCCCGCCGACAGGATGTCTACTGAGAATGCCACAATTCTCACTTCCTGCCAGCGCTGGCCCCTCATGGTGGACCCCCAGCTGCAAGGCATCAAGTGGATCAAAACCAAATACGGCGAGAACCTACGCGTCATCCGCATCGGACAGAGAGGGTAAGAGGCTTTAAGGTGAAATGTGCTCATGGTCATATTTCTGGAGAAGATGTTGACGGAGGGGTTCTGCTGTCCTGTCCTCAGCTACCTGGATGCCGTAGAGAGAGCACTGGCAGCAGGTGATGTGGTTCTGATCGAGAACTTGGAGGAAACATTGGATCCAGTTCTTGGACCTCTGCTGGGCAGAGAAACCATTAAGAAGGGCAGGTAAAGAAGACCTTTCAAAACTACTTTACGTTGTGAGTCAGACCTGTATATTCAATGCAATTCTCTTTAAAGTTCACTCAGGACACTTTACAGATCCTATGTTGTCAGGAGTGGGATCTGCTGCTGCCAGATATCTCTGGTCTTGATGTGTCCAGTGATATACCTCGTACACTTCACAACGCTGTGTCACCACCTCAGAGGATTCCCCCCCTCTAATCAACAGGGCTGTGATAGAGACATGAGCAAATATGAACTGTTGTTTTTATTAAAAATCTTTTAGATAACACAAAACCATGGATGTATTATAGCTTATTGACTGCACAAAACACTCCGCAGCTGTAGCCTCTCTCTCTCTCTCTCTCTCTCTCTCTCTCTCTCTCTCTCTCTCTCTCTCTCTCTCTCTCTCTCTTCGTCGGGATACTCTGGCTCAAATGAATACGGGCGGCCATCCAGTTATTATGACTTCATCCACATTCCCAAAATCATTTAAAGATTGAGTCACGGCACTGTCAATCTTTTAGATAACAGGAGCCTATCTTTTCTGTAGCCTACTCCAAAACAATATCTCCCAGAATGCCTTTCTCCCGACTCGCGTTCCACACTCCACATCGCTGTCTTTGGACAAGAAGTCAACTTTGAGATGGATAATGTTGTCAGACACTGAGTCTGTCAGTGGAAAAATAATCACTTTTTAGTGGACAGAAATCGGGGGTGCACAATTGCCCCATCAGTTTACATTGCAGCTCGGTTCACACCGGCTCGTCACTGTGATCTGGCTCAATACTGTACCAGTTTGTAAGATTTTTGTTCACTTGAGTCTATTAGACACCAATGCATGGGGTAATGGGGTGCAAAATTGCCCTTTAACTACTGTCTGTTTTGGGAACATCTTCCCATTTTAGAATCTTTACTTCCATTTAGCCACTCTCAATGATTAGAACACTTCCGGTCCTTGTTTTTCCCTAAACAGGTACATAAAGATCGGAGACAAGGAGTGCGAGTACAACCCCAGTTTCCGCCTCATCCTACACACCAAGCTGGCCAGCCCTCATTACCAGCCCGAGCTGCAGGCCCAGTGCACCTTGATCAACTTCACCGTGACCAGGGACGGGCTGGAGGACCAGCTGCTGGCCGCCGTGGTCAGCATGGAGAGACCGGACCTGGAGCAGCTCAAGGTGAGGAAGGCACACATACATACAGGTATTTAACAGCAAGGAGAAATCTGACGTACTCTAAAAGTGAACCTGAGCCGCCATGAAAGCAGTCTCTGTCAGGTGTCTATCACAGAACAAACAAGCGGTCCACGTTCTGCTGCTAACTTCTCTTTTGTGCAGGCGTAATTAAAAGAAACAATGAGAGGAGTCAGGAGCCTCCGGGAGCCGGGCGGAGCACTCCTGCTCCTCATTAGTGTCTTTAACGCTACACTTCTGCAAGAAAAATGCTGTCTGTCTGAAACATCACAAGAGGCCGCAGATCCGGGCTCTTTGATTCCGAAACAATCAGCCGGTGCCTTTAATTAACGGCAAACTGAGTGGATGTGTGATAATTAAAAAAAAACTTTTCTTATTCTGGTTATTCCTCACTAAGGGAGACGGTGACACTGCACGGCTGTGTGTGCATGTGTGTCTGTGTGTTTACGTGGCATAAACGTATAACAATTACTAGTTATCCATGATTTCTTAAGTTTTCTATATTCCAATGAGCACTTCTTTTGTTGAACCAAAGGTGCCCTGTGGAGTGTCTGACCTCTGGTAGCGCTGTGGAGCTGTTTCTCTGAGGTTGGCCTCCGTTTTGTTTAGGTTGTTAAGGAGTTCACTTGAGATGTGAGGAACTGTGAAGGCCGCCACATGTGATTCACATCATTTTCATTCTCACTGTCAGTAAGCCTTTGTGCCCTGCATGGGAATATCTGCCTTTGTTTTCCTCTCAAAGTTTTCAGTGCGGTCTGTCTGTCTGTCAGCATTAATAACACAAACACTACTAGCCCCGTTTGCATGAAACTTGGTGAAGGGTTTAGCATGGGCCGAGGAAGAAGCCACTAGATTTTGGAGCAGTTCTACATCATGGGGCAGATACACAAATCATTTCTCCCTTTTGTTAACATTGCGAGATAGGGCATGCCTTGGCGGAGGTTTGCGTATGAGTGCCCTTCTAGTTTTATCTGTATTTTGGTGTCCAGCTGCTCCTTAAAGAAATATCTTCTCTTGCTGTTAAATGCTCCACTATGTTCACCTGCTTGTCTCTGAGGCTGCGTTCAGACAGCCTGCGTCGACCGTCTGACGGTCCGGCAAAAACAGCAGTCTTGCCATTCATTTTGAATGGGGGTAGTGTGTTTAGACTGTGGCGGCTGTTTGCCGCAGGAGGGACACGCAAAAAAAAACACAGCGGGTCTGCAGCGAAAAGTTGATACTGGCTCAGCTTTCGGAGAAACACAACCCCACGTCACGCTGTGGAGGCCAATCATGTAACCGGATATCAGACATGTCGGTGTGTTTTGAGCTATGGTTTGAGGCGGTGTGAGAGTCCCGTACAGGAAACAGGAAACATCACTGCCTCTATTGCTTAAAGCTATATTTTAACTCTTTTTCAGGCTGCTCTAAAAACGAAACCTCCTGTTTAGCCAGACTAATTTCACTTCAGAGTGATAGTACCTGTAACACAAGCACTGAACTGCCCAGGAATAGCCATTGACATATATAAAATGGACCAACAGATCCCGTGTCTCTGGACGGAGACCAGTGAAGGATATTAGAAGCTCTTTTCCGGTGATGGCTGAGCGTTACTGAGCAGCCTCCAACTGAGCTTGAAGACGTAGATGTGACGTGAGCAACCTGTCTGAAAGTTGGAAGTCTTCTGGTAGCTGTGCCAAGAGAAATCTCAATCATTCCCAATCTAGCAGAGACGGAGAGCGTAGGTATATGTAAGGAGATAACATAGACACAGGCTAATTATTGCTAACTAAAAAGCTAGTTAACATTAGTTATTAACCCTTGTGTTGACTTCGGGTCACATTGGCCCGTTTAACATTTTTGTTTTATATCAGAAAATATTGGACATAGAAATAAGTGCTGAAAATGTGTAGAAGAAAAATTTAAAATTTAAAACGTTGGAAAAAGCAAAAACAAATTGTGAAAAAAGGCGTCACAAATGTCAGAAAAAAGTGTTTTTTTTTTCAATTTTAAAACGAAGACAACACAAGGGTTAAACTTAAACAGCTAATGTAAGTCCAAACTGCCTGAGAGCTTCTCCTGTACTATACGGTAATTCCTCTACTATGAGACAGTAAGTCTCGTGGTTATGACACAATTGTTAGCCTATTTTTACAAAAACGTATGCTACGGAGCCATAATGTGAGCTACAAGGTAATGGAGTCTTTTATACATTGTTGTGTTTCTTTAGAAATAAACAATGGACAAATAGAGTCTTTAAACGTTCAGATGTAAAGCTATTCGCTGTCAAAGTGGTGCCAAAATGAATGGCAGTCAATGGGATGCTAACGAGAGGTGATGGCTTGTTAGCATCAAAATGGCGCCATAGGAGCTACGCGTTCCGAGGAGAAGCTTACCCCTTTGGGAATAGCAGAATGTTTCCTGCAACAACAAAGCACTCGCTACAGAGACTTTATCAGAGTGTGGATAGCTGTGGGACTGAACCAAAACTATGAGCTGAAAGACAAGAATAGTATTTTTAGTTAGCTAATAGTTGCTGTAATAAAAAAATCGTCTGTGCAGCTTTAACTGTTGGCTGGAAATCTACTGGACTGCTTTACAGCACAGTGGCTCTTAGTGAAGCCGGTGCAGACTCAGGCATTATGGGAAAAACTACTGCTGCTGCTAAACCAAAGTCACCAACTGTCTTGGCTATGATTTCATTTCTTGACTGATGTGAACAACACAACATCTTAAAAGGTCATTATTTCTGTTCAGCCATGTTGACCATCCCTTCCCATACTACCTACTGCGTTAGGCATTTAGTAAAACACTTCCTGTAATTACAACACATTACTTACAGTGCACGACCCACCAGACAAACAGCTGTAAAAGAAAATCCAAAAGCTTTCATGAACTTTTAGTTAGGTTAGTTTGAAGTATCAGCATATTTAATAATGAAAGGCAAATCAAAAGATCAGTTACTTATAATTGAATGTCATGGATTGTTACTCTGTAGCATCCCTGACCAATAACCCATAAAGGCAATAATCCATTAATACTCTTTTGAAACACTGACACTCCCCCATTGTGTCGCATTCAGCCTGGATACTGTTCCATTTATCACTGAGCTCCAGGAGTTGTGTAATTGTGTCTTGATGCTATCCTCTGAAGGGAGTTTCATCTTTCTTTATCACTTTGGCAGACTCATTTATGATCACACATCCACTCTAAAATCAAAGGAGAGGCAGATAGGAGATGCTTTAAGCTGCATTATCCTTTTCAATGTAAATCTCTGTCTCTGTTGTGTGGACTCTGGACTGTTGATGAGCTGTCGCTGTCATGGCCGCTACACCCTGTACAGTACAGCAGCTTCCAGGCATCTGCTGGGAAGTAATGAGCAGCAGATAGTTACAGATATATATCCACAGTACGCTGTGAATGTAAATGTTCACAATTAAGCGAAAAACTCACTTGATCAAAGCTCCAGCGCCTAATGATGCCTCGCGCTCGTCTCCTGGACAATCTGTGCTTTTCATGTCAGCTGTTTGAAATTGATTAGCCGGTGGCGCCAGCAATTAAACAACACATTGACACACTTCCACTGTTCCTTAAACGTGGCCCTTGTTAGTGGAGGGGAGAGGAAAATCCAAAATCCCTCTTGGTCCAGAACACACATCACAACGGAAGATAATGTGGAAACTCTGTGTACGGGTCGGGCAGATTTACTCTAACACAATGCTATTTGCATTTTGATGGTTTCCTGGAGCTGTCCGTGTTCGCGCTGGGCTTCTGCAGGCAGTGCTTCAGTCCGACCTGTAGGCTTTCTTCACAGACAAATCACCATTTTTGATAAATGGAGAGTTATTTTAAGCCTTGTGTCCCCTCAGCAAAATCCAACGGAGAAGTGAAATGTGATTTAATGAAGCTTGTTTAATTTGCATTTCACTGAGATTGTAGGCAAAGGGAAAAAAAAAACAAGATCTGGAACTCACTTATCATTTTAATTAACAGTGAGAGTTGAATGTGGGTGGTGTGTGTGTGTGTGTGTGTGTGTGTGTGTGTGTGTGTGTGTGTGTGTGTGTGTGTGTGTGTGTGTGTGTGTGTGTGTGTGTGTGTGTGTGTGTGTGTGTGTGTTTCAAAACACGGCCTGTAGAATGAAGTGCTAAATGGATTTTGTTGCAGGTAAACAGTCCGGACTGATAACAATCAGTTAAAACCTGTTTCTATTCTCTGAATGCCTTGGTGCCATTATAGCTTTAATGAGGTGAGCGTTGCTGCTCAGCCGTAAGATGACGGCGGCTGAAAGAGCTCGCATTTACCCGAGCCAAAGACAGCTAAGGAGCTTAAAATGTCAAGTTGCCTTTTTGGAGAGAGCACAGGGGGAGCGCTCTACAACCTTTTAGCACAATAACTAGCCCCTCTGCTCCTCCCTCTGCGCAGACCATCGGCATTAATGAGAACTCAAATGCTCCGCTTCCCAAATTATCTTAACAGGGCTGTTCTGTGGCACTCAGTAATCATTTGCCTAAAAAAAATTATAGATGTATTACCTCATTTTAATCCCAATTAGAGTGTTCTGCTGACTGGTTAATTGTTTGCTTTTTTCCTAAGCAAGGGTAATTACAAGTACAATGTGCCAGAGGAAAGCTAATCGTTAAACCGACTCATTACTGGCTCCAGTTGGGAGTGTTTAAGGGTGGATAGCTTTTCCTCTCAAAAGCTCTGAGTGTGGGCAAGTAGAAGGTCACAGTTGACTCACACCACTCAACCCGTCCTGGGATTCTCCTCTCTACTCAAAGTGTGTCAGCTCATTCCTCGAAATGCCACCAATCACATCATCTTTTTTGCCTGTGCTGTTGGAGAAGAACTTTTCAACTACCAAGTTGGTAATAACGTCAAATTCGGAGATACAAGATTTAACAAGGCAGAGGCTCAATTAGTTTTAACAGTGGTGTAAAATACTTCTCATCACCACACTAGGATATACTGTCATAAAAAGAGCAATTAAGCAGTGTGATCTCTTAAACTATCTGCTCCCCTGGCGCGATCTGAGCAAAGTATGTCTTTTGTCATGGGAACACTGTGCCACAGGGAGGAGCCCCCCCCCCCCCCCCCCCCCCCCCCCCCCCCCCCATTGATTACACAGGGGCAGAAACGGAAGCACCAGAGCCGTATTAACAGCGTCTGTCGGGGATCATGCCACTCAGAAGCCCTCAGCTATTATCAGTCAGTGACAACACCGGAGCTGTTAAATCTCACAACTGCCCCCCCCCCCCCCCCCCCCCCCCCCCCCCCTCCAATTCCAACCATTCAAAGGTCACAGAGGCTTCTGTTAGGGGAAACTTCAATAAAGCAAAGTTATTATCAAGCAGAAACAAGGAGCTCCAGCAGACTATAATGAAGGACAAAGCAATAAAGAGAAGGAGCCGCGCCCTTGCCGTTTGTTCTCCCGATGCCCCTCAAATGCATCGCTTTGAAAAGTGAAAAGTTTAGTTTTTCAGCCAGAACAAAGACAGACGTGGGCGTGCGTGCATGCATGCATGCGTGCATTTGTGCGTGTGTGCGGGCCTCTCATCAAAGCTACTTCCCCTCTAGCTGGAATTGACGTGTTATCACATGGAGGTGAGGTGGCTCAACAGAGGTTTGATGTTTGCCAGACACAAACTGGCTAATCCCACCCAGAGCACTCCCTTCATCGGTTGGACAGTCAATGCAGAGCATATTGATCAGTTCTGCCTTTGACGTGCCCTTCACTATTCATGTCCTCATATTGACCCACACCTTGAACATCTCCCACTGCCTCCGATATGGTGATGAGGCCAGAGAGGAAGCTGACAACAAGCATAGATCTGAGAAACCCTCTGACTGTGCAGTCTGTCAATCTGAAGCTTTTGAGTGTTTTTGTGTTTCGTAGTCCGACCTGACGAAGCAGCAAAATGGCTTCAAGATCACTCTGAAGACGCTAGAGGACAACCTGCTGTCCCGTTTGTCCTCAGCTTCAGGAAACTTTCTGGGGGACACAGAGCTGGTGGAAAACCTGGAGACGACCAAACGCACCGCAGCCGAGATCGAAGAGAAGGTCCTGTTGTTGTTTTTTTAATCTTTACTACTCTTTATTCTGTTTATTCATCATCACTTCTCTAGTAACTCTTTAGATTGCAGAGAACATATTTCCATCTATACCGGAACTAATATAGCGGCAGATGAGAATACTTATGTTATTATTATATTTTAATTATGTTATTATTATATTGTTATTAAAAAATAATTATGCTGTAAATATTTAGGGTACAAAAAATAATGTTACTGGGTAACAAGATAGTCCAAGTCCATGGTGTAACTGCACACACACACACACACACACACACACACACACACACACACACACACACACACACACACACTCCTGATCCCTCCAGTGTACGGCAGCAGAGATTCTGCAGCTGAGGCCCACGAGCATGATGCTGCACCGACAGAGATAGCATCCTCACATCCACAGGGACACTCCCTGAATTCTACCATTGACAAAGTCATGGCTTTTGAGTGGCATTGATATTATTTAGAATATTTATGTTTCTATTGTGTTTTTCAGATTTTCAGCTATGTAGAAGAGTTTATAATCACAACTTTAGTAAGTGAAAAGGCGACACATAGATGTCTTATTTCCATGGAGCTGTTGTAAGAGGACACACCGGCTGATCGCCTGTCTGTACCCTGCAATTATTTATTATGTCATTTAAAAAAATACTTTTACAGTATCAATTATCTCTAAGCTCCTCCTTAACGCAAATATGATAACTTCTTGTCTGTACTTCTTCCCTTGTCCCTATTGCAGGTACAGCAAGTATTTGATGGGCAATCCATATGTACACAGTAGTTAGAGTGTAATCCCTTCTCTCCTCTGCCTTACTTTGTTTCTCTTTCTTTGCTCAGAATGCCAGATTGTTACTTTCTTGCGAGGAGTAGCTGTCTGATGATGTGAGAGTGTCTGCAGATGTTCATCCTTAAGCATAATAGCCCAGACATTTCCTTATAAAAAGTGTCACATAATTGTCGCGTTGGGCGCAGTGTGAGAACATTTTGGCTGGAAGCGTGAAATTGGAACAGCTCGGCTCTTCACTCAGGGTGTTTTATTGGATGGTGCGGTTCCCCCATCAGCTGATCGATGAACCCTGAGTGTGTGCATGTCCGAGCACATGCATGCTGCTGTCTGTGAGTGTGACTCCATTGTGTTCGTACTATCTTTACTGTAGGTGAAAGAAGCCAAGGTGACAGAGGCCAAAATCAACGAGGCTCGGGAGCACTACCGGCCAGCAGCAGCACGGGCTTCCTTATTGTACTTCATAATGAACGACCTCAATAAAATCCACCCCATGTACCAGTTCTCTCTCAAGGTAACCTGTCTGTTGACATGCCATGTTTCCTCCCCGCCTCACAGGCCCCCAGTGAGAAACCTCTTTACACTCACTTCTAAGTCCCCCCCCCGTTTCTTCCATTTGCTCACCGTGTTTTATGCTCTTTGCCCCACTTTCATTGTGTTTGTGGCTCCCTAATGTGGTTATGTAGAGCATTATGTCTTTCATATTGTCAGCCAGCGAGCACTAAGAGGAGCCAGCCTGAGATATGGTTTGCAATCACTCCCGACTCGGCAGGTAGCTGCCCTGGCCCAAGGTATCTCCCAACATAATCGAATGAAAACACAGGCAGAGTATATATGCTTTTGACATTGAGAAGGAAATGTTGTTCTTCACACAATGTTAGAGCAAAGTGTGACAGAAATGACACCAGAGAAGAAGATGATGACAATTATTATTGTAGCGTTTCAATTTACCGTCACTTCCAGTTTTTCAAAGCGTGACAGTTTGACTAGACTTTGATTAGTAGTTAGATTAATTCTCTGTAGTAATCACAGGCTCACAGCAGTCAGCTTGAATCTTGTGAAATCTTTTCAGAGCCTGTTTAGGAAAATTCTTATCCTGTAAATACTCAGGACAGTGTAAACTAAACTAAAGTGTGTGTGTCCATGGTGCCGAATGAACATGTCACCCTGTGCAACTGCGTGCCCATTGATAAGAAAAGATATAGCAGACTTTGGTCTTTTATGGGATGTGTTGACTATTAGGAATATTTGAAAATCTCTCGAATTTGTCCTAGAGCTGCAAAGATGAATTGATTAGCTGTCAACTGTTCAATTAATAGCCATCTATTTTGAAAATCAATTGATTGATTGAGTCATTTTATGAGAAAAAAAAAATTCAAACTTCTCTCATGTCAGCTTGTAAAATGTGAATATTTTCTAGTTTCTTCACTCTTCTGTGACAGTAAACTGAATATCTTTGAGTTGTGGACAAAACAAGACATTTGAGGACGTCATCTTGACAAACACTTATCCACATTTTAGAGACCAAACAACTAATCCATTTATCCAGGAAATAGTCGCCAATAATCATAGTATCTGATTTATAATTAAAGGCTCATACGAGCCAGATATTGATTAATATTGTTTGAGCATTGGTTTCTATTTGGTCCACTCTGCATTGTCCCATTGCTGCTAGTAAGACTTGTACGTGTTGTACCTGTCCTGCGTCCCCAGGCGTTCAGTGTGGTCTTCCAGAAAGCAGTTCTGAAGGCGGAGCCGGACGAGGCTCTGAAGCAGCGGGTGTCCAACCTAATTGACAGCATCACGTCCTCAGTGTTCCAGTACACCACCAGAGGCCTGTTTGAATGTGACAAGCTCACGTACATCGCTCAGCTGGCCTTCCAGGTAGAGAGGAAAGCAGCTTTCATCTTCTGCATGGTTTGTTTTGTTGAATCAGTTGCTCCGGAGACCAGTGGCCCGGTTTGGATCTAATCAAGTGGAATAGAAATGTGGTTTGTGCTGGAAATACAACAATTCAAAGTCCTTCCTGTTTGTTGTGTCCCCAGATCCTTCTGATGAATAAAGAAATAGATCCTGCAGAGCTGGACTTCCTCCTGAGATACCCTGTCCAACCAGGTGTGATATCACCAGTGGATTTCTTATCCAACTTCTCCTGGGGAGGGGTCAAGGTACAGACTGGTTTCTTTATGCTACTCCAATGTAATGCTGTGGCATGCAAAGGGCTAGCTCCCTATTCTCAGTGTGTGGTCAAAGCAGAAGTACAGCTCAGCTGAAAATGAAGGTGGTTCTTTGAATTGACAGAATTAGACTTCAAAGACTTTGAAGGTTGTATGAATCTTTTTGTGGTCATTAATCAAGGAAAATGCTAACATTAATTGTTTTGACCTAATGAGTTAATTAATCACAAAGATAAGAAGCAGATTAATGAAGTAACCGTTAGTTAACCACATTAGCATGTTTACAAAAACATAGTCTATATCGACGAAATTTCATCGCCAGATGTCCCTCAATTTTCGTCCGGATGTCCGTCACCTTCCTCTTTCTTTGCGTCCCCTGTGGATTTCTGAGGACTATGGTTAACTGCTCCTCAGATCTCTGCAGGGTGAATCCAGACAGCTAGCTAGACTATCTGTCCAATCTGAGTTTTCTGTTGCACGACTAAAACTACTTTTGAACGTACACACGTTCCACCAAAACAAGTTCCTTCCTGACGCTATTTTGCAGAGGCACCTTGTCTCCGTCCGCAGCTTAGCGCCGCCCAAGACGATTGTGATTGGTTTAAAGAAATGCCGATAAACCAGAGCACGTTTTTCTCCCATCCAGGAATGCTGTGTGGATTAGCCAGACCCTCTTTTGCAGCGCTGTGGAGGAAGGTCTGGCAACGCCAGACTACTTTATATAAACGTGTTTATACTTAATGTTGGACTTCGGCTTTCCGTCCCCTTAAAGGTCAGCACTGTCAAAGGTCACCATTGTAGTTTAATTTATTTCTACAAGAAAGCTCTGTGCAGATGAACTTCACCAAACCCACTGATTGCTGGAGTTCTATTGAAATGGATGAATTTAGTTCTCAACGTTGCTGTTCTAATGAAGTCAGTCAGAGAGCTCTCCCTGTTGTGCTCATCTAGCCGGCTTTTTTTGGGGAGTGATGATGTCAGAGCCAAGCTGCCAAATAATAATGCTACTTTCACATCACATTCCATGCTATATGAGCTGGCTGATTGAAATGCTGGTGCGACTGCAAACCATCCCACCAAAGAATCAGTTCAAAAACATGCATATCTTTAGAATTCCATTCCTTAATGTTGAAATCTTGAAAAAACTAAATAAATAAATAATAATAAATTGTCTTTCCAAACTGTTTTCCTTCAGCCTGTCATCTAAGAAATGGCTGGAAGTGCTTTTAGCACTTAGTTGCTTTGAGTTGCTTCTTATGATGCATTTTTTGCATGCCAGTCTCCCAACAACTACTTTGCATTAAAGTCAGACCACGGTGCATTTTAACATTGAAAGGGCACCAGAACAACTCTGCATTCCCGTATTCCATCTTAAAGAAGAGGTGTCTGGCGATGCAGCCCTGTGGACGTCAAGCAGCAGAGGTTCCCTTTCTTGTCAGATTTAGCAGCAAATTAAACCCTAACGGCAGCATGTTTTTTTTAGCCTCTCGTGCTCATGAATTTTTCAGTCTGTGCCGCCTAGAATATTAACTAAACCTAAACCCCTCTGAGGGTCTGGAGACGGCCTTTCCCCAACTGCACTCAACCTCCTGTGGATGTTCAAGGCCCTGATAATCAAATTCTTCTTCTTATCGCAATTGGAAACATAATCAGTTGGAAAGCTTTAAAGGAGGGTAAGATCCTCTGATTGTTTGGCTCTCTTGATGATATTAGCAGAGCATGAATCCCATGAGACCCAGTGTATTTCCCCTCACCGGGGCTCAGGGCTCGCCGACCTCCTGTGGTAATTAAACAAAGTGAGTTGGAGTGATGGGCAGTGTGCTGAGTCCCTTTGTCTCACTCTACCTTACCACCTTGTGCCCAGTCGTGAGCAGTTGTGGAAAAGCAGATTTTATGGAGTCACATGGATAGTTTTTCCATGACTCCTTGTAGTCAATGTCAGTGGTTTCCCCCACAGCCCTGTCAGATGAACTCACGTACCCCTTCATCAATGTCCAATGTGTTCCAAATATATAACTGTATTCATTATATTTAAAATAATTGTCATACAACTGAACTGTCAATATTTAGGTTGGTTTGGTCAGCAATCTTACTACTACTTTGGAGTGACTCGAATATTGCAACTGTTTATCCATTACTTTTAGCTAACTAAACTGTTTAGCAGTGATGGGAGTAACCGAGTTATAAATAACGGCGTTACTTTTTTCAGTAACGAGAAATCTAATTGATTACTCTTCCCATCTTAATAACGCCGTTACCGTTACTACTGTATATTTTAAGCTGTTTTTTTCATTAGACCAACTAGATCTCTGAGTCTGAGCCGAGAGGCAAATACTTTTTTTTACTCTTCTTCCTTGGCTAGTGGGCAGTGCACGACGCAAGCACATAAATGCTGACGATTGGCTGAGGTTGAATAAAATGTCATGGTAAGCCAATCAGAGGTAGAGTTGGGCGGGTGTTCGAAAGCACGCATAGTCAGACACACAAGAGCAACACAAGCGAGTCAGTCAATGAGAGAGAAAGAAATGAAATCAAGGAGAAGGTTAACTTTTCCTGCTACAGATTTTCCACCGTGGTCAGAAAACACGGGAGACACTTTGTTTCTCTTACTATGTGACTCTAGAGTCGGTACTCGCTCCAAAGCTAATCGCCGTCACTCTCTCACTTCTCCCTCGCTCTATCACCTACTCCCTAAACACACACACACACACACACACACACACACACACGCCGGCTTGACGCACACACCAGCGCACAAGTATAAACATCAGGCCACTTACGTTATTTGCACTACAAAGAGTGTATATATTTGTTATTTATTTTTGGTATAGTGCTTAACAAGCATAATTTAATTTTGCCCAGTTGTGGCCTGTTGAGGTGTTGTGTTATTTGTATTGATCGACTATATAAACATAATATCTACATACATGGCATTTGATTGGAGGCTGGTCTCACTTTGTCTCACAGCAACATTAAAATAGTTTAGATTTGTGTACATTGTTTCTGTTAATAATGTATTGTATTAAGTGTCCATTTCATTATAATATTCAGATTTATCATAAATAATTGAACATGCACATGTATTTTAAGTTCCATTAAAGAGGGGTGGAGGTGGGGTCACATTTGAGCATTTAAAAATGTACTTGAAAGTAACACAATAGTTACTTTCTGAAGTTTACTAGTTACTTTCATAATTTGTAACTGAATAACTAATTTAGTTACTTTTAGGAAGAAGTAACTAGTAACTGTAACAAATTACTTTTTAAAAGTAACTTGCCCAACACTGCTGTTTAGTCAGTAGTTTTAGCTTACTATTTCAGCCAATTATGCATTACTTTTAGCTACCTGTTCCTGTGTTCAGGTCCTACAGCTGATATATTCTTTTACTGTACTCAAATCGTAATTAATATTTTTTCAAATTCCACTCCACACGTTTTCGATGTACCCCCCGGGGTACACAGACCCCTGGTTGGGTATCACTGCTTTATGTGTCTGCTGTGTGTGTGTGGGTGTGTGTGTGCTGCGTGACACTGCGTTCTCCACAAATCAGATAAGGTGTCTGTCAGCTGGGCCATTACAATAAAGCCCCCCTACTAGTTCTGCAGCGGATGCATATTCAGTCGTCCCCCACCCCCTGTCCCGTTATGAAAGGATAGTGTTTACTCAGCATTTCCGTTTGAAACATTTTTTATTGGTGGGAGGAAAGATAAGCACTCCTTTTAAGTTTTTTTGTCTCTTTTTTTCTCCCAAACTTTTGCAAACAAAGTTAGTCCTTTTGCTGTGCATCGTGAAATGTTTCTGAAGTGGTCAAACTGTTAAATGTGCATTACGGGTCACAGAGTAGCAACACTTTTGAAAATACACTAGGTTTTCTGTATGAATAATTTTTCTTTCTGCAACCACCAGTCCCTGTGCACCATGGAAGAGTTCCGGAATCTGGACAGAGACATCGAGGGCTCGGCCAAACGCTGGAAGAAGTTTGTGGAGTCTGAGTGTCCAGAAAAAGATAAATTCCCACAGGAATGGAAGAACAAAAGCTCTCTTCAGAGACTGTGCATGATGAGGGCCCTGAGGCCTGACCGCATGACGTACGCCGTCAGGTGAGAGGTGGAAGCATAGTTTAACCTTTGCTCTGTGATCTGACCTGGTAAAGGTCTTCACCTTTGGCCTATAGTTTGAGTTGACAGGGCGTTAGTCTGTTACACAGCTCTGAAAGAACAATCGATGAGCCTCATTAGGAGCCCTCAGCCTCTGTCAACCAACGTCATCGTATCAAACTTAGATCCCATTTCTACCTGGTGTTAAAATGCAATCTCTACGTGGATATCTTTTCTGGATATTACGTAAAACATAAAAAGAGGACATAAATAAAGCAATGCCTGGATCTTCTAATATATTTTACTTCATATTTTAACTGTTGGAGAACAAATATTAAAGCTGCACTAATCCAAATGTTTATGGAACAAATGACAGAATGACTGGATGTGTAACAGTGACCAACCCACAGAGAATAATCAATAATAATTCAGTATTCTAAAACTCCCCCTCAGCTCTGCAGAGCTCATTGTTTGGATTTTATGATCCCTGACTTTACTGTTTTGGTTCACTCTCGTTGCTCTCATCAGCGCTGTGTAGGGTAATTTAGGGGTATAAATAACCCCATAACCCCTAACCCTAACTTACCAACAGGAAACTGTTCAGATAAAATGCTCTGATGAAGCCGCTGTACTCTACCTGCTCAGCACAAAACAGCAGACACAGTTAAAGACTAGCTATTGGACACAGTGGAGCATTCAGCAACTGAAGAGACAGATATTTCCCTCAGGAGTTGGTGGAGACCAAAATTGAGCTAAAAGGAGAGAAAGTATTGGGCTTTGGGCTGACGTAGTTGACATGTAGTGTCAGCTGGCAACACCATTAAAGCATTTGAAATTAGGTTTATACTTGCTGTAATATTGAATTATTGGTCAAAATATAATTTATATGGCTTTGTATCTTCAAATAATATGTCAGTGAGGGTTTACATATAGAAGAAATACACATTGTCTGTTTATTCAGGAGTGAGCGGGTTTGGTTGCAACAACAGTAAGAAAATCCTGATGTTTGAAAGGCTAAAGGATTGAATGTAGAGATGTTAGAGAGCCACTAACAACACAGCCGTGACTAGGGTTTATATCTCTGTACTACTAAGATTCCATCTCTTCAAGTTGTCCAGCATGTCGGTCAAAGATCATAAAAAAAGTGTTGAGGAGAACTGAGTCATATTCTCCCCACAGAGACTTTGTAGAGGAGAAGCTGGGAAGCAAGTACGTGATTGGCAGATCACTGGACTTTGCTGTGTCCTTTGAAGAGTCTGCACCAGCTACGCCCATGTTCTTCATCCTCTCTCCTGGAGTTGACCCTTTGAAGGATGTGGAGAAACATGGTAACGCTCTGCTTGTTTTATGTTTAATAAGCTGTAAGGCTGTGTTCTGGACTTTTATTAGAGCATTCATATTACCAGTTTTTTTGTCCTTTCTTTATGTTGTGGGAACGTGCAGGATTTGCATGGAATATAAGTACAGGCATAGGGGTTGGGTATTGTTAAAAAATATTCAATACTGGGTACCGATATCAATACCGTGACTTTGACACCAGTTCTAAAATTATACTTTTTTCAATACCAAATTTATAAAACAAAAACAAATTACAACATTACACATCATGGCACAAATCTTTTTATTTATGTTCCAGCTCCTACTACGTGAGCCGTCTCTCTGTAACGTAGAGTTTTTCCTGCGTGTCTCTACGACGTGTAACGTTAGACAGCCAATCACAGACATTATTAGATCTTGGCAGAAGCATGCTGCTTGCTGATTGGCTCACTGACACTGATGAGATTTACTCCTTAGGTATTGAAATTGGGTATTGAATGACGGGGCATTTTTTGATACTCCAATTCGGTCGGTGCCTAAAAAGTGTTCATTTCGGTACCCAGCACTAACAGGCATACCTACATGCATGGTTTTCCACTTTGATTCGTACTTCATATGATTATCAGTCATCCCAACACATCTGCTGTGTGTCTCTGCTGTGATATCAGCCATCACAGCCAATGCACAACAGGCTCTTGGTAGATTGAAGGGATTATGCTAAAGGTCACAAATATATGAGACGACACCACTGGTGTATTAGGGCCAGCAGAAAGTAAATATCATCGGTTTTAGAGTTACTTTACAACCCTGTTTGAATAATGTGGATGGCAGCAGACTGTTTTGATTTGTGACCACAAATATGCCGAAGCTGAAGCTTTTGTACTGACCTGGAACAGGGCCCCATCACGGCCTGACTCTTCTAAATTTGCCGCCAAATAATTCAGTCTGTGGGTATTTGAAGTCAGCTTTATGAAATATTCAGATTACAGGGGTTGTATCAGTTTACTGGAACATTCATTTTCAGTGTTTTTTGCATTTAAGTAATTCATCATAATTAATTTACTGTTTTTGTCTAATTTGACTTTCTTTGATTTCTGGTTCTGCTTGAAAGTCTGTCTTAACCAAATAAATCCATGCCATAGATTTATTTCAACATGATGCAGCTGTTTTTATCCAGAATACACAGCAGCTAGCATTTGTGAGTATTTTAGATGCCTCATTTTTATAAAGACTTGGCTCCCAGGCAGCAGCAGGTGGTGAAATCAACCGTGGACAGACCTTCGGCACACGTGAAATCCACCATCCTCTCCTAATATGATAAGAAGGAGCACTCCTACTGGAACTGCCTGTAAGGGGTGTGATTATGGATTATCAACACCCTCGGTTTGAGCGTAGTCAATCACATCAAAGCTTAAAGTAACCAATCAAACTGCTGCTGTAGAGAGAGGGCAGTGATGATGAGGAGCAGCCGCCGCCACATTACACTGAAGCACAAAGAGCTGCTTTTCCATTATAGCTGTGACTATTGGCTTTCTCTTTGGTATTAGGCTTCAATTAGATTTCCATTAGATAGATGATGTGATTTTGTATGCTCTGCAGGGGACTAATATCCCTGAGACAAAACCTCACTGCCTGGTTTCAGGTTGGAGCTTTAATGACACAGACAGAAATAATAACGTGTTTTTTGAGTTAATTCTCAAGGTGGGCAAGGAAGGCCAAGTCATTGACTATCTGCTGATTATGATGCTAAACGCAGACTGTGACTTTTGGGAAAATCATCTTATTTAATGTCTTTCTGAGAATTAGATGGTAAGATCAATACTAGCCTTGTTTTTATTCAAGTATTTTAATGCACATTTTGAAGTATCACATTAGAAAAGCTGTAGGCTTTATCGACGACGTTTCATTTCCGGCATTGCTCTGGTGCTGCCGGGAATTCCGCCGGATGTCCCTCATTTTCGTCCGGATGTCCGTTACCTTCCTCTTCCTTTGTGTTGGCGTTCTAAACTGCGGTGGATTTCTGAGGATTATGGTTAACTGCTCCTCAGATCTCTGCAGGGTAAATCCAGACAGCTAGCTAGACGATCTGTCCAATCTGAGTTTTCTGTTAAAAAAATAAAATAACTTTTGAACGTACACGTTTCACCAAAACAAGTTCCTTCCCGAGGCTATTTTGCAGAGGCACCGTGGCTCCGTCTGGCACTTAGCGCCGCTCAAGATGATTGTGATTGGTTTAAAGAAATGCCAATAAACCAGAGCACGTTTTTCTCCCATTCCGGTATGATGTGTGGACTAGCCAGACTGTTCTCTGCAGCGTTGTGGAGGTAGAGCTGGCAATGCGTGACTAGATAAACTATAAACTGCAAAATTCAATACAACTTCCTCAAATGTGCCAAAAAAATTTCCCGCTCTCTTGAGGTGGTTTTTGTCTTTGTGGAAAAAGAGTCAATGCTCTAAATGGAATATGGGAACGACTTTGCCGAATAAGTTGTGACGTAGCAAACATTTAACTCCCAGGACTGATCAGCTGTTTCCCGATATTCCCATAACGTGTCTCTGTCTCTGGACAGCATGAAACATGGCCAACACTAGCTGACATTTCTGGTTACCAACCTCTACTTCGTCTACTCTGTTTACTGGAGGATTACAGCCATGTGTAGCCTATAGCGCCAACTTCTGACCAAACTACGATGTAGCCCAGTTTATTCGCTCCAACCTAATTTACACATCAAAAGTTTGTTTAAAATCCACTTGACAGTTGAATGGAAACACGGCTACTGTCTATTCTGTGTGTTCAATACAGTTGTAGTATGTAGCTCATTCTTTTTTTGTCACACAAATGTTCAAACGCACATCAGTACACACTCATGTAAGTGACTGCATCAGCAGTATATGGTATTATGCTGGTGTTTCTAACTCTTTTCCAGTCACCAACCAGAGTTAGCTCATAATAATCCCTTTTGTGGCTTTCATAGTCTTTCACTGGGCTTTTAACCAGGAAGTACAAGTAACAAGTATACATGATGTTAGTGCCGCTAGCTTGCCCAGAAAGCTGAAGATTCTGTACGCTTATTAAAGCTAGGGCATTGTGTTAAATACTGGTTTGTAAATGTACTGACCACTCTTAGCAGCCACAGTTTTAGCCTAGCTTAGCACAGAGACTGGAAGCAAGTATTTAGCTTACTCACTGAAGCCACGCTACATATCAATAGTCCTGTTGTCATGATTGATGTGTGCACCGCCCAGGGACTCCTGGCTGTGTATTAGTGGTGGGTTGGCTAGCTAGCTAACAAGGTAGCCTGCAACTGTAAATGAGACCGCTTTGGAGTTGTTTGATCAGGGCTAGCTCTTTAGCACAGCTTCTAGTGCTCAGCTAGACTAAGCATGTCTCAGAGACACCGCTGTATCAAACTCATTGACAAAATAATAATTATATTAATCTTCTCATCTAAATTCCAAAATATCAGATTACAGTTTGAAGCTTATGTATTCAACAATGTGTTTGAAATGTTACTCCTGTGTTTGTTTTTTTCAGGGAAGAGGCTGGGTTACACATTTGACGACAAGAACTTCCACAATGTTTCTTTGGGTCAGGGTCAGGAGGTTATAGCAGAACAGGCCCTCGATTTGGCAGCTAGGAACGGCCACTGGGTGATATTACAGGTACGGTATAACCATACACATATGCTGTACACAGACAGAAAGAGCTCACATTAAGTATAATGCACAATAAATACTGCTGAGTATTTTACGCTCACCACATAAATTCATTATTCACAGAGAGCCCACACATGGGAGAATATGCATATTAAGTAGATCCAATTAGAGTTATTTTGGGGGAAGGGATTTGATTGTCTATTCAGTGTCCCGTGCCCATCCACCTTGCACAAAAGTACCAGATCATAAAAAAAATATGGTTGTGATACAAAATGGCACACAGACACTCACAAAAAAGGTTTATCAAACACATTTTGCAGAAAAAACACAGAGTTCATTTTTGTGTCAAGGATTTTCTATTCAGTAGTGGTTTTAGGTGGCTTTTCCTTTATCTGTGCATGTTGTGAATGAGGTCTGTTATCACATTGTTTTTCATTGCACACTCAATGGGATGTTTGCTTTCCTCCCAGGTTTGTCTGCATTGAAAAGAAAATTAAATTTTCTTCGGAAATTTCCTAACTGAAAGGGCATTATACAGTACAATCTCTATGTGGTGTCTGTTCTCCTCTTATCTGGAGGGCAAGGCTGGCGTTTGCATTTTAAGTGGAAACCTCGGTGGAATTCTAATGGGAAGTATCGACAGATATGAACTGTGACCGGTAACTGCAGGACACTTTTCTTTTCATTCTGTGTGAATGTTAGCTGGTAGAAAAAAGGAAAAAGATTGGGATGCCATCACTCTCTGCTCCAGACCCATGATAGCAAAGACAAGCAGTTGTTTAATTACCTTTTGCATAAGAATCTTGATCGATATGCTTAAAAAGGCATTGTCCTGGCAACAAACCTCCCACTCGCTTTATCATCAGCTGTCTGTTTGTCTGCCCGCTGAGAGCCACCCCCGGCACTGGCCGGGCAGGGAGAGGGAAATCTAGGGGAGGGGAGCTATCATATTCTTGTCTCTCTCCTGTTTTTACCAACAGTGTCTTCTCCTTATATAATGCTCCATCTTCTCTTTTCTATTGCCCTTCACACTCTCTCATTCCACCACATAACTTTCATACTTTTCTCATACCCACCTATCCTCTCATCAATCCTCACGTGCACCCACCATTACCCGCTACCTGTTTACTCTCCCCCCCGTCTCACAGTCCACCTCACTCTCCCGCTGCCAGGCCCGGGAGCCGGTTCAATGGCAGGTTCCCCCACGCTTACGGGTAATTATACTGCAGAACAGCAGCTCCTGCTCAGATGGGCTTTGGAGACAGAGATGCAGAAACTTTGAAAGAAGCCCATTGGGAGGGAGGAGGGGGGGAGATGGAGTGACAATCAATCGCGCAGATTGGAGTTGAAAATCCCACATGGACCAGGCAGTGGAAATCAAGTGGCCTAAACTCACCACCTTCTTTGCACATTTACTGCTAAAGCCACCCCATTTGCAGCCAGTGGCAGAAAGAAGTGAAGATGCTGTAGCAGAGAAAGCAGGAGAGATTTTGTTGAAAATGCTCTCCCTCAATGTCCTTACTTCACTGTACTTTGGAATGCCAGCTTCAGACTACAGGATTTCATGAAGTGGGAACGTTGCGGTTATTTGGCATGCTCTGTAACCATTGGGCTACCAAGATGCTCCTTTTCTCTGTTTATAGGCTTTCTTAACACACAGCAGCGAGTATCATACACGTGTAGTCTGTAATGTCTCTGGCTGAGTCACGCCAAGAATGTATGGCTCTATAATTGCCTAATCTGACGCAGTGACCATTGGTCTTGCATTGCCAGATCTATCTCCACAGCGCTGTGCAGTAAGGTCTGGTTACACCATACATTCATTCTGGGATAGGAGAAAAAACGCTCTGGCTTGTTTTGGTGGAACATACCATATTAAAAGAAGAAGTTAACTGTTCACACAATACAGTAATGTAAGCTATTTAAAATAGTTGAATACATGGTTAAACCTAATTTGCTCTTACCAGTGTATCGCCGTGTGTACTTAGTCCACAGCAATCCCTGCCCATTGGTCTCAAAACGTTGGCATTTGCAGGATGGCTCTCTGTCTATCGTTGCCAACGAATGCTTTGTGTGAACCGTATACAATGGAGAACTGGCCAGCAGAAATAGTTTTGTCTGTGTCTTTATCTTGCTCGGTTTAAACTGCAGCTACACCCCCTCCCCTTGACTGCAGGATTTATACCTGGTCCTCAATTATTTTTTACACCACTCTGTGTTTAACATTACCCTCACTAGCTGCAGATGATAGGCCATGCTTGGAAAATAGTTGCAAACATGCTAGCACATCCCTGTTAGAGAGGAAATGCCTTAAACATATATTCTTTATAAGTCTTTACAATCATTCCCCAAAAGAACCAAGCAGGCCTGTCTGTTTTCACGGCCCGCGGCTCATGTGAAAACAGACTTGAGCTGTAATATCAAGCATTGACTTGAATGTTTGCGATTGCTCGTGGGGGCTGCAGCACCTACGGAACGCAGCGCAGACATGCCACACTGGTGGAAAATAGGAGTTAATCTACTATTTTCTTTTTGTGCCCCTGTACTTGTGTAAAGTGTTGGGTTTCATGAAAGGCACTATATAAATCTAAGTTGTTATTATTATTATTATTATTATTATTATTATTATTATTATTATTATTATTACGTTAGATAACTAGCCAGTCGGCTTTTAAATAAATTAAATTAAATCATCTAAAAACTCTTCAGTAGTCAAACTGAAACACTGGATAGGAAGCGGGCGGTGAAGTGAATTTTAACATACAATTTCAGATTTTTGTTCTGCAAGTTCTCACATCGTATACAAGTGCTCACGTCAGGTCTACAAGCTCTAGCATTTTGCACCATATTTACCTTCATACAGTGCCTGCAGTGTGACACAGTCCTGTTTGTCCCTCAGTCCTGTTTGTCCCTCAGTGGTGTTGGCTGTCTTCCTCCATCAGTCTGGAGTCTGACTGCTCCTCCCCTGCAGGGCCGCCTCTTCAGTGCTGGAGCCCAGCTGTGCAGCTGTCTTCAGCGTTGCTCCTTGATGAATGTGTTTTTGCGTGTGTGAGAGAAATATTGTGTGTGCGCACCTGCCTGTGTTGGTATTTGCTTGTTTAGGAGCCAGCGTGTGTACACGGGCACTGTGACAGGCAGTCCAATGTGCTATTGTGCTTTCCCTCAGGTTGTGTTTGATAGCAATGCATCAAAGACCTTGCCAGTTGTGTCTTCTAATGGGTTTTAGATTCAACTTTTATATTATTATGTAAATAGGTGGCTGTTTGATGTAGTATCAGCGCAGTCATCACAGGGGCTGGAAGGCCCTTATCAAGAAGACGTTGAGGGAACAAAAAATGTTGCACCTGAAAGTTAATTAAAAAGCCATAAAAAAGTGGCTGCTCCTCTGTCTTGTTTGTTTGTCTGTTGGCCTGCTGGTCTCTCTCTCTCTCTCTCTCTCTCTCTCTCTCTCTCTCTCTCTCTCTCTCTCTCTCTCTCTGTCTGTCTCTCTCTCTCTCTCTGTCTGTCTGTCTGTCTCTCTCTCTCTCTCTCTCTCTCTCTCTCTCTCTCTCTCTCTCTCTCTCTCTCTCTGTCTGTCTCTCTCTCTCTCTCTCTCTCTCTCTCTCTCTCTCTCTCTCTCTCTGTCTCTCTCTCTCTCTCTGTGTTCCTCCCCCTCTTCTCCCCCTGCAGCCAGAGGATGAATGGTTTCATTACAGTGACAAGTTCTGAGGCAGTCTCTGACTTCCTCTGTTGGCTCTCTTTATTGCCAAGCTATTTACATGCCAAGAGGAAGGTTTGTACTGGCTTGATGAAAAAGCGCTTGAATTTAGACTTTTAATTTGTATACCATTCATTATTCTCAAGAGGCAAACTAACTTATCCCCGTCTCAGCTTCGAACTCCTCCTGGACTTTCTCTCTCACAGAATGTAAAACGTTTTTCTGCTGTTTTTTATTTATTTATTTTTTCAACGACTCTCCCAAAACTCGACGTTCCTCTCCCTGTCATGTCCCGTCTTTCGGAAAGAGTGCTAACTTCAGCCATCATAAGGAAGATTAAATATGGAGAGAAAAGGGAAATGAGAAAGTAAAGAGGCTTATGAATTAATGACTGGAGTTATTAGTGCTGTAATTAGATTTAGGGAATGGGCAGTGCTGCATGGTAAGATGTGGGGTCTTGGCTGACTCCTTATCATTCACAGGATATCCTGTAAGTGTCAGGACAGTTGAGATGGAAAATTGAGCTCAACCATGCTTGTGTGATAGTACAAGTCAGCTCCACTGCCCGCACCACACTGAGAGATGAATATGCAGAAAAGCAACCTAGAAATGGGTTTCAAGTGCTATGTACCATATAATTTGGTGCCACATCAAAGTCACAGTGCAGAGAGGAGAATATGCAACATTTTAATTGCTCCTTTTTGCTAGTTGTCATTGCAAACATAAATCATATGGGCAATTCCAGCATCAAGTACCAAATTAAGCTATTATGTACTATCCATTAAAGCACAGACCTTCACAGATATCCAACAGAAAACATCATCTGGGTGTAGATTAGGCTCTCTACCCTCACAGATGAGAACAACAAGCCTGTTGCCTACCAATATCATGCAATGTTCCTTCTTAACCCTATACATGCTGATCCTGCTCCCTGTAGAACATCCACTTGGTGGCTCGCTGGCTGAGTACTTTAGAGAAACTTCTGGAGCAGCATGCAGAGGGAAGCCATCACAACTTCAGGGTGTTTGTCAGTGCTGAGCCCTCGTCCACCCCAGAGGGCCACATCATCCCGCAGGGCATCCTGGAGAACTCCATCAAGATCACCAATGAGCCGCCTACTGGCATGCACGCCAACCTGCACAAGGCCCTGGACAACTTCAACCAGGTACCCAGAGGCATTTCTAAACGTCATCTGATAAATAAAGATAGAACTGAAACCATTTACTCACAAAGAAAATCCATTAATGATGGCAGATACAACTTTAACATGCTGCCTACAAGTTGTTTGTAATTATATTCCAATTTATGTATTTCAATATAGAACTCTGAAAGGGGCTTTTTGATTTTAAAGGTCCCATCAAATGATGTCATTACTTCCTTAAAGGTCCAGTGTGTAATGTTTTTAGGACACAAACTTGTCTTTTTCATGAATATTTACCACCACCATCCATTCCAAGTATGCCTATTGGCTTGAAATTTTACATTTGCGTTGGCATGAACTGGGGTAGACGCTCCATATTCATGCACCATCTTGAAATACGTTAGCCGGTAAGGGACATACAGGACATACTGCTCCGCCTTTCGCGTTTTCTCTGTCACATGATAAACTCACAGATGCTGCTAATGCTGCTAACGGGTATCGTAGCTTCCCGGCCCTGGGAAGTTTGAAGAAGGAAACATGGAGGACCACTCGTATTCAAAATCCAAACTTCAGGAACAGGAGTCTTCTTCTTCACCCAGAAAAAGAAAAAGGATATTGAAAAGAGCAAGAGACCGGCGTCATCAGAAAGAAAAGTGAAGGCTACCGTAGCTGTAATACGTACTTTGAACTGCGTGGTGCGAGAGAGTTGATTGCGATATATGATCTCAACGCTAGATGGGAGAAATTCCCACACATTGAACCTTTAACATGAGTATTTCCTGTTGAAATCATAAACAATTTAATTTGTAATTGTGTACAAAAGATTAGGTCACAACTGAAGACACAAGAAGTGACTCCAGTAACAGTTAAAGAGCCCATTTCATGGTATCTTTAGTATATCAGGGCTACGGATACTTCGTGTTGATACATGCTGCCTTCCTCTGAAGGACTGTTGCCATGAGTGGCAGCTGAGACAACACATGCCAATTTTCACTCCAGATTTCTCATCAAGTTGCCAATTTGCAGAAAAGGAGGAGCCGGCAGATGGGGAGAGTCACCTTTCACTCACCCTGGAATTGCCTCTGACCCATAGAGGACAGATGTGAACGTAGCACACCAAACGTTTGTGTGGTTCCATTCTGCATGGAGATGTTGGTGCGTTACTGAGATCACAACCAAGTCTATCTGTTACTTTTTGTTTGTTATTGGAGAGACAATATCATGCTGCTGCCTCTATAGCTGGAATGGATCAGTGCGCTGCAGTGGCCTCTCCCTTTCTCTACCTTATCAGTTCTCCTCTCTAGCTAAGCCTTACCATTACCACAGTGCTTCGCTGCCAATGCATCTTCCTCCGCACCATTACCTGAGTGCTCGGCTTCTTCCCAGTCCATTTCCATGATCCTTAGTTCGCTGATGTCTATCTGCCTGATAAGTGCTACGTGCTTGTGAGTCCTGCCTTGTGCAGACCCATAGCGAGGTCCACTGAGGTAAGGATGGGGGAATATTCCTGAGTCATGTGTACTCAGTGAAAGCTAATCGATGTTAGGCTAACTCTTTGTAATAGCCCACCCGCGTGGCTAAAGCCCGCGCTAAGCCAGAGAAATGACAGACGCATATAGCTCTACTGCTTATTTCTCCCCCCAGAAGCCTCTGAGATTGAGTCTGGGCTAAAGTTAACGTCTGGCACAATGCTTTAGCTTTTTGCTGAGATAACACTTGTATAATACAGTTGTGAAAAAAGCTCTCATGGATTTGTAATTCTGTTTGCTGAAACTGATCGATTCAGTTTACCTGTCACATTTTCTAGTTATTCAGACTCACACATACCCTGATGCTAATCTTGCACCTCTGTCAGTTCAGACATATTGAGGTGCGTTTTCAGTGCATGTGCATGCCTTTGTGTGTTTATGTGTCCTCGCTGCAGTCTGACTAGATGTTGTTTCTCTCCAGTCCACAGTTCATGAATAGGGAGGCTATGCATCTCTTTCAGCTGTGTTGAGCAGAGGAGTACCGTGCAGAATATTAACTAAATCTCTGAAAGGGGGTGTGTGTCTGTGTGTGTGTGTGTGTGTGTGTGTGTGTGTGTGTGTGTGTGTGTGTGTGTGTGTGTGTGTGTGTGTGTGTGTGTTTGTGTGTAGGGTAGGAGTCAGCTCCCTAGGGCACTGCAGCAGGGAAAGTTAAAGGGCCTTCAGTGTAGCATTCACCATGACACATGCTGGAGTAAAGAGAATTTAGCCTTCCTATTTCCATAGGGGTTATTGGCATGCTTATTTAACTATCTCTCCCGCCAGAGATTACAATGACATTTCCGTCCAGTTTTTTTTTATTTGCTTGTCTGAAATAATGAGCCCACGAGACAGTTGGAAGCTGAAAGTGCTTGACAAGTTGTGACAATTAAAAGGGAATCTCATTGTTTGGTTTATTGCTATCTAGTCATTGTCATTGTCTGTTCGTGTGCAGCACAGCTGGAGACTTGATGAAATAAAACAGATCACAGCACTGCCTGCCACAACTTTTGCAACACACCGCCGTGGCTCAGTTAATGCAGCTGCACAGTTCAGGAGGTTTTTTGCTTTGTTGTTTTCCAGGACACGCTGGAGATGTGTGCGCGGGAGAATGAGTTTAAGAGCATTTTGTTTGCCCTGTGCTACTTCCATGCGGTGGTGGCAGAGAGGAGGAAGTTTGGTCCTCAGGGCTGGAACAGATCATACCCCTTTAACACTGGAGACCTCATCATTTCTATCAACGTCCTCTACAACTACCTGGAGGCCAATCCTAAGGTACATGTGTTTCTCTTTTACTTGTATTCCTTTGCAAAGGATTATAAACACAAGTGTTTGTAATCTTAATTGGAAATCTAAACACATATGACCTTAGCTAAACAACACAAAGCCACCATCTCCCCTGTCTCTTATCCCAGGTGCCATATGATGACCTGCGCTACTTGTTCGGTGAGATCATGTATGGGGGTCACATCACAGACGACTGGGACCGCCGTCTGTGTCGGACCTACCTGGAAGAATTTATCAAGCCTGAGATGATGGAGGGAGAGCTGCACCTGGCACCTGGCTTCCCCTTGCCTGGAAACATGGACTACAACAGCTACCACCAGGTGAGGTGCACTCAGATCAGGCAAATCCTAGCCTTTCATTACATAGAAAGGAAATTAAAATTCTTCAAGTTACAAAAAGTAAAAAAAAGTTCAAGAATACTTGGTTAAAGTACTAGATTAAAACAGGAATGTAAAGAGATAAAACAAAAGTAATTTAGATATAACAGAAAAGAGAAAAAAATTGATAAAAAGGTGAATTCAGGCAGTAACTACAATATAACCCATAGTTACAATGCTAGAAAATATAAGGATTACAGCAGTAGCACTCTAGGTGTCCCCCCCCCCAAGGGGGCTTCTATGTGGCCTCCAGCAAAATTAATTGTGGTTTAAAATTGCTAAAATTGAATCACTATAATTAAGAGTTGTTTCACCATCACTATTCCCCATGTACAGTGTAGAGTTCTACAATGCAATGCTAAATCAATAACAATACAACTCTTCCCATATGGGTGCCTGGGACATAACAGCTTGTAGTTTGTTATATAAATGTGTCTGTGAGGTGGAGCAGCTCTGTGAGTGGAAAAAGTGTGCCTGTAAGTCTAACTGGGAAAGATGAAAGGCACGAAAGTCACAATAAGTGGAACTAGATGAGTCATGCAACACACATGATATTGATATAGATGCAGCACAAAATGCTGTAGATTTTGAGCTAGCAGCTATGTACCTCTATGGAAGGTGGATCAGCTTATCCCAGCATGCCTTAGGACAAACAACATCAGTCCATTACAGCGCTATCATTTATGTAGACAATGTACTCTGTACTCTACCTGTTCAGGTACTCTGTACTCTACCTACAGGTACTCTGTACTCTACCTGCTCAGGTACTCTGTACTCTACCTACTCAGGTACTCTGTACTCTACCTGCTCAGATACTCTCTACCTGCCTAGGTACTCTGTACTCTACCTGCACAGATACTCTGTACTCTACCTGCTCAGGTACTCTGTACTCTACCTACTCAGGTACTCTGTACCCTACCTGCTCAGATACTCTCTACCTGCCTAGGTACTCTGTACTCTACCTGCACAGGTACTCTGTACTCTACCTACTCAGGTACTCTGTACTTTACTTGCTCAGGTACTCTGTACTCTACCTGCCTAGGTAGGTTGACCAAAATGAAGACTGAAAAACACAACTATTTTGGTACAAACATTTAGTCTCTGTGGCGGGTATCCCTCTGAAATTAACTAGCCAAGCAGAAGATTTACCCACATTTGGCGACTGTTAATTTCGGACCATGCACGAGACCATGGAATGTTAATGTACGTTACTCAGCAACAGGTGAAATAGGGGCAAGGTTGCGCGAATAAAGTTAAAATGAATTGAACTTTTAAGGCGAGAAACGAGAAGCGAATTGCCTGTATGTGTGAAAACAGCTTTATCTCGCGCATCTGTTTTTTGTGTGGAATATATAGCATAATTATATAATTTTGTCATTCTTTCAGTGGGGAGGCCGCCCCCCCAAAACAATGGTAGGGGAAACACTGTCAGATGTTATGTATAATTCTCGGAGATGAATAAAGAAGCAAGGCCAGACATACTGTGGTCGTTTCACTTTTGAATTTGGAGTGTTTTTTTTTAATGCTTCTTTCTCTGACAGCTGCAACCAGCTTTACTGGTGTCCCTTAAGAAAAACTGACAACTGACAACATTTCCATGAATAACAGTGGTTCAGAAAAAGTGATCTTGCAGACAGTCCAGATTTCCCCCATGAGGTCCCCGGGGAGGCAGAGGGAGTGGGGTGTACCACTTGTATTCAATTTCCCCCAATTCAGATGCTCAGTGGTCACATCCTGGCTGTCATAATGGGTCCGGTGGGAAGCACTGGAGCGTTTTACATTTGGCTGTCACCACACAGCCAAGCTGAGGGCAGAGTAGCTGAGATTTTGGCCAAAGAACAGGGACTGTAAAGGCCTGTGGTCCCCGGGGGTCTGTGAGGCCATCGCCTCCCTCACAACCATCCGAAACAAACTTACAGTATATTTAGGAGAGGGGTTGGAGGGGCACCAAGAAGGAAGGTGACTCAGCAGTTTTACTTCTCTTTCAACAATATACAGGTGTATGCAGTCAGCAAATGTTAGCCAGCAGGTACAGAGGAGATCAAACTAGCTGACTACAAAGTGTTTCTGTATTAAAAGCCTATCTATTTTCCATCAAAACTTTAATCAGGACACTGTGATTAAAGGGATTTTTATATAGTGTAAGTGCCCCACAAAAAGCAGCCTTTTTCAGTTGAGCTTTCACTTTAATCTACACTAACTTAAAAGCATATGGAAATTCATTATGGACTAGCAGATGGAAAATGCCACATTTCCTTCTTGTTGTGGTCATTAACAGTCTGTCAATTGATCCTGAGTGTTTGTTTCTCACCCAGGACTATCTCATCATGTATACACTTCCATTATTGTCCTTTGTCAGCAGTACTAAGAAACATCTGAGAGAGAAAAACTACTCTTCTGCCACGAAGTAATGGAGTTGCCGAACTGTATGCTTTCAAAAAATAATTAGGATTAGTGTTTAAATGTTGTCCTGTTCAGGTCAAAAACATGTATTTATGTTGTTGTCGTTTTCAGGCTTCATAACATGTTAAGCTTCCTTCAAGTTCTGAATTTGAGGTTCACACAGAAATCCATAAAGTCTAGGTGAGGATTGATTTTGATGACACGAGAGTTCTGACATGGCTTTTCTTCTACTCCAGTACATTGATCACACCCTACCTGCCGAGTCGCCCTACCTGTATGGCCTTCATCCCAACGCAGAGATTGGCTTCCTCACACAAACCTCGGAGAAGCTTTTCCGCACGGTGCTGGAGATGCAGCCCAGGGACGGAGGAGTTGGAGAGGGTGGTGGGACCACGCGTGAGGAAAAGGTTAGTGTTTATTGGATGCTACATGTCCAAACGTATGCGGACTACCAAACATGGGTGATTGTTGAACATCTCACCCCAAATCCATGTGCATAAATCTGCTGCCGTTGCAGCCAGTGTTACCGCTAAGGGTTTTGAATCTTCACTGGTCTCACGATAATTACGATTATCCTGTCAACGATTCCAATCGATTCAATGTCACGATGCTTCACCTCCTCAATATTATTATTATATATTGCTACACATGGTTTTCATCAACAAATTCAAGCAGTCAGATACAGTATTTATGAACTCCCCTTTTTATTGTATCTGCTCTTAAGGCCCGGACACAGAGCCGATAACCGGCCGTTGGACAGTCTGGCGAGGTCAGTGACTCAAGTCTGTTTGGTGTGTTCCGTGCCGTCGTCCATCCGAGGGGCTGTCCTCCTTAATTTGGGCCGATTTGACATGTATAATTGGCGGGGCGGGCACTGCCGGCAGTCGGACTCAAATGACCCATCTGATTGGTAGAGTGCTAACCTGGAAACGGGGAGCGGAATGAGCGTGACTAGTCTCTCAAAATCTGACGAAAATCTTTTAAACTGACCTTTGTTGATCTAAATGCTTAAAATGTTTTCAGAAACACGTTTCTGTTAACTATTTTAGTACAATATGAGATTGTATTCTGAACAAGCCGCCATGACAGTCTGTTTTTGAATATCCAGAGAAACCAGACCCACGTGACGCATTCGTCCAATCAGCTGCCGGTTTTCATTTTTGGGCGACAATACAGATTAGCGCCGCCTGCTGTTATGGAGACATATTACATCTCATCGCTTTGGTGTGTTCCGAGGCACTTTTTTGACCAATTTGTGGAGACTAAACAGCCCAACTGCCTTTTCTGCTGACGTTTGGCCGTTGGCTCTGTGTGTCTGAGCCTTTAAAGACACTTACTGAATGTAGCGGAGTTTGAACACAGCAGACAACAGACAAAAGGCATAAACACCAAAAAGCAGCGAGCGGAAAATCAACAAGCAACATCAGTAGGCAATAATCGATTATGGTCTGTCACTGCATCCATGCTGAATTGTCCAGGTCTGCATCGCAATGCATTGATACAATGATTCATTTCAACACCCCTAGATCCTGCTCATCCCAAAGCTGTTGGATGGGGTTGAGGTCAGGGCTCTGTGCAGGCCAGTTAGGCCTGTCACGATAACAAATTTTGCTGGACGATAAATTGTCCCAGAAATTATTGCGATAAACGATAATATTGTCGTTCTAAGACCATTTTCATCTAATATAATGATAATGAACTGGAAGACAATTTAAATATCTACAATAAATGAACAAAACAATGGACTCTCAGTCTATGTTAACAAAAAATGAACTGGGATAAAAAACAAACACAATCAAAAACAATTAATAAAATGGAATAAAATTTTTCTGGCCGGGATAATTTCCATTTAAAAATGATCAAGCTCATTTTTATTTATCATGCGATTAATTCATTTATTGCATATTGCGACAGGTCTAAGGACAGTCCAACATTTCTTTATGGACTTTGTGCACAAAGGCAATCTTGACTGGTAAAACAACTACAGAGTTGGAAGCAGACTACACTATATATGCTGTAGCATTAAGATTTCACTGGATGTATGGGGCCGGGAAACAACCAGGAAAAGTAGCCCCACTCAGGTATGTGGACAAGGAATAGGGCTGAAACTAATGATAATATTTATTTTCTATTTTATCTGCCAGTTCTTTTCTCAATCATTATATTAATAAAATAAATAAAGATAGATAGATAAATTAGATACTGTACATTTCAGTTTTGGGAATTGTAATGACTGCACCATTCCCTCAACAGATGTCTTGTGCATCAATTTATACTAATTTTGCCAAAATTCTGTGTTACTGTGTTACCTCATGAATGTTTCAGAACTTAAAGTCGAGTTCTGCGGGTTTGTACAATGTTTGGCTGCACAGCATGAACTTTATTTACTTACTGGAATTGTTGGGTCTTTGTAAATTATAGAGTGTGGTCTAGACCTACTCTATCTGTAAAGTGTCTTGAGATAACTCTTGTTATGATTTGATACTATAAATAAAATTGAATTGAATTGAACTTGTTATGACAGACCCACTCACAGGTCCGTGAGGTTTCGGGGGTAAAATGGTGGCATTTGAACTAAAGTTATGATTCTGATGTGATATTCACCCCTCATACCGCTGCAGATATGTAAACCAAGACTGTCTCTCTAAACTCTGAGCTGAGCACCACATCCTAAATATATGCTGACAACAGGTGACATTTTCTGTAGCTGCTGCATACTGAATAGAAACTAAATTGCAGACCAACTGTTTGGGGCCTCTGGCAGCACCCAGGGTGATTTTACAGTGGATGGCGTTTTCTGGTTCAGTACTGCTCTGAAATCAAGCTTATTTGAGTGTAAAAGCTTAAACAAATGCTCTGTCAGAGAGAGTGCAGCCTTGTGCACTCCCTCAATGGAGCAAGTGTCACTTTTTTAATATCATGAATAAGGGTCTTGGTTGTAGTGTTAGCTTTGTTAAAAAGTCATTCATGCTTACTGTTGCCTGAAACAAGCTGCACAATGTGAGTTATGTATCAGGCTTTCTTTTACTTCTCTTACCATTGGACTGAACCTTCTTTTTAATAAAGGCAATTATGCTTGTGAATGTATTTGGCTCAGTGTAAATTACTGGTGATAAGGTTACATTTACATTCCAGTCCCCGCTCATCCTGAAACCCTCCCCAACAGTTCCTCCTTATCTTATCTTATCTATCTTAACATCACTCACAGCTCTTCGCTCCACACTGTCCTTTTGAATGCACTGCAGTTTAAAATAATGCCAATAAACAGCTTTGGCCAATGGCTGATGTTTTACTCTGATTTTCATCTTTAAAAATCACTAAATGACACCAGAGGAGCAGACGGAACAGAAGTCTTAAAGTATGTTTCTAGCATTAGTTCCTAGAAAATGTTAATGCTTACACATATTGTGTATGAATGTTTCAGCACTAATGATACAAGGTAATGTCAGACTTGACCCCATGATGCCATGATTACAAGCTAACAGAGTTCACCTACAGTGGTTTGGTTAATTTTTGTTTCACAAATCTTTATTATATGTTTTATGCTGAACAGCAACAATATAATACAACAACATCAAGGTTAATGGTATTTCTGGAATCATGCTGAAGTGTGCCATTTTTTTTTAAAGTTACACACCATTTGACACAGTTCGCCTAGTCTAGCATTAGTTCGTATGGCAAGACATACTGTAAATCAGAAAGCCTACTGTCCCCAGAGACGGTTTCTGTCACTGGTCTTATTTTACATCCATGACTGTCACAGCATAAAATAAAGGCAGAGCTCTACACCCGGCCGGCAGCTGCTTCTCTCGGCCAGGAGCAATTTCGCCGCACTGCTCACTCGGTTCCTGCTGCTAACGTTCCAATAGCTGCACGGTCTCATATAATGTAGTGACTATTTATTTTACAGCCTCATACAAACACCCTTTGTTCAAAAGTATTATCACTGTACATTTACACTATATGTGCTGCTCTGTGAACATCACACGAACAATCAGTTCATAAACAGACTTGACTTGGTCTCATTAGCTCTGGTCAGATTTAAACTTAGTCCTGGTTCAGTTTGTTCGGTTTATTTAAGACTTTTCACAATAAGTTTCCATGGTAACAACTAAACTTCTGTGCATGTGTGCGTGCATGCGTGTGATGACAGCCATGCTTACCAACGAGGCTCACTTTGTATTCAGCATGCCCAGTAGCTGCCAAACCAAGATCAGATATTTGAACTGAGAAATCCATAGATATGATGACCTCATATCCTTTGTTGGGCACCTAATTCGTTGATTGATCGCTAATCCTGGCTGCCTTGGGAAAATGTTGACACGGGCATTAGCTTTCATCACTTACCCACCAAAATATGATGTGAGCATTGATTTTCTGTAGGGATTAGACTGTTATTGAAAACAAAGAGCTGCCTTGCCAAATATATCTTCATGAATATTTCTGAAACTGTCTATTTCAAACTGTAACGCTTTCTCAGGCTGTCAGCATTGGCACGACTGAGTTCATCTGACACAGATAACCCCAATCTCTTGTGAGTCTTTAATTTCATGGAGCATTCTCTTCTCTTCTGTGTCTTACCTGAGTATCTTCGTAACTGTAAGATGAATTAAACTAATTTCTTTTCTTTTTTTTTTGCTGCCAATTCCCTCGCTCCCACACTATAAGGTGCGTGTGGTGCTGGAGGAGATCTTGGAGAAGCTCCCGGAGGAGTTCAACATGGCCGAGCTGCTGGCGAAGGCGGAGGAGAGGACTCCCTACCAGGTGGTGGCACTGCAGGAGTGTGAGCGCATGAACCTGCTCACACAGGAGATGAGACGCTCCCTGAGTGAGCTTAGCCTGGGACTCAAGGTGAGGACAGGGGATGGTGATGGTGACTGGTATAATCACCATCAGGGCTGCACGATAGGAGGAAAATATGCGATAACGTTGTTGAATATTGCAATAACGATATTACTTGCGATAAATGAACAGATATTAAAGTGTTCTCGGTTCTGCTGCTTTGAGTATTCTGCTAATATACAACAAACTGCTTGTTGAATTTAAAACAAATTAAAGGTCCCATGACATGGTGCTCTTTGGATGCTTTCACAGAGACCTTAGTGGTCCCCTAATACTGTATCTGAAGTCTCTTTTAAATAGACCTTAGTCGTCCCCTAATACTGTATCTGAAGTCTCTTTTATATAGCTATTAGTGGTCCCCTAATACTGTATCTGAAGTATCTTTTATATAGACCTTAGTGGTCCCCTAATACTGTATCTGAAGTCTCTTTTAAATAGACCTTAGTGGTCCCTTAATACTGTATCTGAAGTCTCTTTTATATAGACCTTAGTGGTCCCCTAATACTGTATCTGAAGTCTCTTTTATATAGACCTTAGTGGTCCCCTAATACTGTATCTGAAGTCTCTTTTATATAGACCTTAGTGGTCCCCTAATACTGTATCTGAAGTCTCTTTTATATAGACCTTAGTGGTCCCCTAATACTGTATCTGAAGTCTCTTTTATATAGGCCTTAGTGGTCCCCTAATACTGTATCTGAAGTCTCTTTTATATAGGCCTTAGTGGTCCCTAATACTGTATCTGAAGTCTCTTTTATATAGGCCTTAGTGGTCCCCTAATACTGTATCTGAAGTCTCTTTTATATAGGCCTTAGTGGTCCCCTAATACTGTATCTGAAGTCTCTTTTATATAGGCCTTAGTGGTCCCTAATACTGTATTTGAAGTCTCTTTTATATAGACCTTAGTGGTCCCCTAATACTGTATCTGAAGTCTCTTTCCTGAAATTCAGCCTTGGTGCAGAATTACAGCCACTAGAGCCAGTCCCACAATGAGCTTTACTTAGGATGTGCCATGTCTGTGTCTGTAGCTTTAAATGCTATTGAGGAGGAGAGAGGGGGGGCAAGGTGGAGGGTGGGGGTGTGGCCTTGACCAACTGCCATGCTTCACTCGTTTGAAAGCCATGATGTCTCTTTCTCTCTCATGGGTGGGCCAAATTCTCTGGGCGGGCAAAGCAGAGAAAGGGGAGGTAACCTTTCCCCTTGTGACATCATAAGGAGGAGATTCCAGATCGAACTGGGGTAGACGCTCCATATTCATGCTCCATCTTGAAATACGTTAGCCGGTAAGAGACATACAGGACATACTGCTCCGCCTTTCGCGTTTTCGCTGTCACATGATAAACTCACAGATGCTGCTAATGCTGCTAACGGGTATCGTAGCTTCCCGGCCCCGGGAAGTTTGAAGAAGGAAACATGGAGGACCACTCGTATTCAAAATCCAAACTTCAGGAACAGGAGTCTTCTTCTTCACCCAGAAAAAGAAAAAGGATATTGAAAAGAGCAAGAGACCGGCGTCATCAGAAAAAAGCGTGAAGGCTAGCGTAGCTGTAATACGTACTTCGAACTGCGTGTCGCGAGACAGTTGATTGCGATATATGATCTCAATGCTAGATGGGAGAAATTCCCACACATTGGACCTTTAAAGGGAATTATTTCCATCTTTCTTTTATTGAACATAAAAGGCAGCACTTAAAAAAAGAATGACAGTTACATTTTAAAGTGCAGTTTTCTACTGATATTTTCTTCTTTCAACTAACTAAAAATCAGTTTTGTGTCTTTCGCGATGTGTTTATTGCGCCAGTTGATATTGCGATGACGATTAAAAAAAAAACGATATATTGTGCAGCCGTAATCACCATGGTAACAGCATGGACAGTTGGTAACCACTGTGACCACACTGACATCGCTGACAATAGCTTTTCTAGACCGAATGGGGCTTATTTCCTATTTTGTTAAAGATGATCTAAGACAGATCAGATCCTCAATGATCCTGCTCAGCCTCTACATCACAAATTCATGAAGCAGCAGCAGGTCAAACGGGCGATTTCTGCAGCAGAAAATCAGAACTACGAGGTTCAGCGAATGTGCCTACAGCTATAAGAACAATGAACGACTGAAAGTGTCTTTGCACAATAATGCAACTCTCTGGCTCTTTACCTTCTCTTTTATCACTGTGATTATTGCACTTTACTTTATAGTCTTTTTTTAGTGTTAGTTATGAATCGCTTTATTGTTCTAGTGTTTTATGTATGTGTTGTATATTGTATTGTGCGTACTGACCATATTTTAAAGTGTCTTTTTCGTTTAAGGAGATTTGTAAGACCACGTGAATTTCCCTTTGTGGGGTATTAAAGTTTACTTAGACGTTTGACTTCGACCCTAAATCACCCTCGGGGGGTGTCCACAGATCCCATCCTGGAGAACCACTGGCCCAGCAGGGATGCTGCTCAGAGCATGGTCATGAACTTCAAGTGAATTGTCCCTCAAAATCCAGCACAAACCCTCACTTCTCCTCAAGCCCTATGATTCCCGCCCGTTGGCTCAGCGACGGGCTGCTGCATTAGTGTTCCTGCATAACTAAACCTTTTTCTCTGTTGTTCGTCAGAATGAGTCAGAGATTTGGCTAGCAGAGGAGCAGAGAGGAATGAGACGTCTGCGTACTTTGTGTTAAGCCAGACTGAGTCAGACGAAAAGAGAAAGAGGAGGAAATGTGTAAAAGTGTTTGTTGGGAGTTATGAGGCTCGGATCTCCCGACACTACAAGCCTCAATAAATCAGATCAGTGATTTAAAAGCCTGGTAGACTATTATACCAGCCAACGGAATAATATTCGGTTTTTATAGTGGAATAAATAGGAGCTATCAGAAAGTTCGCCTCAGTGAGATGGTGCAGCTTCATATAAGCATGGTGTGTTGCTAAGGTGAAAGGTTCACTGTGTTCTCATTTTTTATTGTGGCAAGATCTTTATTTATAAAGACAGTGCTACTGTACAATATTGGCTACCAACCTGAACTTTAACTTCAACCAAACCAGTTTGGCAACAAACAGTAGATTTTGACCCGAAGAGGTTTAGTCAAAAGTGTTCAGTTGGCCTTGGCGTGTATGAAGACGTGACACATGAAGACGTGACTGCATCGTCAGTACCGTGCACCTTTTTATTAAACTTCCCCGGTTAACCCTGTTCCATACAAAGGTTCCTACCCAAGTATTTCAACTAACACTACAAAAAGGAATTGGCTATTGTAGCTTAGCCTTGTGCTACCCTTACCTTAGCCTAGTGCTAGCATGTTCCAGACTGGCCTGCATGTTAGCAGTTAGCTCTCCATCCACAGCAGCTAATCAACTAGCCCTACGAGGACACATGGATGAGATTCACTGTACCAGGGAATAAAGGAGCGTTGCTGATGATTGTTTGTCCTTTCAGCAATACATATATTAACAATAACCTTGGAAATCGCCTGGGCAATGATGTTTGGCTGCAAAATGAATGATTTCAGTTGGTTATTGAATATTCTCCCGTATTGAATTTTTCTACTTTAAGGGAGAGTTAACCATGACGGGTGACATGGAGAACCTTCAAGATGCTATTTTCCTGGACATGGTGCCAGACAGTTGGACCAAGCGGGCCTACCCCTCCATGTGTGGCCTGGTCCTGTGGTTCACCGACCTGCTGGCCAGGATCAAGGAGCTGGAAGCCTGGTCCACGGACTTCGCCTTACCATCTGCGGTGTGGCTGGCTGGCTTCTTCAACCCACAGTCCTTCCTCACAGCCATCATGCAGGCTATGGCTCGCAGGTAGGGCTGTGGTGCACTAAGACATGGAGGTTGTAAATGTAGACAATGAGTAACCACATTAAATCTCTCTGTTTGAATGGCAGGAATGAGTGGCCTCTGGACAGGATGTGTCTGCAGTGTGATGTCACCAAGAAGAGTCGCGAAGACTTCACGCTACCGCCCCGTGAAGGGGCCTACGTGCACGGGCTGTACATGGAGGGCGCACGCTGGGACACACAGGTACACAAGTTCTTCACTGATGGTTTTGTTCAGCTGACGCCTAGTCTCCAGGGAAGGCGTGTATACAAGATCCACAAAAGCACACTTTGATTCGCAAGCACCTCACACAGAAATATCCCTTTCCACACCACTTGTGATGATGGATGGCAGACTAACGCACGAACATAAGGTGGGCTTACCTTAAAAATGCATCTGTAAACTGAGTCAAGTAAAGTAACTTTGATTTTTTCCACAATCCCTTTGTGGCTTAATATTCTGCTTTGCATCCTGCTTGCGTTCAGCTGTCGGAGCGCACTGCATTACTCAGCTTCCCAGGGCTCTATCTATCTACATACATACAGCTACTGTATACGCGCCCAGCTTTCAAGGAGCATCCCTTTAGACTTCTTAATTAGGGAAAGTGCAGAGTGTGCACTTGAACACTTAGATCACCCTTTAGAGGAGTGATTCCTTTCTACTTCATTAAAGTTGGAGACACAGGCAAAAAGACAGGCGGACAGACGAGCTGCTCCTCACAACTCATTCTCCTCCTCCTCCTCCTCCTCCTCCTCCTCCTCTCCTCAGCCCTTAAGGCCACTGGCGGCGAGTAGCCGAGAGCGCCGCGGAGAGAAAGCTGTGCTCCATCTGGACACAGCTCTGAGCAGCCATACAAGCCACAGATCTGTGATAAACCTGCTCATCTTTATTAATGAAGCTTGCCGTTTATTCAGAGGGGTTTCAGACATCAAAAACAGATACATACTGTATATGATAAACACCTTGTGTGCTGATAGGATATTGGTTTTATTATAGTTTTATTGAGATTAAGATTATTTTTTTCAAAGGAGACTGGGTCGAGACACGCAGCCGCATGAAAACAAAAACATAGCTACAGACAGAAAACACAAAAGACACATTAAAGAATATTAAGGAAGGAATGAGAAATCAAGCAAAGGGAAGGCACATTACAGGAGGGAGTCAGTTTGTAGACATCTAAAGAAATTCTTTTGGACTCGAAAGCCTTTAACGATATGACAGAACGCAGACATGACACTCTGTTGTGTGATGGACACCAATGAATAGTGATGAATACTCCAGCTGAGTAATACATTGTTATTCTCTGTGTGTATATTAGATTATACAATAAAAGTAGATATCTGTTACCATAGTAACATTATCATTTAACTTAATCCAATGAATCTCATTGAGCTCATGTGGCCTGATGTAAGATACCATTATGTGTATTTACCCAAACAGACTTTATGGTGTTTAACAGCTCTCTAAAGTTTATAGCAAATGCAGATGTAATTAGGGCTTTGTCCTCTGAGTTCAGGATTTACATTTATTCCTGAAAGTCACTGTGCATGCATGGTGAAACTTGTGTTTGTCAGGCGCTAAGTGTAGGAGGATTAATTAATGAGACGGACCGCTCTGTTTCTGTGTGTTTTCGACTTCCACTCACACTCTGCTGACTTTCACCACTCTTCAAGGGTACCACAACATTGTGCTCTGCAAACTGGACGCCTAACATTGTTTGTGCCGACCAATATTAGTCAAACACCTTTTCTTTTCTCTCACAAAGGAACATTATTAAATTCAGCCTCGATGACAAGTAAAGCATCGGGACAACGTTTTCGCTGTACCTCAAACCAATTCCTAACTTCCCTCAGCTCTGTGAAATGTTTCTGTCTGTGGTTGACTGGTTTGTCATCCTCCCTCCTCTTCCTTTCTCCTCCAAACTTCCTTTCTCTTTCAGACTGGCATGATTGTAGACGCCCGCCGGAAAGAGCTCACCCCAACCGTTCCCGTCATCTTCATCAGGGCCATTCCTGTGGACAAACAGGACAGCAGGAATGTGTACCAGTGTCCTGTCTATAAGACCCGCCAGAGGGGACCCACCTACGTATGGACCTTCAACCTGAAGACCAAAGAAAATCCCTCCAAGTGGACTTTAGCTGGAGTGGCCTTGCTTCTGCAGATCTAGCCAGAGTTGATGAACTTTCTTGTGGTGCCAACAGGGCAGAGGGCTCCATATGAAGGGAGACCACGGAACTCCGTACACTCAATGACCAGCAGCTTATGGAGGCCAAAGTGTATTGCTGTGTGACTGACTGATTACTAAGTCAGTGTTCTGACTTTATGGCTCATCTCCACATTTAGCGTGTGGCCAAAGTAAAAGAAGATGTAAACACACTGTAGCTTTAAATATTGGGGAGACATGTTTTTGTGGTCACATTCCACTGTGGGAGCAGCATGACGGACAGCTGAAGGCATCAGTAGGAAGCTAGCTCGGTTACTTACTGTAAGAATGTAGTTAGTGTAGAAGCGCGCAACACAACTGTACTTGAAAAAATTATTAATTAAAAGTCACTATGCCAAAGGGAAACACGCGGTGAGATAAGATGTTTATCTTTCACCTCGATTAATTTTAGACAAAGCAGCACCTTATCGCTTAGTTTCAAATCCATTCAAATTATTTTCATGAGAGAAACAAACTAATACAGAAATGTAGCAAGCCAGCCTTTCTCCACAATGTGATTATTATATATAGTATTGTTATTATACCCTTCATGAACAGTTAGTCTAGTTAATCAGTGCCTAGTCTATATCCACGACGTTCCCTTTCCGGGATTGTTCAGGTGCCACCGAAAATCCCGCCGTATGTCCCTCATTTTCGGCCGGATGTCCGTCACCTTCCTCTGTCTTTGCGTTGGCGTCTGCAGGGTAAAACCAGACAGGTAGCTAGACTATCTGTCCAATCTGAGACTAAAACAACCTTTGAACGCACACGTTCCACCAAAACAAGTTCCTTTCTGAGGCTATTCCGCAGAGGCACCTTCATTGAGTCCGGCACTTAGCACCGCCCAAGACGATTGTGATTGGTTTAAAGAAATGCCAATAAACCAGAGCACGATTTTCTTTCATCCAGGAATACTGTGTGGACCTGTGACACCTTGCCCTTCTCCAACGATGCCTTAGAAGAAAATGAGTTACAAGGATGTTGACCTCTAAGTGTTTGTTTTCAGCTTCTTTAGTGTTCCCTGATGCATTGCACTGGACACCCTGTACTGCTCAACTTGTTTACCAGACCGCCTGTCTTCAAACGCTGAACCGGATCTTAAACACCAAACTAGGAGGAGCCCTGCCTCACCAGCATCCCTGTAAGTGTTGATTGTCTTGAGGTTTCTGCGTGAGGGACTCCAGTCGGTTGGAGGTGTCTCATTCACCAGACTAAGACTAACTTAATTACCTTGTTACTCATCGTAAAACACACTTTATTCAAAATGGACAGAAACAAAATAAAACTCAACAAACCTGTCTTGGTTAGTCTTTCCTCTGTTCCAACAATCAGCAACTCTGGTTTGGTAAAATAAAATCCTTAACTCACCAAGTTAGATGTGAAAATATTCCGGCTCTACACACTGTTTTGCCCACCGAGCAGGCAGACTGCTAATTAAATTAGCTAAATAAAATGTCAAGAAATTGCCCAAAAACATCGACCTGTGATTGATAGATAGATAGATAGATAGATAGATAGATATCGCCGGTTGATGTCTTTGGGCAATGTTTTTGTCATTTTATTTAGCTAATTTAATTTAAGTGCCTCCGAAGAAGGAGTGAGAGACCCTGCTCGGCTGGGAGAACAGTGTGTAGAGCTGGAATAAGGATAAGAATTAAGGATTTATTTATTTTTCCAAACCAGTGTTGCTGATGATGTACTCATCTGATCACCGATAGCCAATCCAATCGCCCAACCCTAGCTAACAATATGTTAAGTGGCGTTGTGAGTGAAGGCTTTATGCTCCTAAATGAACCCTGCAGAGCTGAGGGGAGTATTTAGCATCAAGGACACACTGAAGTTTATGCAGCTGGGCACAGATAGTGACTCTCCTCATTCCACCCACCCTCTTAGGTCACCTAATGATTGTCTTTAGAAATGCAATGTGCCATATCCTGTAATTACTGCAAAACAAAAATACTGGTGAAATGACATCTCACTTGTAGATTTGGAACTTGTAGATTTTCTCTGTTTTCCCATATTCATTTCTGGTGTCATGTCCAGTGGCAGGAAATCTGGACGCATCTCAAGAGCAAAATCCAAAGTGTCACATTGCGTACTTTCCTTCATTGATTCCAATGGGTAGAATTGCCCTTAAATGCAGCTTTCTGAGCTTCAATAGCTGAAGACCATTAAATCATCCATGACTAGTTTGTAGACTTTGTTTGAACTACTGTATGTAAGTGTATTGTGTAAGTTACTAAAATGCTAATTATCTGTATGTGTTTGAGGAGAAATTTGAGCGATATTATGTATCTGTGAGTCACTTTATGAGGAGGTGTTATGACGCTGCAGCTGATTGTGGAATATCACAGAATACATTTAACTATTGGGTGATTTCACACATTTGAGCTGAATCTAAATCTGTAAAACTACCTACACTATGTGCACATTTTCTAATCATGTCTTAATTGATCATATACAGTATATATTTTTGTATGTATACAAATAATTTTACATTTCCACTTTCTTCCCAAAAACCTCCACAGTAAAGATGTTTTATCTCATCATTGCAGCATTCTGCATTTGGTTTTATTTTCACATAATGAAATAACAATGTGATAGACCTAATATATCCATATAAGTGCCAATATGCACTCATCCTCTATCTCCTCTTTCCAGTCTCCCAAGTGCTGCCTCCTCTCTCTCTCTCCCCGTCCTCCCACTTCTCTCCTTTCTTTCTCCCTCCTCCCCATTTGAGATGAAACAACCCTCTGCAAATCAGAAAGTGTGGAGTCTCAAAGATTTATCCCTCAACGGCATGAACAGTGGATGCACATGCACGCAGTACAGTATAAGCCAGCTCTTTCTTCGCTGCCCCAGCCCAGGCTCCCTGGCGTCTCCTTTATCTGGTTATTGGTCAGCCTTAACAAAGAGGTGTGAGGAGGAGGTGAGGGGAAGTAGGAGGAGGAAGGGAGCATGAGGCAATTTATATAGAACACCAAAATGACTCCTTCAGGTGACGTTATGAAAGTAGATTCTGCTTGTGCACTTATGCAGCTGTAGTGTGGCATTGCACAGGAGAAATATTCTGGCCTGTAGTGCAGCAAAACTAATGTGTTCATGTATTAATACCTTTCTCCAATTGACCCTTTGCTAAGCCCTGACTCCCTTAGTTACTGTTGCTATGTTTTAGCATGGCATATATGCCATTTAATTCAATTACATTTTATTTATAGTGTCAAATCCTAACAGGAGTTATTTCAGGACACTTAACAGTCGCTGGGCAACACGAACTTTCAACTCCCTCCAAAGATTTTCTATGGGGTTGAGATCTGGAGACTGGCTAGGCCACTCCAGGACCTTGAAATGCTTCTTAAAAAGCCACTCCTTCGTTGTCCGGGCGGTGTGTTTGGGATCATTGTCATGCTGAGAGACCCAGCCACGTTTCATCTTCAATGCCCTTGCTGATGGAAGGAGGTTTTCACTCAAAATCTCCCGATACATGGACCCATTCATTCTTTCCTTTACACGGATCAGTCGTCCTGGGCCCTTTGCAGGAAAAACAGCCCCAAAGCATGATGTTTCCACCTCCATACTTCACAGTAGGTATGGTGTTCTTTGGATGCAACTCAACATTCTTTCTCCTCCAAACATGACGAGTTGAGTTTTTACCAAAAAGTTCTATTTTGGTTTCATCTGACCATATGACATTCTCCCAATCCTCTTCTGGATCATGCACATGCTCTCTAGCAAACCTCAGACGGGCCTGGACATGTACTGGCTTAAGCAGGGGGACACGTCTGGCACTGCAGGATTTGAGTCCCTGGCGGCATAGTGTGTTACTGATGGTAGCCTTTGTTACTTTGGTCCCAGCTCTCTGCAGGTCATTCACTAGGTCCCCCCGTGTGGTTCTGGGATTTTTGCTCACCGTTCTTGTGATCATTTTGACCCCACGGGGTGAGATCTTGCGTTTGGAGTGTGACTGTTTGAGGTTGTGGACAGGTGTCTTTTATACTGATAACAAGTTCAAACCGGTGCCATTAATACAGGTAACGAGTGGAGGACAGAGGAGTCTCTTAAAGAAGAAGTTACAAGTCTGTGAGAGCCAGAAATCTTGCTTGTTTGTAGTTGACCAAATACTTATTTTACCGAGGAATTTACCAATAAATTCATTAAAAATCCTACAATGTGATTTTCTGGATTTTTTTCTCATTTTGTCTTTCATCGTTGAAGTGTACCTATGATGAAAATTACAGGCCTCTCTCATCGTTTTAAGTGGGAGAACTTGTACAATTGGTGGCTGACTAAATACTTTTTTGCCCCACTGTACATGGGATCATGCTAAAAGATGTCCCATCGTCACCAGTTGATGAACATGTATAAAACATAGAAATAAAGGAACAGTCTTGTTCTTGTGTTGCAGGTTGCAGCCAGCTAGTATTATAAATTAAGTTTACTGTGTTAGCATGCTAACATTTGCTAATAGCACTAAAGACAAATTACAGCAGAGGCTGATGGGAATGTCATTAGTTTTGCAGGAATTAATTAGCAAGTATTGGAACACTTAAAATGTGCAGTATACCTGATGATGGAGATAAATGACACATCAGGGATAACAAAATTATTACAATTCATCCTGAGAGAAACATGAATGTCATTGTAATCCTTCCAATAGTTTAGATATTTAATTAAATAACATTTGGAACTCATGGTAGTACTGGAGATAAAGTCATTAGGATGAGTTAGGAAAGTAATCATTAGGATGAATCATCTGCACCATGGATATCTGTTCCATATTGCATGGCAATCCATCCAATAGTTGTTGAGATATTTCAGTCTGGACCAAAATGGTGCTATTTGCCGCTAGCATGGCTACGTAATTAGTGTGACATGTTCTAATCTAATGTCTAATGAGAATACTTGGACAAGAAAAGCACAGATTATACTTTATTGTTCATAAGGCTGTAAGGATGAACCAATGTGTTTGGCAAACGTAACGCTGTCTCAGCTCCAATGAAGAGTAGGTTGGGTACCGTTTGGATTTTTACGATTCCGATGCCGAACCGGTACTTTTTAAATGATACCTATTGCTAACCGATTCCTATACCGATTCTTGAAAAACTGAAAAATGACATCAAAGAAAGGCTCTTTTATGGAATAATTGAAAATTATCTAAATTTAACAATATATTAACGTTTTAAAGTACTTAAATATATAATAAGTAAACCTAAGTCACCTAACGCATAACTACAATAATTTAACAAATAACAGTTACACTATTGACAAGTAAAATAAATGTTGTTGAGTTGGTATGTCAACCAGCTTCAAACTTTAGCAGTTCTTTTGCAGAAAAATGACCATATTTGCCTTCTCTGGCAAGAAAAGACACCTTTCCTGACTTACGGCATGTCCTGCACAGGAGAAAACCCTCTCAGATGGTGTCCAAGAGGCCTGTAGGCCTACACACCGGTATGAGTTTGAAAGGCCAAACAATTTGGGTAGGTTGTCTCCCTCCCCCACCGCCAGGCTACAGGGTCTTGTCCTGAACGATAGACTAGCAGAACAAGTGTAATATGTTTACTAGCGATCACGTGCAGTGAATGGTTAATAGGCTTTCACGTCCGTTTTGGTGAGCCCAGAGGGAAAATGTGGCATTTTAAAAGTAGCCTACATTTACGATAGCTAGCTAACGGTAGACTACAGAGAAAGTGTGACATTTTTACGTCCGTTTTGGAGCGTGTACAAAAAGCCGTCTATCTGCAGTGATTGCAGTGAGTGCATGTCGGAGAATAGTGCGGACACGTGCTTCACACCGCGAGCGGCCACGTGCACCACTTGGCGGAAAAGGGAAAAGGAAAAAAGTCTGCCGCTTTCCTGTGTGAACCGAAATTTGCGTTCTAATCCGGTCCAAATGCTACCATTTGCGTAGGAACCGGTTCCATAGTGGAACTGGGTTTCGGTACCCAACCCTAATGAAGAACACAGATCCGCTAACGTTAGCTTAAACTCTGATATAGAAGCATCTCTTCACCTTTTCCAGCCATAAAGTGACACATAATCCCACAAAATAATGTAGGTAGCTAAAGATATGGTCCACATATATTACTACTGTAACTAGTTAGTTGCATGCTGCCGTTTGTATCGTACGTTTCTGTTTAATCTGTTAATCTGCGTCTGTGCTTTTGGTTTTGCAAAGGCTAAAAAAAGACCACCTTCTTAATTCTTTATCGCTGCCATGTGTGCCGTTTATTGGTGCTCATGGAGTGTTTCAGACCCAGAATATCAGCCCCTTTTGTGGACCAGAGTCCTCTAACTGCTCCTGCAGACCGACTGCGCTGTCCTGGTGCAACATGAAGAGCCAGATGCTTTGGAGCAGTTAATGATGGGGCTTTGCAGACTACGCCAGCTACAGACCCTGGTCTCAAAACGCTAAAAACTGTGTGGTGATTCATATTATGTATTTGTAGGTAATATGAGTGTTTGTGACACGCTACTGAGGTGAGAATGCTGTAGTCAAAGGAGGGGATCTATCAAAGGGTTCATGCTCGGAATGGAAAAGAAGGTACCTTTAATCATCTGCTTGGGTGAGACGTCAGGCGGTTGCTAGGTTACAGGTCAGTGCAGAGAAGCTTCTAATGTGAATGCTGTAGAGATGCCTTGGTGTGCATAATATGTAACCATCCAGAGACCTAATTTCAGTGAGATGTGATAATGCTGTTGCAGCACTCAACAATAACTAATAACCATGAAGAGGATGCCTTGAAATCCCACCTTTGCTTTCTGACTACATGTGCTATCCACCACTTCACATGTTCTACTTATACACCTACACAGTGACCATCTCACACAAGGGAGTGTACAAACCCAATTTCAATGAAGTTAGGACATTGGGTTAATAGTAAATAAAAACAGAATACAATGATTTGCAAATCCTTTCCAACCTATATTCAATTAAATACACTACAAAGACAAGATATTTAATGTTCAAACTATATTATAAATATTCACTCATTTTTAATTTGACGCCCGCAACACATTCTAAAAATGCTGGGACAGGGGCAACAAAAGACTAGGAAAGTTGAGAAATGCTCAAAAAACGCTTGTTTGGAACATTCCACAGGTGGTCACGATTGGGTATAAAAGGAGCATCCCTAAAAGGCTCAATTGTTCACAAGCAAGTATGGGGCGAGGTTCATCACTTTGTGAACAACTGCGTGAGCTAATAGTCCAACAGTTTAAGAACGTTTCTCAACGTACAATTGCAAGGAATTTAGGGATTTCATCATCTACAGTCCATAATATCATCAAAAGATCCAGAGAATCTGGAGAAATCTCTGCACGTAAGTGACAAGGCCGAAAACCAACATTGAATGCCCGTGACCTTCGATCCCTCAGGCTGCACTGCGTTAAAAACCGACATCATTATGTACAGGATATTCCACCTGGGCTCAGGAACACTTCGTAAAACCATTGTCAGTTAACACATCTACAAGGTCAAGTTAAAACTCCACCATGCAAAGCAAAAGCCATATATCAACAACACCAAGAAGCGCAGTCGGCTTCTCTGGGCCCAAGCTCATCTGAGATGGACTGATGCACAGTGTTTTTGGAAAGCATGGGCCTCATGTCCTCCGGGCCAAAGAGGAAAAGGACCATCTAGATTGTTATCAGCTCAAAGTTCAAAAGCCAGCATCTGTGATTGTATGGGGGGGTGTTAGTGCCTATGGCATGGGCAACTTGCACATCTGTGAAGGCACCATTAATGCTGGAAGGTACATACCATTTCATTTGTACAGAGAGTCTGGCCTCTCTCCATTGACAAGTGTTAACTTCCTTGAAGGCGGGTACTCTGTTGAAGTTTAAAACTATTGGATCTGCCCAGAGCCACTCTGGATCTGCCATAACCAATTGCTAACATTTGGTCGTGACGTATGTCATGCGCATGTGCAACAAGAGGGGAGACCGACAACAATTATGGGCTTATATTTAGCATTAGCATCGCTAGTGTTAGCCTTAGCCAACTCCTTCACCACTAACGGAGCGAGCTGGAAAATCAAACTTTTCCCGAACCCCGTGGGGAGGAGGGCCACAACATCATGGCCACCAACACAACTCAGCAAAGATTGTTCTTGCTTGGGCTTTAACTTCTGGTATTATCTTTCTAGTGCACGTCCTCAACATCATCGTTCTCAGCCACTCCCTCTGTTCGCTGATTGGACCTACAAATATTTGACCGGAGAAAACCTAAGAATATACCGCAGGGAAGGGAAATGAAAATTGAGCGGAAGTAAGTAGGAGGGCGGAGCCTGGCTAGTAGTCCAGATCTGTCTCCCATTGAAAATGTGTTGTGCCTTATGAAGTGCAAAATACGACAAGGAGACTGTTGAGCAACTGAAGTCGTACATCAAGCAAGAATGGGAACTTCAACAATAAGTGTCCTCAGTTCCCAAACGCTTATTGCGTGTTGTTAAAAGGAAAGGCGATGTTACTCAGTGGTAAACATGCCCCTGTCGTAGCTTTTTTGGAACGTTTTGCAGGCATCAAATTTAAAATGAGTGAATATTGGTTAAATGGTTAAAGTTTAACCATTTTAAACAATAACGTTTATCAGTTTGAACATTAAATATCTTGTCTTTGTGGTGAATATAGATTGAAAAGGATTTGCAAATCATATTCTGTTTTTATTTTCATTTTAAACAACGTCCCGACTTCATTGGAATTGGGGTTTGAAATTCTTTTGTGGTCACTTGGTGTAGGAGAGACTGCCATCACCACTTTCTGTCAGTTTTTTCTTGAATCAGCTGAATCTTTTGTTATATTCTTCACTGTTTCATGTTACTAGATATAACAATGATAACCCAGACTACGACGGAATATTAACCGTTTATTAGCCCAACCCTTTACAGCAGCATGGCTAACACCAATAACGGAAGCTAAGTTACCCACACTCCATCAGGTGTATCTCAACTACAGATCTAATAGTTGCCCAAAATACACAAAATCTTTCCTCTTAAGCGGTCACTTCTGTGCTGTTTTTGCACTAAACTTCCCAGAGATCACTTGTCAACCAAACAGTGTGCCTACCATGCCTTCCAAAATTCACATCACACTCCCTCAGAGTGCTGAGAAATGTGCCGTCATGACAACCAAAAGCGCTGGCGAGACACCTCGCTCGCACTTATTCTCACAGCAGGCATGTAGAATGCTGATAAATAGCACAATGTTGTCTCAGCCTGTAATTCCAGCTAACCCATTCTCCTCACTGCTCTGAACCACCAGAGTCGGCAGTGGCAGAATGGCTGGATTAGCTGCAGTCAATCCTGGTCCACTATGAGAGTCAGCTGCTGTGCAGGCAAGAGCTGCAAGAGGAGCAATTTCTGGCTGGGGCTGGAGACTGGGCTAATTGGCTTTGACAGAGCTGATGAGTTGCTAATTACATGTTTATCTGAATCTGGCATCTGTCGTAAATCAAATGTCTGTTAGCTGCCTACAATCTGTGCATTATCAGAAATAACTGGGGTTGGGTCCTGCATGCAGGGAGATAAGCAGCTCCAGCACCTACTGTGTGCATGTCATAATACCAATGATCAGCTCCATCCACATTTAGGCTGCCACTTGTGCTCCAACACGCACATTGACATTTTTGTGAATAGCATAGTTGCAGTTATTATTTTTGTTGGTCTCATTTTGAATTTTCAATCTATTAAAATAATTAAAAATTCTGTAATCTTAGGCGGCGTATAATTTGATTTTAGAGATGTTTAAAGATTCAGTTCAGGGTCAGGAAAAAACAATATTTGTGTCTCTGAGATGTCTGCCTTCACCCTGTTCTCACAGGATTAAAAAAAAATCAATTTAGAAAAAAACATCATCCCTTTGGATTACTCTGTCTTCATAGGGATTATGTCTTCGGTAAAAACATGTAGTTCCAAAGGGAGTTTATGTGTCAAAGCGGTATGTGGATTATCCACTCAGTCAATTGTCTATGTTTCTTTGGGTTACCACAGCCTGTAAATGTGAGGTACAGTATATCTCCACCTGAACAAACCACAGATACACCCGTACTTGATGTGAGAGCCTGCTTGCTGGGCTACACCTTTGTTTAATAATTCAAACTGACGTGAGCTCTTGTTTTTGGTTGCTGCCACCTGAAATGTTGCTGTTCAGCTATGTAACCTTTCTCTGACCAGGTAACCTCACTGAGATCCTGAGAGGCAGGGCACAGCACGAAATATAAGAAGAGAGATAATACGCATACAAAACACAGCAAATTCATCTGAAGAGATGAGGCTTTCAACTTTCAGTGTCCTTTGAAGTTCTTTCCATTTCTAAAGAGCTGAAGGCAGTCTTCCCAGGTTCAGTATTTACTGGTGGGTTATGAAGGGATCTGCCCTGATCAACAGTAGTTTTAAATTGGGGGGGGGGGGGGGTGATGTACCGAGGCAGACTTTAGTGTGGACTTCTCTTCTTGTTGCTACTGAGGACCAGCCTACCTTTTCATGAGTATTATATGTACATGCTGTAATGGAACACAGGACACAGTGGCAAACTGCATTAAGTACTTTTAAGGTGGAATAAGCAGCATGAGAGTACACATCACTACATTGTAGTCAAACGCAGACACGATGGTCGATTGCACCATCAAGCTACAGGTACCTGTCCAAATGGACTCAATGTGCAATTTCCCCTCGGGATACATTTCTAGTTTCAACACACTAGTGACACGCTTCAGAAAAGCAGCAATAATGTCCCACTCACTCCTTGTATTGGCACATCCTGACTACTGTACCCTAACCTGTGTCTTTCTTTTAAGCTTCATTATGTAAAGCAAATATATAAGCTTGCCAATGCTTTGTCTTAAAGCAACACTACAGAACTTATTTTCCGCTTCTGTCCCCCTACTCTATCAAATTTGCATAGTGCGGTTATAACCAAAGTGAACACAGAAGTGCCGTTCACCCTGTTACGAGTTGATGAACCACTGAAACGATTTTTGAAACATTTTAAGTTACAAAAAGTTCTCTAGTTTTGCTTTAAAGCGTAACTCTCGCCAAAATGTGAATGTACCCGAGTCAAATTTTAGTTTAAAAGCATATTTAGGACGGAACCGTCACTTTTAAGATTTACCGTATTCTCGTTTTTTCGGTCAAATGGCCTTTTGAATGGGAGTGCTAGGGGCACTTTTATGCTAGCCTCAAAATTTTAATTTAAAACACTTAGAAGGCTCGACACAACATGAAACTTTGCTCGAAGTATCTCCAGGGGTTCTACACATGAACGCAAGCACTGAGTTGCTCAAAACCTTCTTCTTAGTAAACTCTGTGTACACAAACAATGTTGTCAATGCTTTCGTTAAGGTGTAGAGCCCCTGGTGATACTTTGAGCAAAGTCTCATGTTGTGTCGAGCCTTCTTAGTGTTTTAAAAATAGCTATTTTGAGGCTAGCATAAAAGTGCCCCTAGCACTCCCATTCAAAAGGCCATTTGACCGAAAAACGAGAATACGATAAATCTTAAAAGTGGCGATTCCGTCCTAAATATGCTTTTAAATGAAAGTTTGACTCGGGTACATTCACAAAAAGACCCTAGGTTGCATTTTGGCGAGAGTTATGCTTGAACTACTTCTGTCTGCGTGATGCGTCTGGTTGTGCTACTGGTGTCAATCGGCACTAGACGATGCAGGGTCACCGTGTATTGCACTAAAAAGAAAGAGTTTCCCTGCTAGCCATTCTCAAGTGCAGCAGGTAGAAGTGTTCGAGGAAGAAGAAGTGGCATGAGAAGAGAGTGACAAGCACTTAAAATCCAGGTTCAAGAGACTGAAGAAATGATGCACTTGAGCATACTTCAGTCCACTGTATGTCTGCTGATAGGATGTGTTGGCAGGGGTCGGGCCACTGGAATGTTCTTTTCACCTTTTGCAAGGTATCCACAGCAGCTTTTTAAAAACCTGAAAAACATGAATTGTTCCCTCTATTGTTGTCTTAGTGCAGCAGAATGCTTTTCAACCTTGTTCAACCGTCCTCCAGTTTGCAGGCCAAACCAGACCAGAGTGTTAACTTTCTACGAGGAAGATAAAATCCAGAATGGAACAGCTTTTCTTCTTTGTTTGTCACATCAAAACTGAAAGATTTATTCCTATTTTAAATCCAGACATGACAGTCTCTCTGACAAAAGCAAGAGATAATTGGAAAACTACAGAGGGCAAACTAAATTTTTAACCAACAAATAAGCCCAGGTCATGTTTGCAGTAAAAGTGGAAGAGATGGGTAATGAAATACATTGTTGAAGAAATGTGTGCCATATGAGAAGTAGCTGATTATTTAATGGAAAGCCCTGTTCTTGGCCAGTTTCCTCGTCCCTCCGCTTGAGTTGCAGTGCTTGTCCCATGCTATCGAATCTATCTTACCTCTCACGCTTCAGCTGCTCTCCCAGCCATAGATTCTTTTCGATTGCAGACTCATATTTTCATTTAAATGCTGATGGGCTTGAGGATCAGTGTAAATTGGAAACCAAAATTTATTCCATTTTTTTGTTGTGTGTTTGTGGAGGAGTGCAATTGCAGGCACCGTTGTTTGCTGTGAGAATTGTCGTTCGCACCTATGGATTGTCATGAATTTATAGAAGGTCTGAAATTGCACTGACCAGCATTAAAGTCAACCATATTAATTCACATGTCAAATTGAAATACTGCCCCAGCCAACACTGGTGCTGAATATTATGGTGAAAGTGTTGGTTTAAAATGTGTTCCTGGCTGTGACATACTGTCAGATAGGATATGTGTGTGTGTGTGTGTGTGTGTGTGTGTGTGTGTGTGTGTGTGTGTGTATAATCAAACCTGGAGTTGTAATTTATATAAACATTTTTCTAAGGCAGCACTGCTCTGGAGGCAGAAAATATCTCAGTGGCTGCGTAACACCTCAGTGGGCGGGGACAAAAAGGATGTTTACACCCTGCAAGCTTGTTACCTGGAAATGATGACACTCTCTGATGAAAACAATGACTGACGACAGCGTGCTCTGTGTTTACTAGGTCTAGAGAGATGTTCCGTCGTTTCCGTTTTCATTTTTTGGGCGACAATACAGATTAGCGCCGCCTGCTGTTATGGAGACGTATTACGTCTCGCGCACGCGCAGAACATACGCTCAAGTCGACGTCGCTTCGGGGTTTCCCGAGACACTTTTTTGAGAGAAGGGAGCCAACTGATCAGTCTGACTGCCTTTTCTGCTGACGGTTGGCCATCAGGTTGGTGTGTCAGAGCCTTAAAACAACCTGTTATGTTTAGCTTCAAAGCAGGAAGTACTTCACATTCTCATACCGCTATAAATATCTTACAGGGTACTCCAGAGATTTAGTATTTCACTTCCATAAGGTCTCTATGGGCCAAGCTCCAAGAAATACTACAATACCCATGATGCAACTCATGTAGTTAGTGTAAACTCATGCCCACACTTTTAAAATCCACACCTCCAGTTTTTAAAGCTTTGTGTTATCCATCATCCATCTGTAGTTATATGTAACCTAATCTTCAAAGAAACTGTAGCCAAATGTGGTAGGTTTGCAGTTTGTTCTTTCTTTCTTTTTTTAATGATCTTTTTATTGTTTTCGGCAACATGGAAAACAGTACAGTGATAATTCAAATAGCATATTGATTGCAGTTAACAATGCCTTTCATAACTCTCAGCCTCCCACCACTTCCCGTCCACCTTTGTAGTGTGACAGTACGTAGAATGAATTTAAGAAACAAGGGGAGCAAAAAACTAATACATATTTGAATAAATAAATAAAAAATAAATAAATAATTTATTTTAAAGGCATTGCATTTGCATTAACAGTAGTACTAAAAAGGGTTGCAACATGGGAACAGATGGGGACTGAATTATTGGCTTTAAAAGGTCAATAATGCCAAAAGATGTAAAACATTGTACAGTCTGAATTTATTTTCTAGCTGAAAGTATGAATAAGTAGAAAAGAGAGAGCGAAAAGTTTAAAGTTTGAATGACGTTTGTAAGTGAAAGTATTTAAGGAGGAATAGCATTTTGAAGTGGAAGAAGCCATAGCGAAACATTTTGATATTTGAATGGTCTTTGAAGCTGAAGGTATGCAGAAGTAGTGGGCGACCGAAAAACATACAAAGGAAGGGGAATAATAAAGAATCGGATAACAATACTGCGAATGTTGCTGAATCAGCATGCACACAATTAGAATATTATTAAGTTTGAGGAATAATATTCACTGTGCCGAACACGCTGCTATACATCCGCACTCTGAATAAAGTCATGAAAAAGTCATAGCATGGTCTGACGAAAAAGTCAGTAAAGCGTGTCGAAGAAAGATATTAAAACGTTATAATATGGTATGTCGAAAAAAGTCTTAGTTTAGTATGTCGAAAAAAAGTCACAAAAGGTTATAGTATAGTATGTTGATTAAAGTGATAAAAGTCATAGTATAGTATGTCAAAAAAAGTGATAAAAAGTCATAGTATAGTATGTCGATTAAAGTGATAAAAGTCATAGTATAGTATGTCAAAAAAATTGATAAAAAGTCATAGTATAGTATGTTGATTAAAGTGATAAAAGTCATAGTATAGTATGTCAAAAAAAGTGATAAAAAGTCATAGTATAGTATGTTGATTAAAGTGATAAAAGTCATAGTATAGTATGTCAAAAAAGTGAAGAAAAGTCATAGTACAGTAGGGCAAAAAAGTCATAGTATAGTATGTTTAAAAAAGTGGTAAAAAAGTCATAGTACAGGCTTCTGGCTAGCTTATTTGGTGGAGCAGGCGCCCATATGTAGAGGTTTACTCCTAGACGCAGTGGCCACAGGTTTGACTCCGCCCTGCGGCCCTTTGCTGCATGCCATTCCCCCTTTCTCTCCCCTTTCATGTCTTCAGCTGCCCTATATAAATAAAGGACTAAAATGCCCAAACAATTTTCTTTAAAAAATAAAAAAAAATGAAAAGTCATAGTATAGTATGTCGAAAAAAGTCATAGTATATCATCTCGAAAAAAATGATAAAAAGTCATGGTATGTCGAAAAAATAATTCACTCGTCTGGTAAATGAAACTATTTAATTTAAGTACAAACGTTTGACTGTGCTCTTTTTAGCACGGATGCAATGGAGAGCAATGGTTCATCTTCTGTAGCAACTTGAAGTTGCAGTGAATGACAATTAGAACTGGGTGACAGGGACTTTTATTCCTTAGGTCACCTGGTCAGAGCCCCCTGTGGTGTTCAAGGAACCTGGCCAATAGGAAATCAGTGTTCTTGCAGGAAATATGTAGGTGTGAACAAAAAATTCTTTAGTTCTTTATACCTCCGGCCATGTTCAAACTTACTTCTCATGGAAGTGTGACTTCTTCAGGCTTGCCCTATTCAGGTACTCCAGGCGTTTATCTCCAGGCGTTTATCAGCCCCCGAATTCTCCTTCCAGGCAGACTGCCTGGAAGGCACTAGGATTAGGCAATGGTTATGGTTAGGGTTAAGGTTAAGGTTAGGGTTAGATGCCTTGAAGTCAACGGTCACAGTGCTGCCTGGAAGGAGACGTTGGGGGCTTAAAACTTTTTTGACATGCTATACTATGACTATTTTATGACTTATTTCAACATACTATACTATGAATTTGTATCACTTTTTTTGACATGCTATACTATGACTATTTTAACATACTATACCATGACTTCTTATGACTTTTTTTGACATAGTATACAATGACTTTTTAATCACTCTTTTGACATGCTATACTATGATCTTTTTAATGGCTTTTTTTCAAAATACTATACTATGACTTTTTCTCACTTTTTTTCGACATACTAAACTATGACTTTTTTTGACATACTATACCATGAATTTTTATCACTTTATTCAACATCTATACTATTTTCTATATAATTTTTTTTAATAACTTATACTTTTTAATGATCCCCTGTGGGGAAATTACAATTTACTTTGTTGGAACACACTACACACACGCCTGTGTGTAGTGTTCCTATTTACATGTTGTGATTTGTATAGTCACAGCGTGTACAAATAACAAGGTCACATGAGACACAGCCGTCTTCTAACCGTATATAAACTGGGAACTATATTCTCAGAAGGCGAAGCAGTGCTACTCTCTGCTCGGGGCTTCTCAGGTGCTGCAAGCATATCACTCCGCCCAAGTAGCAGATGTAGCACTGCTTCGCCTTTCTGAGAGTATAGTTCCCAGTTTGTATACGGTTAGAAGATGGCTGTGTGTCATGTGACCTTGTTATTTGCACACGCTGTGACTAATAGTCATAGTATAGCATGTCAAAAAAGTGATAAAAAAGCCATAGTATAGTATATATATATAAGTAATAGTATTATAGTATGTTGAATAAAGTGAAAAAGTCATAGTACAGTATGTCCAAAAAAAATATAAAAAAATGATAGTAAAGTATGTCAAAAAAAATTACATAAAAAGTCACATTATAGTATGTCGAAAAAAGTGATAAAAAGTCATAGTGTTGTATGTTGAATAAAGTGATAACAAAGTCTTAGATAATTAAAGTCTTCTTTATGTCAAAGAAAGTCTGGAAGAATCTGCAAACTCCACGCAAAAAGGCACGGCCCCAGACTGGGGATCGAAGCAATGGTCAGAGTCTGAAGTGCCTAGTTGAGTAGTGCTAACCAATGAGCAGCCACCATGCCACCAAATATAGTTTTTTGAATACAGTCAAAACATACTATGTCGAAAAAAAGCCGTTACAGTCATAGTATATTATGTCAAAAATAGTCATAGTATAGTATGTCGAAAAAAAGTCATAGTATATTATGTCAAAAAAGTGATAAAAAAGTCATAGTATAGTATGTCAAATAAAGTGATAAAAAAGTTAGAGTATAGCATGTCAAAAAAAGTCATAGTGTAATGTCAAAGAAAGTCTGGAAGACCATCCAAACTCCACTCAAAAAGTATAAGCAATTCAAACCCATTAAAAACAGAAAAAGCCTGAAAGAATCATTAAACTTCAACAGTGATTACACAAAAACTGTAAAAGAAGGAATACTTGTGGCTCACTGAGCCAAATGTATAAGGCTAATTGCTTAAATGATACATTGGCTGAAAGTACACAAGTATATCCAAGTTTTGACGTATAAATGGTGTGTGAGAAGTAAGAATTGTGGCCGTGAGAGCAAGTTAAAGAGAAAGTGTTAAGACAACGTTCTCTCTTCTCGGCACTGTAGCTGTGACATCACGAAAACTTAGCAGACCTAAAAAACGCAGAAAAAGCCTAAAGAAGATCTAAACCTAAACAGTGATAAACACAAAAACTGTAAAAGATATCCAAAAGCTAAATCATTCTATGATGTCTGTAGGTGAAAGTACGTTGGAGGAGTAGCATTTCGAAGTGGAAGAAGCCTGAAGAGGATATAAAGATCGCTCTATTGACTTTCAATGTAAAAAGAAAAAAGCTTAATATTTAACAAAAGTATAAATGGTAGAAAAAATATGAATAAAAGCACATATGTCCTTAAAGAGATGAACATGTTATTTGAATGGTTTTTGTAGCTGAAAGTATGCAGAAGTGGTAGGCCACTGAAAATCGTACAGAAGAATCAGATGTCTGTGAAACTGTGAATGCTGCTGAATACAATTGGACAATACCATTAAGCTGGTAGCCAAGCTCCATTTCATTAACCCTGTACTTCACTTAAATGGAAAACAGGCCCTACATACTGAAATTGAAACACTGTAACCTAAATCTCTAAAAAACTTTACTTCTCAGCCCAACCAGGCCAAGTGAGCCTGGTTTCAGTTAAGTCAAAGTAACACCATATTCTGTCCTACAAACGGTTAACATTCATTTCTTATAACAATGATTACAATGTTTCCTTTACCTTAACCAAGCATGTTTTTGTGGGCTAGGGTTGCTGCCGTGTGTCTTCCTCTGACCATTGAGACACGTCAGTAAAACCATTGGTAAGCTGGGGACTTACCTAGACCGCAAACACACCATTAGGTTGTGTAATGTATCACGTTTAATACCTCCTGCCTTATTTACGGTGATTCTGTCTAATTTCCCTTTATCCAGGAAAACTGGTTTTATACTCAACCAGTGAAGTCTTTTGTCCCTCACTGCAAATGCCTGCAGAATGCGAAGCTAGAACTCACAGTGGTAATGTGGTGTATCAAACACACAACACAGACATGTCTCAAAGAACAATGTTGAATGTTTAGAAAAATATGGATGGTTTATTTGACCCTACTATAACAAGCATTATAATCCATTTCCATGATGTTCAACTTCTGATGTCAATGGAACACAGTCTACATCCAAATATGAACAGTGGTATATCAGTTAACAACACATTCATTCACTTTTCGTCCTACAAACAGTTTTTCAAAGACACACAGTATAGTATTAATTGATCCCGTCAAATACTTGTTTAAGTGGGTTTCTATTCTGAACTCACAAAACAGTGATGATTTATAGTTGTTCTTTAAGAATCTATTGAAAACAGACAGTCTAATACAAAGTCCATCCAGTACAGACTTGTCCATAATACTGCTTCTAGAATAGCTTATTTACAATTGTCTACTGGAAGCAACAAAAAAAAAAAAACCTGCCATTGCTTTAAGAACAAAACAAGCTAGCTGTCACTATTCAAACTCAACAAATCAAAAACAAAACAATATTTTTTTTGATTGTGCTTTGTAACCCACAAAACCACTTCGTTTTTAGAAATGAAACATCTGTCGGAGGCACCAAATAGAAGTGCTAATAACATCCATTTCTCTCATTGAGATTCACTAGAGCTATGAGTAGGACAGGGCGTACAAATGGTTGTATTTTATTCATTTATTTATATAGTCATAAAGTTATTACAGGCTCAACCTAGTTCATCACCTGTGATGGTGTTGTGTTGCACAACAGAAGTCACAGAGAAGTCAGTCTATGTGTTTAACCATGCAAAGCCCTTTAAGATTTGCCAGAAAAGGTCACAGAATAGATTTGTTGGACAAAGTGGGCTGATAAAGGCTAAAACAGACACAATCAGTGTTTTCTCACTAAACCACACACATAATGAGGCTGTAGCCTGTGGATGAATAGGGTAATCAAGTGGAAACAATTACAGTGGAAAAGAATAGGCAAGTTAGCTGGATAATACCATCCCTATCTCATCCACGACCCTCTCTGGCTTCAGATCTGACAGGGCCTGTGTATGCAGTGTACAGTGTAACTCGTTTTTCCGGTCTCTCACAGTAAGCTTGTGGATGTTCTTGGTCCTGGAATCTCTGACTTTGCAGGAACTTCAGTCAAAGAAAGTGAAATTGCCACCATCCTACTCTAAAAGAAGGCCAGTGTACCCACGGACCTCTATCATCCCCACCTCTGGCACACAGCAGTGCATCTTCCAGTGCAGTTCAGGTTGTGCTGGCTGCTGTTACACAGTCACCTCCGTCTTGCTGCCTGTGCGGTAGTGCTGCGGCTGCTGCTGCTGCTGCTGGTGATGCGGTGGGATGTAGTGGAGCTGTTCCATAGTGTGAGTCCGTCTGGTGGCAAATGCCTGCCTCTTGGTTGCTGTCTGGTTCATGGCTAAAGTGTTGGAGTGCCCACTGCCTCCCGCTCCCAGAGCCCCGCTGCCACCGCCATTGTTGGAGGCACTGGGATGGGAGTGCATTTTTGTCATCTTGTAGCGGTCCATAAGAGGCGTGGTTGGTACGAACACGTCTGTGTGCGAGATGGCGCGTGACATTGACTTGTCGCTGCCATGAAACCCGCCGGAGATGTTGCTTACCATGCCACGCTTCAGCGACATCATCAGCTTGTCCGGTGACAGCAGAGGATCCTGGGATAGGAGGCGGTCTTGTGAGTACAGCCGATCTTGTGAATAGAGGCGGTCTTGAGAGTAGTGGCGGTCTTTCGAGTAGAGGTGATCCTGCGATAGAAGTCGGTCCTTGGAGTACATGCGGTCCTTGGAGTACAGACGATCTTGAGAGGTGTGGCGGTCCTGTGGGAAAAGACGCTCCTGGGATCGAAGCCGTTCAGCAGACAGGAGCTGTTCATCTGAGAGGATCCGGCCTCCATACGGGGACATACCATTAGAAGACGTGCTGTAGTCTTGCTGTGGGTCTTTCTGCGGGGACAGGACACGGTCCTGGGACATGGCCCTCTGGACGCGACGGGGCCTCTGCCTTTGTTGAGACTGTTGCTGTGAAGACTGGGACTGGGGAGGGGCCTGGGAGATGGAGGACTGCGTGGTTTGGCTCTGGAGCTGCTGCTGCTGCTGTTCCCGGTGCTGTTGAGCAAAAGATGAATGAGGTGAGTTTATTCACAAGCTGAGGGGGAAAAAGCTCTGCCACCCACCACTGCAGAAATGAAGAGAAATACCAGCTATAGCTTCTAACAAATTAAAATCTGGAGACTCGGAGATAGCACACTTGCTTTGCCTTTTAGAAAAGCATGACCTTGTTTAGAGGCCTGCACACTTAAACCAAGCACTTATGTACCCACCTGGTCTTGAGTCATTTTGAGAACATGCAAGGGAAGAGTGCCTCGTGCTGCCAGGTCGGGCAGGTGGCGCTTACGAGTGTAGTAGTCGTCGACGTCTTTATCTGCTGCAGAGGAGACAGGAATAAAATGACAGAGGTGAAGAGGAGATTCAGGGAGTGAAAGCAAAAGAAAACACGGGAAGGTGTTAGAATGCAAGGGGAGAAATTGGATAAAGTGGGATTGGAGAACATTGTGCACAATGCAGAGAAAAGTGTTGGCGGACCCATCTGTGTTTCACCTTTCCAAGCTCATGGAGGGGAATAAAAAAATAGAGAGACAGAGGAATCGCAGTCAGACTGTAATACATGCTAGGCACATAAAATCTACTCATCCATTTGGGATTCTACAGGCAGCTCTGCTGTAGGGGCAAACATTTCAAAGGTCATGTGAAACATAGTCATATCATACAGATATGGAGGGAAGCACGCAGGCACCTCATATGTAGTACATGCTGGACAGCTGTCTATGTATTATTGAATTTATTCATCACTTTCCATTGATAATGTCCTTGAGTGGATGTTTTATCCCTATTAATGTGTACAAACAACTACAACATGCATTTAGAAGCAGATCAAAAAGACAAGAAAACATTTCCAGAGACAGTAGAGTGTGGGAGTGAATGTATCATCAACTTCATGCCACACAACAAAACACATGCAGAAAGACTTGTCTTTGAATACAGAACCACACACATAGTGACGCACATTCACAAGAACTCTGTCAGACATCTTGTCAAAGAGACGAAATGCAGCTCAAATTAAAAAGTGGACACAAAAAGTCCATTGTTGTAAAGATGCACATTCTGTATTCTTTCTGAACACTAGCATGAATGTTTCACCATCATGTCATCCATATGTTGGGATTAAATCATGGAGAGCAGACCTCTCCACCTTGTTGAGAGTTGGTAGATGACTCTGAGCATGTCTTTTTCAGCAGTGTTCACACCACCTGTCAGGATTACACTCAGCCAAAATCCCCTTCAGCAGCGAGCCACGGCTGCTTGCTGCAAATTGATTCATTATGAGAGATGATAAAAACAAGATGTTCCTTTCTCAAGCATAATAGTCATTGCAAACTCATCAACTATATTACCACGAAGTGAATGAATAACTTGTGATGTATACTGTCCTACCCTGCAATGGGCTAAATGCTTTTCTTCAGTTTGATACCAATTTGCATTAATAAGCAGTAGCATTCTTCTCTTTTATTAGCCCGACAATGAAAACGCTGCTCTATCTTCCCTCCAGCACAATCCAACATGATCTAGCAGTGTGCAGACACTAGTTGAGCAACAAAAAGAAACTGCAGAGCCTTTTGGCTATTTGCTGCAACAAATAATTTGCTTTGGAAGCAGAAAGAAAGTTGGGAAGACTGAAGGACACTGCCTTAGGATATTTTGTCTTCTGTGGGCTTCCATCTCTGACTAGTTTTTTAATTTGGTTTTGTTTTACATCCTAAACTATTACGTTAATTCTTCACGCAAAAGGACCGTAATGTTTTTGTGTGTTTTCTCCCAATAACTGAGGACCATTAAATAGCACTGTATCCTGCAAACCTGTTTTGCAATTTAGTGTGAGGTGGTGTCTGGCAGCTAACAGGGGGAGCCAGTGTGGAGTAAGCCCTGATGGGATGAGTTGTAGATCGTCATCCTTCAATTTGACTGGACGCCAGCAGTGAAGTGGGGCAGTCATGATGAAATTACACAAGCCTTGAGAAATATTTGCGTTCCACTCGGAGAACATCATGAGATGAGACCTCATTACGCAGCAGAAATCCAGCGTAGCACCACTAAATCAATACGGAGCCGAACCGGGCACAAGAAGCCGCTTAATGTACTTATACGCTCCAAGAGAAGAATAGTGGCTGCAGCCTTTGAGTGAAGGCAAGGGAAGCATTGAATATCAATGACTCACAGTTTCTTGAGATGACTAGGCTGATTTCATGAAGGATCAGAGTTGAGGAATGGGTATTTTCTGATTCTGTTTCAGGCCCTCTCCATCCACTGAAATGATCAACGCGGAGTTGCAAAAATCTCCAGACAAATGTGTACGAGGGCTTTACTTTCGACTGTTTGATGTCCTTCGTACAACACGCTAATCATTTTCACAGCTGAAACACTTCGGAGCCATTCAGTAAGTCCCAGTCAGGAGTCAGGAAAGCACACTTAATGCAGTATTTCTGTCATGCAGGGCATCAGGGCAGGGAGACTACTCTTGCATTAGTGCAGTGAACTTGGACCTACTGAGTTTCTTCAGGGATGAGAAGCGGCTGAGGTCGGCTTTGACGGCCGCCTCATAGGAGGGCGGCAGGTGAGACAGGCTCTGGAAGGAGCGTGAGAAAGACAGGTCGTAGGGCTCCGTCTGCGAGGTCAGGATGCCACTTATCCGATTGTTTTCTGGAGACACATACATACATATACAGACACAGAAGAGGGAAGAGAAAAGACATGGGCAGGCTGGCTACTCCTGTCCCCCACCCCCCCAATAACAAAGCTAGCAGGTTTAGATCATTATGGAAGACCACCTGCTGAGGTAGAAAAGGGAAGATTGAGCTGGGGGGCAGGCTGGAGCTTTAGTGTTACAAACATTTCCTGGAGGCAGAGTTACTCTGAACAAATCTCAGAAATGATCTCCTTGGTATGAATTAAGAACCCAGGGTTGGATCTGTGGAAGTATTCTCTTTATTGTGCAAGTACATTTGGGTTAAACATACTACAAAAAATATAAACCAGAATTTCTTGAGACCTCTTTCAGGTCTAAATAATTAATTGTTGTTGCCAGGGCTGTAGCTATCATTGAGGACACAGAGGACATGTCCTTGGTCTTGTCTCTGGGACTTCAGGCGTTTCATTTACATATTTTCACATAGTCTGGATCAATGGAAGAACATTTCCAGGAAAATTGCCTGACATCCTACGCGTGGCTCACGAGCCAGATGTCCCTCACCTTCCGCTCTGTGGGTGTCACCGTTCTCAAAATCCCTTCGATACAGGAAACAACAAAGAACTTTGAGCTAGCAAGCTACACGCTGAAAATGTCAAGTTTTGAAGATAACTTGATTGTGCAACAAGGCAGGCCTGCTTGGTTCTTTCGGGAAATGACTGTAAAAATTCACAAATAATATGTTTAGGGCATTTCCTCTCTAACTGGGACGTTTTGGGACTGATTGGTGGGATTGCTGTGGATGAAGTATACACAGTGATAAACAAGTAAGAGCTAATGAGGTTTAACCATGTATCCAGCTAATTTAAATAGCTCAAGTTACTGTATTGTTTCAACAGTTAATTTAATATTGTAAGTGGCGTTTTCTTTTGCGGGGTGCAAATGTTCCACCAAAACAAGTTCCTTCCTGAGACTATTCTGCAGAGCCACCATCTCTGAAAACATATTTTCCTCTTGCCTTTTAATTTAACATCATTTACTCAAGAAAAAAGCTTTAGTGAGAGAAATGGTTGCATATCTAAAACTCCAACTTGCTGATGGCAGTGATGGGGGAGTATAGACGGTCACATCAGGCACTGAGTGAGTGTTTGGTGTGGGACTGACTTGACACGTGGCATGGTTTGACAGGAGGAAACAGCGGTCCAAAAAAGAAAAGAGAGAAAAAAATAAAAACGACAACACACCAAACAACAGATGTGTGTTGCAGAGTGACCCTGCTAGGGACAGTGCTGTGATGTGATCTGGGGCTGGGCAGGCAGCAATGCCTGGACTGTCTGCCGCTGATGTGACGTGATATGATGCCAGGAAGACGCACAGGAAGGGGGGTGGGGGGAGGGTGGATTGACTGGACCAAAGCCCTCTTTTATTTTCTCTTTATCTCCCTTCCTCACACATGCACGCACACAAACATCCGCAGTCTGTCCCATTCACCGCCATCTTCCTTGCTCTGTCAATCGTATCTTTCCTACCATGCTGCCACCCACTTTCCTTCACTCCTTAATTCTTTCTTGTCCATTCAGTATTCCCCTCTCTCTCATTTTATTTCTCGCTCCTGCTGTATCTCGCCCTCCCCAGTGGGCTGTGAGTCTGTCACGCAGTGCAGAGCAGCGGACATGGGTGCGGCTCCACACCAGCCTCCAATGGAAAGATAAAAATAGGGCTTTAGTAACTGCTGCAGGATGGAGAGAAGGAAAGGAAAGAGGAAAAAGAGATGGAGATTAGAGAATCTAAAAGGAAAAAGTAGACTGAAATACAAGGAGGAAAGAATATAGTGGGATGAACGGAGGAGGGGAGCTTGGGAGAGTAGGACAGAGGGGTGGTGGCAGGGCCGGGCGACAGCAGGGGGTCCTGGGAGCGATCTGTGACGGGACTGTCTGCCACACTGCATCAATAAGGGGAGAATTGACTCAGACTTTGGCATGCTGTTAGCTATCTCAACAGCAAACACATTTCACTGCTTCATCACGATGGACAGTACAACAACACAGACCTGACTCAAGTAGTCTTTGCAAATCTTAGCTTAATCTTGTTTTTTTAAAGGCTCTTAGGAAGTCTGGAGTTATTTTTCTTATTACCAACAAATGCAATGAAAAGACCAAAACCAACGATTCATTGATTGGTAGTGTCTCTCTACTGTGCACGGTGCACCGGGGGACATGTTCCTGCATTAAGATGAAGATGGACATGTACACCTGTCCTCATAACCAGACTGAATGAATTTATTCTGCCTGGCGCTCGTGGGAAGGAGGGTTTAACCTCTGATCTAAGCTCTGGTTGGTCAACTGTCCGTCAGTAAGTCCGTCAGTAAGCACCACGACAGACCTATGTAAATCTATGAACAAACAAAAGATGTGGTCGGTTCGTCAAAGGTCTGGAATTAGGGTAATATATGCATTTCTGGTGCCATTATTATTCACTTGTGCATCAAATGTGTATTCATCCACTGCTAAATAAAAAGTCCCTAACAAATTGACTATTTCCCCTTTATGTAAAAAAAAATAAAAATGAGAGGTTATTTTTTTTCCAAAGACTGAAGTCTTCAGTAGGAACCAGTGGGCTTGGGTCTAAGTGCCGCAGACAGGGTGAGAAGTTAGAAAGTAGAAATGGTTGGTTTTGGTCTTTTTTTGGGAATAGTTTGAAAATAAGAAAACTATATAATAACACAAATTATACTTTGTTGCACATTTACATGAAATCACATGAATTGACTTTCATATGCTTTCATGAGTCAAAAGGATTCTGGATACTTTCTTTGTCCCACATGACAAACTAAGACACATTTTCTTGTTGAAGTAGGTTCAAACAAACTTTGATTTTTAGCAAATGGTACTTAAATCAGGTCGGAAAACACAGGAAGACACAAACGCAGGAGTTGGTTTGTGGTGTAGGTGAACACAAATGTGTGCTGGAATGTAATGAATGACTTTTACACTAAGTGTATGACTTACCACGTCTCAATGATCGGTGAGCTACCAAACCCAAGTGAAAAACAAATATTTCAGAGACATGTTGATGGTGAGCAAAACAGAACCTACAAAGACCTACTCCATATTCAGCATGGCTAGTAAATAAATAATGAAATCAACACTACTTCCAGAGGCAGTGATGTTACACTCGTGTTTATGATTATGCATTTTCTGTGATTTGCAGCTGTAACTCCTGGCTGTTTCAGTCACAACCTGTTGGGGGGATTTTTCATATTTTCCATAGATCTCCAAGGCATTTCTCTAAAGTTGCGGTTTGCTTATCTGTGTGTGTGTGTGTGTGTGTGTGTGTGTGTGTGTGTGTGTGTGTGTGTGTGTGTGTGTGTGTGTGTGTGTGTGTGCGTGTGTGTGTGTGTGTGTGCGTGCGTGTGAAATGGACTACATGGACAGTTATGTCCATTAGGAAGAGGCCATTCTGGCTGCAGAATTCAAGCATAGCCCTGGATGCCTGAGAGCAAGCAAGCCATGTTTCTATATTTGTGGTTGAAACAAACATAATATAAATCAAATGGCAACATAAGAGTGATTTAATTAATATAGAAGGTAGCGAATATTCCGTTAATGGCCTCTTATCTCTGCTGTCCTTCCTCTGGCCAGCCTCCAGCTTGCTTCCTTACGCAACTGCTAGTCTCCACATCGGCTGGTCTGTGATCCTGGGCAAGACCTCGGCTCGCTCAACAACTGTTCAAACAAACAGCTGCATGACGTCAGCAATAAAAAACGATTCACGGTGATGCTCCTGTGAGGCTATGGTGATAACTTTCACACACTCTGTCAACCAGAGGACATGATGACCTCGACAGAACATTAACTTGATCCTCCACTAATTCTATTCCCTTTCAAAAAGAGATGGACTGCGGCTGCGGCCTGATCCCACTCACAGAAAGATGTTCATGATTATGGGATGTGACACGTCTATGATTCAATCTTTAACGAAAGAGCCTAATTTTAATAACGGAATGGCTTCACAGTGGGGCGAATTGAAGAGATGACCATGTCAAGGAGCTTTTCACACATCCATGTCAAGCATTAAATTCATGTCAATGCCTCGGTGGCCCAGGCGTCATCTCAAACACTGAACTCAGCTGTATTCCCACTGCCCCTAGTGTGTCTTACCATTCTTAGGTGTGCGTGTAGGGCTACCTAGAGCCACATGGTTATAGTTGTGCTGATGGGTACCTGCAATGACAAAAGCAATGAACATCTTGTTCAGTGTCCATGAGGAATGCTCTGTATCAGCTCACATACAGACTGTTAGCAGTGGGACGGGGACAGTCAAAGAGATAATTCACCAATTATCAGTATATTATATATTGTTATAAATGCTTTTCACATAATTCACACAATACAGATTGATGTACAGAAATTTGAATTGACTTTTATAGTATACTCAAGTCACAAAGCCAATATCATTATTCTGTTGCTGACTAACTTATTGAGTGGGTGAAGTATCCCTTTAAATTCCTCAAATTAAGTGAATGGACATAAAAAGAAATGAGAGACATTATGGGATGAGTGAAACTGCAGTCGTTGTAGTCCGCTCAGTGTTACCCTGCAAAACATGTTCACATCAATCAGAATCCAGAAAGTCAGAGAGTACAAACACACAAAACCAGAGCTGTATAACATTGATCCATCCTGTGCTGGAACACACTCCCATGCTCTCTGGGAAATGTATTACTTGAGAGTAAAGACACACAGACTACAGTAATTGGTGCATTCATCATGAAAAGATGCCTCAAACACAATTTAATTTAAGAAACCACAAGCCATCAACAACAAAACACAACCAAATGGTGCACATTTTTATCACCTTGACAACACACAAACAGCACTCAAAATATCACCTCATATTCATAAACGTCAAGTAAAGAAAGGCATCTACCAAAACGACAACACATGGCGGCACACACAGATGCTTTGCTAATCCAGTTACAAAGTGGGACATAGAAGTATTATTGTGCCAGCGTTTTTTGTTTGCAGACACGTTCTCACCTGACACAAGCACACACACACATACACACACAAACACACACACACACACACACACACACACACACACACACACACACACACACACACACACACACACACACACACACATCCTTCATTCGACAGTCGCTGTAAAACGTTTTCTTATAATGATATAATCAATGATCCTCAACATAGAAACATGGGAGTCTCCCACTAATCCAACAATGCTATAGGTTAAAGTTATGACCATCACGTTTAGGTATAAGGTAGGTATATTAGGAATTTCTTAGTTCCTAAGAAATTATGTTTTGTCAGTCAGGCACAATACCCATGAGCCTCAGCAGAAGAGGCCAGAAGCTCGTCAGAGGCGTAAATCAGATGAACTAAACTGTGATCCAGAATCCAAAAGTCAATTTATTTACCATGCAAATTATCTTCTCCCCCCTCTTGAGATCCCTCTTGACCATTGAAACCGTAGTTTGACAAACCGAATCTGAATCTCAGCTGTAAGTCTATTCTCTATAAGTTATGTGCAGTGCTTTTTGCTGTTGCTTATGTTTGCATGTGTTTCTGAATGTGCTGATGTTTTACTTATATGCAGCATTTTTTTGTGACAGTTTTTTTTTGTTGCAGTCAACGATACAATTCTTTAAATATTTACACACTGTCCCTTGTTTCTCTGGCTCTCTGTGTGCATGAGTATGGTCTAATCAGCAGTAGCAGTCTTCTGTGTTGTCATCTGGGAACGCAGAGCAATTTTAATTTCCAACTCAGGGAATAAACAACAGTTCAGCCAATCACCTCTCCATCCTACTGTGCAGGAGTGCTTGCGTTTGACAGGGAATATGATGCAGTGGTACAGAACTCGGCTGGGCACCGCAGTGTGGAGGTGCTTTAGTTGAAAGATGGGCCCTTTACAGAGCCCATTGTACTGAGAAAGTTGATGAATGACAGCTATTCTCAGGATTGCGTAGGGCAGTGTGTGTGTGTGTGTGTGTGTGTGTGTGTGTGTGGGTGGTTTTGTATGCTTGTAAGTGAGGAGGAGGCAGCGATAGATGGAGACCCCGTCGTAGAGTGTTGCTGTCGCGACATGTTCATTCGCTGTCTACTGCTGTGCCTGTTTAAAAATGCATTAAAGCCAACTGCTGAAACAGTCATTTACATCTGTCAAAGGAGTGAAGGAGGAGGGGGAGGCCCGCTGTTCTCACATTATGGGTTTCAATATTTACTCAAGCTATGGAGATAGATGGGATATGTCTTATGTGTGCTCCTTCACTGGCTTTCTCTTTTTTCATATAAAACAGTGATTGTCACAGAAGAGTTGTTTTGAAAAGGGGGAAACTCAAAGTGATGTGAGACTGTCTCACTATCTGTTGTGTAACAAGAGTAATTGAACCTACAGCCAGGATGTAAAAGCTTTTACAAACTGTCCCTTTGACATGAAGAAGGTGCCACAGAACAAAACACAGAAAGTGTTTCCAACAGAAAGAAACTAATGCTCAGAGTGCTGAAAATGTAGTTTACATTAGGTCTCATTGTCTGTGGACGGATGGGGTGAATGTGAAGGGTCTTTATGTTATTTAACAACTCTTGCCCGTCCGTCATTTCTAAAGTAAAAATCCTAGAACAAATGATGAGTAGAAACATTTAAAAATATTTCCTCTTCAAAAATAGAAGTGCAAGTTTTACAGACTACATTTAAAATTCCTACAGATATAATTATCATTTTTGATATAATGTATGAATACTTAATGAACTGCTCAATTCACTTAGTTCACAAGGCCAGAGCACATGAACACAACAAAGTTTTAAGTTTCAGCAAGTTTTTCTTTTCCAACCCTGTCTCCTACCTAATAGCTCTATATACTAGTAATAGATAAGTAGTAATAAGGAGCAAACGTCACTTAATTATTGTAATGGGTTACGTTTTCCCAGAATAGGATGTTTGACAGTCCAATACTGCAGAGAAGTCATAGGATTGTCAATCCTGTGTCCCACACACTTGTACTAAGTTAGCTTTTGTACCTATTACAAAAAGCTAATTGTTTTCATAGTCTTTCCCTAACCTGAACAAAGTGCTTTGGGCTGCCTAAACAACCATAACAGTGTAAATCATGCTTCAACTGACAGGAGCGGCTGTTGTGGGAAAAGAAATGAAACATTTCTTGTTATGCTGATAAAAAAACATTTTGGGCAGTATCACGCTTCCAACAAAACCAATATGCTAATGTTGTTTTTTTAAGACAGGGTTGTGATGTCATTACAGTCATGGTATAAATACAAAGGCTGATCTGCTGTGATGTTGTTCATTCCAAACAGGCATCTTCATGTGCAGCCTACAGCCAGTAAACATATAAGGAATTACTTCTACAGCAAAAGGAAAATCACTCCACGGGATTATCCCCAATATATTGAAAGAAGACTATAAAATGATGCACAATATTTATCCCCCTAAAGCCTGATTTATGGTTGTGGGGAGGCTCCAAGCAGAGCTTTCGCCGTAGCCTATGTAAGTGGCCTCGTGTTTATACTTGTGCATTGGTGTGTGCCTCGAGCCAGCATGTGTGTGTATGTGTGTGTGTGTTGTGTGTGTGTGTGTGTGTGTGTGTGTGTGTGTGTGTGTGTGTGTGTGTGTGTGTGTGTGTGTGTGTGTGTATGTGTGTGTGTGTGTGTGTGTGTGTGTGTGTGTGTGTGTGTGTGTGTGTATGTGTGTGTGTGTGTGTGTGTGTGTGTGTGTGTGTGTGTGTGTGTGTGTGTGTATGTGTGTGTGTGTGGTAGAGCGAGGGAGAAAGAGAGTGCCGGCGATTAGCTTCGGAGCGAGTACCGACTCTGGAGTCATAGTGAGAGGAACAAAGTGTCTCCCCTGTTCTTTCTGACCACGGTGGGAAATCTGGAGCAGTAGAAGTTAACCCTCTCTTTGATTTCATGTTGTTTATGGAGAAGGAGAACCAGGAAATGAGTCGTGGGGGAAATGCAACGCTACCAAGCCACGGCCACTGTGTATTTAAGTACCTTTCTTCTTAGGTTTATTTATGTTATGTCATCATTATGTAAGGTTGTAATGCTCATTGAAAGGAAATGACTGCCTTGTTTATATATGTCTTTAAGTACAATGCCGAACTGTTCTACAATTGTTTGTATCACATGATATTTGTGAAAATATCCAAATAAATAAAATAATCATTAATAATTTAATAATTAAATAAAAACGTCCAGCCTACACTATATATCAGGCAGTGCTGGACATGTCGCCAGGCATGTACAAGTATGTGAAGAGAAAATAACTGGAAGATAGTTGATCCGCTAATTCTGCAACTTGTAGCTTCTCTAAAACCAGAGAAAGACAAACTTCACAAAAAGAAAAAATAAGTCAGAACTGGCCTCAGGACGCTGCTCAGGGCACCATTAGGAGGAATAAGAGATTCCATGTTTCCTTCAGCCCAAGGGCTATTGATGTGCTTAATAGCAAATAGCACTCTGGCTGCATTCATTGTACTTCCCTTGCACACTTGCCCATTTGCGCTCTTGTACATGTGTACTTGTACATGTCTGAATTTCCATTTCCCTGCTCTAGCTCTGTGATCGATTGTCTTTTTGTGTCAATGTTGTCTTCGTGTATTCTGTTTCATGTGAACCCTGGTTGCAAAACACATGTCCCCTCATTCTCCCAGAGTTGATCATTAACAGGTATTATCAGCACAGCTCCCCGTCTTTCACCAAAAAGTACGGTTAGAGAACCCTGACTCGGACCGATTCTATACAATGTTCTTGATCTCTGAGAAGTTTCGTCTCAATCTGGTGATTCACTCAAAGCCTGGTCTAAGGGGTCCAGAGGAATGGGCCGAGCTGAATGGCCCACTGAGAACAAGCATAGGAAGAGTCAAGCTCATTAAGAACCTGGAAAGCCATGTTCAGTGATCCCTCCGTAATCTGGGGACCAATTAACCGCATTGAGGAAACAGTCCCAGTACAACCAGCAACCCCAACCTCTCAGAGGCAGTTGCTTATCGTCTCTGGCCAGCCCACCACGCCGCCGCCCTCCTTCCCTCTTTGAGCTGACATTGCCAAATAACCTCCACATGGCGTGTTAACATGAAGCAGCTCGAGAAAATATGTCGATGATGAAGGGAGCTTACAGTGAGGGTGGGACCCCCTGGATACACTGCTGTCCATTAGTCAAGCCAGTGCTGTTATACAGTGGACTGATTGAGTATGATTGACATGCTTTCCAGATCGTTGGGTTACACAGGGTCCTTATTTGAATTGCTAAATGGATGTTTTTCTGTCAGTATGTTGATGACGCAGCTGTGTGTTTGCCAGATGTAATGTCTGAATCAAGCATATATCTATGATGGGTGGGCTACAGACACATTATTCTGGATACAGTCGCCTTCACCTCCGCAACAAGATTAGTCACATTAAATTTCCCTTGGCTTATAACCGATCTCCGGAGAATACCTCCTTGGCAAGTTTGCATCCAGATGGCACACAAGTGACTCAGTAATCTGACATTTGGCGTGGCATTTTGTTTCACATCACACTTCCAAACATCACATCCCTATACAGCACACAGGGGAGGCAAGAGATGGCATGCTGAGCCGGCCGCAAGACACCTTGAATTCAGTGCCTCACATGCTCAGAGCTATCCTGGAAACCATCAGAACATTGATTTCTACAAATTAGCATTCTGTCCAACAACGGAACAGCCACATCACGATATCCAGTTCGCTCTCTGTGAATGATTTGTGTGTGTGAGTGTTTTTGGCCAATCTTTTGTGTTTCTATGAATAGGGGAGTCTTTCAGAGAGTTGAAATGAGGCAAATCTCCGTGACAACTACAAGGGAGCAAACAAACATAACATACAAACAAACAAGCAAGCACATCAGAGTATTTGCTTAATCAACTGAGCAACCTCCAGGTGTGAGCTCCCACATGTCAGACCCAATACAAACACTGAGTAAGTGCATTGAACAAATCAACAATTGGATGTGCCAGAACTATCCTAAATCAAACAAAGAAAACAATAAGGTAGTTGTTTTTGGAGCCAAAGAGGAACGATTAAAAGTCAGCACAGCTTCAATCGGCAATGTTAAAAACAACAGACAAAGCCAATAATCTTGGTGTAGTCATGGATTTAGACCTGAATTTCAACAGCCACATTAACACAATTATAAAGTTTATCACCTTAAGAATATATCAAGGGTTAAAGGACTTATGTCTCAGCAGGACTTGGAAAAACTTGGCCATGATTTTATCTTCATAACATTATTATTATAATTAATATAAGATTTTATTTTGAATACTGTAACGGTGTCTTTACAGGTCTCCCTAAAAAAAGCAATCAGACAGCTGCAGCTGATTCTGAACGCTGCTGCTCCAGTCCTCACTAAGACCAAAAGAGTGGATCACATCAGTCCAGTTCTGAGGTCTTTCCAATGGCTTCCTGTCTCTCAGAGAATTGGTTTCAAAATAGTACTGTTGATTTATAAAGCACTGAGCGGTTTATTTCTGATCAGCTGCTCCATTCAGAACCCTCCAGACCTCTCAGGTGGTCTGGGTCAGCTCTGCTTTCTGTCAGAACTAAACATGGAGAAGCAGTGTTCACTTTCTATGCTCCACAGATCTGGAACTAACTCCCAGAAAACTGCTGCAGCTCTCACTTCTTTTAAATCAAGGCTGAAGACTGTTCTTTTTCTAAGTAATTGTTAATTTCTTACACTGCACTGTAACTTTTATTCTTGTATGTCATACATGTCTGTCTATTTATATTTGATCTGTTTTAAAATTATCTTTAACAAATGTGTTTTAACTGATTTTAACTGCTCTTTAATTCTGTTTTTATGTAAAGCACTTTGAATTGCCTTGTTGCTGAAATGTGCTGTATAAATAAAGCTGCCTTGCCTTGATAAGTATTAAAATGATGTGCATCACATGCTATGGCCTTACCGTCACAAGGATGCAACATTATTGACCACCGTTTGGAGATATGTGTTACATAGCACTCTCCACCACCATCATCAAAACACCTGTGTCCTTGGCCAGTGAAGTGGGTGTGCTTGTCGGATTGTCGGTTACAGAAAATGACTAAATCTGTTGGATGCACAATTCTGACATTAAGACACTTTATGTTGGTGTTCCCTTTCATTTGTCACCAATGTGTACTTACTATACACAATTTATTTCCTAAAATCGGAGGGGTGATATGTAACCTGAGTTTCATACTTTTACTTTTAAAAGAATTTTATAAGAAAGAAGAAAACCCTGCAGCAGCGTATGCCCCAGATGTGAGCTAGCAAGCTGTAAGTAGACATGGTAGAAACCGTGGTGGACACAGACAGACTACAAAACACTGACAATACAGACAGACAGGCACAACTTAATGGAAACCCTAAAGGCTTGGTATCTCTCAACAGCATAGAGGGTGGGGGGGGGGGCAGTGGACGCAGGATAAACTGACACAGACAGCAGATAAGAGAAGGAAAAGTATGAAAAAGGAGGCTGTGGTGGGGCAGTGGGATGAAAAGAGGAGAGAAACATGGGCCAGTGATCACAAGGCAGCACCCCCCCCCCCCCCCACACACACACACACACACACACACACACACACACACACCTCCAGACTGCACACTGCCCACCTCAGATCTATTAGAGAGCTGTGCTGCTCTCTAAAACCCACAGCCCTGCCATCCCATTAGCCCTGCCAAGTGGAGCCACTGGAGTTCTGAAAGGCCCAGAGGAGGGGCTGGTGGGGGTGGAGGTGGTGGGGGTCCAGAGTGCACTGTGCATGTGTGTGACAGAAATGAATGTGGATATCTCTGTCCTATCGGCTCTGTTGACAGCCCGGTGCTACCAGCACATCCCTGCTCTCCTCTCACAGCACAGGAAACAGAGAAAAGGGAAGTCACCGTGGGCTTGACATTTAACAACTGACAAAAGTGTTCACATTTAATCGCTAAATGTTAACTGCCATAATAGCCCAACTTCACTCGGTTAGTAGTGGACAAAGCTTTAGGCCCCTAGACAGAAGCTCCCACCTCCTCATGGATTTCACTGGCAGAGCTTGAGGCTTTAAGGGGAATTTGGGTATTTTTCATTCAACCTGGACCCTATTTTCCCATGAATTCATGTCTAATGTCTAATGTAAATGTAAACAAACTGCATTTATATAGCGTTTTTTCAGTCTTAACAAGTACTCAAGGTGCTTTTACATACAGGAACTATTAACCATTCACACACACACACATTTATACACTGGTGGCCGTGGCTGCCGTACAAGGCGCAACCTGCTTATCGAGTAAACCTTTACACACATTCACACTCTGCAATTCACAGTTCACACAGTTCAATGTCTTGCCCAAGGACACTTTGACATGGGACTGCAGGGCCAGGGATCAAACCACCAACCTTCCGATTAGTAGACAACTGCTCTACCACCTGAGCCACAGCAAAAGTCTTCGAAATTGGTCCAGCATGAGCGAGAACACTGTAACGCTGTAACCAGCAGCCGTGAAGCAGGCTGCAATGTAACCCTATAGGACAGATGTGCACCGTCAGACTAAAAGTGCTGTTTTTGCCACTGACAGGCTCAGATTGTTATTCTGTGTCTGACTACATTATGGGAAGATGGAATCTTCTGAAAACTTGCCAGGTGACTTGCTAGTGGGGAGTTTGTTGTTTTGGAGTACAGACAGTGTAGCTTAATTTTATGTAAAAGATTTTCAATTGCGCATTTCCAATATGTTCCATTTGTGGTGCAGCTTTCATAGACGTTACCTTTGGATAGGGACAGGCTGAAGTTGAGGCTAGTTGTGCTACAGCTACAAATGCAGACAGAGCAGAGGTAAGCTAATGCTATTAGCTGAAGTGACTGTGTTGACCTGGCATCAGTTAGTTACACAGGAAAGCATGGCAGGATAATGGAAACTTCATCATATTTCTATAATGTGGAGAGACACTTTGAATAACAATCTGAGCCTGTCAGTGGCAAAAACAGTTTTTTGGTAGAAGTACACTGACGGTGCACATTTGTACTATAGGGTTACATTGCAGCCTGCTTCATGTCTGCCGGTTACAGCGTTCTCGCTTAATACTGGACCAATTTTTGTTCACATTAGTCACTTAGACACCAATGCATGGGAGAATAGGGTCCATGTTGAAAAAATACCGAAATTCCCCATTAACTCTAACCCAATTGCAGCACTGGTGATAATAATTATAAGTCATATTTAAAGTATTTCTAGCTCTGCTCATTGTAGCATTCAGTGCCGATTCTTAACTGACTGGCTACTGTGAGTCAGTTTGGACTCAATCTAAAACAGGGATTTACCCTGGCAAAAAGCTTAACCTATATCTTTTAAATAAATGTCTCCTTCTCATAATAAAAGTCGTAGTTTGTCGCAGTTTGAAATGAGAATCTAGTGCAATGGTAACTTGTTTGACAAAAGTAAAATGAATTGGGCAGTTGATGATTAGCAGTGGCTGCCATGACAACCAAAAGAACGCCACCCACAGAAATTCAATCTTTATCAACAAATATGAAACAGCACTTTGTAACCTTGTAAACCTTGCCTGCTCTGGCAACACTGTATTTAACTATACACACACGACTATATCAAATAATATAATAATAATAATAATATCAAATTAAATATTTCTCAAGAGTCAATACTTGCAAACATAGAAATTAAAATTTGAATGTGCAAATGTGAAAATAGAAGACAGGATTAAGAAACTACTCAGCTCCAGCTCCAACATTTCCACACACAACATTCCTCAAAATCAGTTTCATGTTTTTATAGCATCTTTTAAATTAATCAGATAGAATTGTTTTTGTTTGTAGAAACAAAAGAATTTGTGTTATGTGTTAATATCAGCCCATGCATGCCAGGATCTTTATTTGTACCATATATGTTCAACTCCTAAATACAGTTGCTTGTGTGTCCCTCCACCTCAGCTACTGATATCCAGAACCTCATCATACTGTAGTTTGACAAGTTCCTTGCTACCAAATCCATCTGCTCTCAGACAAGAAAATCATGTTTTTCGAAAGCTCCTAAAACAAGTGTGAGGTCATCACAGTTTATTTAAAGCTGAATTCATCTCTGTCGAGCTCCGGAGGCTCCTCACTAAATCTTTCACATTATACAAAGACTTTTCCAAATCCCCAATTCCATATGCATGTAAAATAACAAATAGCCTAAAAGTGAAAATGGCTATTGCTTGTATTTCTGTGTCATGAAAGCAGCAGAAGGTGCATTACATTCAGCAGGACTGCAGGGAAAGAGAAAGCACTTGGGAAACACTGTCAACAAATACTGAAAAATTAACAAAAGCAAAAAGCAAACTGATATATTGTTTTGTATTGCGGCTAAAACCATTTGTATAAGTAAAGTCTGCAAAGTTCTAAATATCTGTGTCGGTTAACAATCTACATCTCATGTCTGCTAATGAGTGAAAACCAATTAACACATGTTTTGAATTGGTTGAAATGAATAGCTACACTGATTATCATCATTATTATCATAATCATTATGCATTCATAGATAACTCTGTTAATGAGAGTCACTAGAGTTACAGATTGCAAAGTCCCTGTGTTCTTCCAAGTGCAATAACACACTAGTCCAGACTGTTTCTGTATCTAAGTATCACTCTTCATCCCATAACTCACAATCACCCCCAGGGCACCAAAGGCCAAGCAGTCACTTGACACGTCGCTGCCTCTGTAGCTTGACAAATGTGCAGTGATAGACCGAGTAGGGATAGGAAAGGGCAGGAGGTTGAGATGGACTTCATATCCAGTTCATTTTGAAATGTGATAGACAGTGAACCCAGCGTGGACTATTGTGACCCTGTGTGGTAAAAGGTAATAAGAGATCCATGTTATTGAAGTAGTGCTTCATGATGGTCCTACGGCACTCGTCTGCTTTCACCCTGCGCTCTCAAAGCTCAGATGATTTGCCGGTTTTAAAGGTAATAATCTTTCCTGAAAATCAAACAGTGTAACAGCATGACATCGAAGGAATAAAAAAGCCATTTCTCTCAACAGTTGATTGACATACCAGCCGACTCCATTTGCGGGCTGTTGAAAAGCAGACTTCCTTTGAGAGGAGGCGGAGGGCGAGGAAGAGGTAGAGGAGGAAGAGGAGGGTCCGTATATCTTAAGCAAGGATAAGCACAGATTTATCTGATGTCTTCTTAAAATAAAAGAAGTAACATCATCAAAACTGCCTTTATCCATGCCTTTATAGACCAGCCCTCCTCTCCACTGAGACGGACAGAGTCGAAGACCACGCACACCATAGAGGTTAGGACATTCATTTCGGCCAACACAGAAAAAAAAGCTTCAGTGAAACAATTCAAAACATACATTTCAAAAAGCAGGAATTAGGACAGAGGAGTGGAATGGGACCAGTTTGGTTTAAAGGCACAACACAATGAGAAAAACAACAATGTGGGCCAGCTGCAACAAACATCAAGAGGTACAGAGTATTTTTGTTTATGTCCTAGTTTGGTGAGTTGTAACATTAATTAGGCCCAGACTCTACTCACAGAATGGAATTTTTACATGAAGTTAAAAACCAAAAACTATTGTGCAATTAAAATCTCCTCTTTACAATGTTTCCTTGAAGGCGAGCCCACATCACCATCACATTGATTTAAACAGTACCAGATAGGGGTGTAACGATGTGTGTGTGTGTGTGTGTGTGTGTGTGTGTGTGTGTGTGTGTGTGTGTGTGTGTCTGTGTTGTGTGTGTGTGTGTGTGTATGTGTGTGGAACATTGCGTCTGTGGAAACAGAAACAAGCGTGCTAGCCTTAACTATTCGTCCATCACAGGGCTACATATGTTATATGATATTACATGCATTTTAGTCAGTCCGTCGTGCCTGCTCTATAAACAAGCACAAGCTACATCCAACCTGCAAATATTCACTCCTCACTTTCAAAAGATGACTTTGGACAGTCCCAAGCTAATTGCATCCTTGTTCCAGATCCATACTGAACAACACTGTGTATCAACTCTGTCATCTGAAGCCAATGTAAAAGTGTAAAGTTCATTATAAACCTGCTACACTTGTCTTAATCTTTTTTTTTTTTTTTTTTTTTTTATCAAACTGTGAATGTTGTGTACCGTTACACCCCTAGAACCAGCGAACATAGACTGCACACATTACTCAACACACGGACAGGAGAGCTACATGTCAGGGGGGGAATACACAGGTTAGAAATATACATAGAATATACAGTAGGTCAAGGGAAAGGCACTGCACTACAGGTAACACTCCAGGTGTAAGCTGCCTCCAAACACTGATCAGATGGTACTTCAGACTACCACTTTTATTCCTTAACAGGTTCATAAGAGAAATACAGAAACCATTAAGAAGTGTTTAGAGGCAACTTTGAACTTTTAACAAAAAACAGCCATCCCTACCATGGTGACTCTGGGAACGGACTGGCCAATGGTTATCTCCTGGAAAACAGAATCAAGTGGTTATTTATTAGATTGTGCTGTTGTAATAGACAGAAAAATACAGTCACATTGAACAACCGGCAGTTAACGGATTTGCACTGAAAAGCTAGGACAGGGTTAAAGTCACAACACCCGTCTGGGTTATAAGTGAAACTGACCTTTTTTGTGAAAATAGGGAAATTGTGACACGCAAACAATCAACAGCATCATTATATGAATAACATCTCTTTAGTCAGTCAAATATTGCCCATGTTACAGCAACAGATATGTGGAAACAGTGCAGGAGGCTGCTGGAAATGAGTACAACTTTAGTGTTTGGATATTGATGGTGTTAAATTGTATCTTCCCATCAACTACTGGCTGATGCTACCTGACACCATGACACAAGGCATCAAATCATTCTCTCTCTCTCTCTCTCTCTCTCTCTCTCTCTCTCTCTCTCTCTCTCACACACACACACACACACACACACACACACACACACACACACACACACACACGTACAATGCTACCAAGAGTGGGGTAAGAGAAAGGAGTTGGAATTTGAAGATAAAAAGAGAGAATTGGAGTAGGAGGAGAGGATAATGAGAAGAAGGGAAGAGGTGTAAAAAGTCGGCGTTGTTCCCGCAGCCTAACAGCGCAGGGCTCCAGCCATGCGGCACTTTGATCTATCACTATTGATTTACCATCAGCTTCTCACGGCTGCTGCCTCCCACACGGCGACACAGAGCCACAGGGATGTGTTCCCCTGTTCGGAACCATGTGCACACCACATCTGACCTTAAACCCACTGACCGCATAAAGCCTTATTGTTTGGCGTCGTGATAAGGGATGGGAGTGCTGCTGTAGATACACTGATAGTGCATATTGTTCCATATCAGCGTACTGATAGCAGCAGGAAGTTTAGATGAAACCCCCTGTGAGAGAAATATGCAAACAGCACATCTCGTTCTCAAGTACGCGTAACACAGCATCAGCAGAGTGAGTCACACTCTGTAGATTATAGATAGATAGATAGATAGATAGATAGATAGATAGATAGATAGATAGATAGATAGATAGATAGATAGATAGATAGATAGATAGCACTTTATTGTCCATGTACACGGAAATTTGTCTTGCAATACAAGCTCCAGCAATCACAACACAACAACCTAAAAACAAGAGCTAAAAACATAGAGGCATCAATAAAACATAAATAGTAATAATAATAATAATAATAATAATCATAATTATTATTATTATTATTATTATTATTATTATTATTATTATTATCCACTCTTTCCTTTTCAGATTATCCCTTCTCATCAAAACAAGAATATGTATTGTACATTAAAGTGAGAGAATATGGCCTTTACAAAAAGAAATAGCACATCTGCTTTCTTAAAAAGTTATTTTCATTATTTTTTATTTCATATTTTCAGATATATCTTTATTTTCAATTAAAGCATTACATTCATAAGCAACAAAATGCACTCTGGCTCAGTTCAATACACTCAGTGCATTTGCAGCTACAACTTTACTTGGTCTGGTGTGACCAGTAGCCTAAAGAGGCTATTGTTAGCTAAACTTTAGATAGATATTCTGACATTAGGTGCTGTTGGGGGCAATGTATGGTCTGGATCAACAGGAGTACATTTCCAGGATAAAGCCTGACATGCTCGATGTCAGGCTTTGCCCCTCCCTCTCTCTGTGTGTTGCAGTTCTCAAACTTCTCTTTGGGAAACAACAACAGCCTTCGAGTTACACTCTGAAAATGGCATGTTTTGCAGAAAATTTGGCTGGTGCAACAAGGCAGGTCTGCTTGATTCTTTCAGGGAATGATTGTAAAGATTTATAAAGAATATGTTTAGGGCATTTCCTCTCTAACTGGAATGTTACACAGAGATACACTGGTAAGAGCCAATGAGGTTTAACCATGAATCCAGCTAATTTAAATAGCTCACGTTACTGTATTGTGTCAACAGTTAACTTCATTTAATATTGTATGTGGCGTTTTCTTTTGCGGGGTGCAAATGTTCCACCAAAACAAGTTCCTTCCTGAGACTATTTTGCAGAGCCAGCCTTGCTGCGTCAGCAACTCAGAGCGATTTTTTCTCCTATCCCAGAATGTATCTGTGGTGTAGCCAGACCTCAGAGATAGAGCTGGCAATGTGAGACTAGGCGCAATGTACGCACTTTAAAGTAATTAATAAGCTCCTTCCTACTTCTCCTAAATAACATATGCCCATATTCCAGCCTTCCTCTGTTACAAGTTGTATCGTCATTACCGCGTGTCACAGAAACGTAAGCCCACCCACCACACCTTTTCCTAAACCCAACCGTCCCGTTCTTCTTGCGTGTCAAACGTAAGCCCACCCATGACCTTTTCCTTAACATAACTGCGTCAAAAGGGACGCCAGTAGTCCCGACCAAGCGCGTTTAGATAAAGCACATTTTATGACGCTAAAGGAGACTTTTAGCGTCAATAACAACGAGAAAGGCACCTGACCAAGCGTCCGTATTTTATGAGATGGGAGTGAGAATCTGTTGTAAAAACACTGTAATATGTGTTATGTATTTGATGTGTGAATGAATTTATTATCTTAAAGTGCCCATAATATGCTCATTTTCAGGTTCATCATTGTATTTAGAGGTTATATCAGAATAGGTTTACATGGTTTAATTTTCAGAAAACACCATATTTTTGTTGTACTGCACATTGCTGCAGCTCCTCTTTTCACCCTGTGTGTTGAGCTCTCTGTTTTAGCTACAGAGTGAGGCATCTCACTTCTGTTCCATCTTTGTTGGGAGTCGCACATGCGCAGTACCTAGGTAAGGACTCCTAGCCAGTCAGAAGCAGAGTATGAGGGCGTGCCCTGACAGTACCTAGGTAAGGACTACTAGCCAGTCAGGAGCAGAGTATGAGGGCGTGCCCTGATAGTACCTAGGTAAGGACTACTAGCCAGTCAGAAGCAGAGTATGAGGGCGTGCCCTGACAGTACCTAGGTAAGGACTACTAGCCAGTCAGAAGCAGAGTATGAGGGCGTGCCATGCTAGCAGCTAGGTGAGCATTATAACGTGTGTTCCAAAGTGACCACGTTTGTCTCTGAAGTAAAGGCTGGACTACAATAGAGCTGTTTGGAGCAGTTTGTGAACAGTGTTTTCTGTTAGAGATGGTAAGTCCCTTTGGGGTGGACTTTGGGCTTTTTCACTTTGGAAGCTTATTACATGCACAAAAATGATATTTAACACACCAAAACGCATAATATGAGCACTTTAATGTATTTACCTATTTTTTTATGTATTACCTATTCTACCTATGTTAAATCTCTAAAGCCATTTTGGATTATTAAAAAAAAATACAATGGTTGAGTCATTTCATTTTTAATTTTAAAATGTTTTGGTAGTTCTTCATAACCCCCCCCCCCCCCCTCCCCTTCGATTTATTCTGGTCATTGTGCCCTCATGAGACAGTGAAGGCATCACAGCAGAGGAACAGCAGAGACCACTGACAGTAAGCTCTTACTGTACTCTGTTACTGGAGATTCCTACAAGATAACCTTGAGCGTTATTCCAGTCAATAACTTATCAATGGCTTGATAAATCCATCAGGCTGTAATGCAAGGCTGACATATTGATGGATGCAGAATGTTTGGGGGAGGGGGGGGGGGGGGGGGGGGGAGGGTAGAGGTAGAAGAATGGTGGACTAACTCGACTATACAGGCTTAAGGCTTGGGGAAATCTGTGGCTGTGCTAAACCTTCAGCTTTAGTAGTTGTATTTTATTTGCATTGGTTGTGGTAATGCATGTAATTCATGTGTTAGTGACCCTGCTATATGAGCCGCAAAAGACCAAACTCATCAATTTGTGGTCTTTCACGCATCATTTTACCGGCCTGAGTGTTCCTGCGTAGTTAATTAGAAACAAAATGTGACCTTGATGCCCAGACATTAGTTACAGTTCTCCCGACTCAACATCTTGCAGTGTATTTACGATGTGTGCAGTATTTCAGTCAACAGAAACTTGTAAGGTTGAAGAATGCTACAGGAAGATTCAGCATTTCCTTTAGCGCTGCACAAGAAAACAATCGTCTCATTTCACAGCGTTGCCATGTCAGACATTTTCTTGCACTGCAGGGAGAGGAGGGGAATCCAAAGGTTTAAATCTGACTGTCAGTGGAGATATGAAATGTTTACAAATGACACTCTTAAAGCAGGGCTACAAATGACATAAGTGTAGTTGGCAGCTCAAGTGTAAACATCATTGGTTAAGCTCCTTAATTGGAATAAGACTGTGTTTTGCAGTCAACTGCTACACCTACATACAGTGAGCAGGAGTGGTGTTGGCTGGGACAGCATCCCTGAGGGGAAAGACAACTTGGAGTGAAAAGCTGCAGAGGAGTCTCTGCACTGAGGAGACCAGGGCCAGCATGCCCACCATCAGCACTTAACAATGTTTGCTCAGGTTTTTAGCTCAAGGTAACTGGTTCTACAAGGCTCCGCTGCATTTCCAGCCGCCTTTATCCGGCTGGCCTTGACATATCAGCAGGGCTATCTCCTGAAATCAATGATGTGGACTCAGCCCACAAAATGTCAACCGCAAACGTGTCATGTGTTCACAATATACACAAAGCCAAGGTAAGAGGATTTATTTTTCAACAGCTTGCAGCAAAAAGAACTGAGGGCAACACTAACTCTCTTGTAGGAACTCTCTGGTGCGGCCGAAAGCTTTTTGGTCCTACTCTGATCTTTATTGAGCAGTACTGTATGTCATTTACAAAATACAGAAAGCTAAATTTATTTTTTGCTCAAACTTCATGTAGCCATCATAGCTGTGAGTTTCATTGATAGTAATGGGCATTTCAGTGTTTTCAGGCTACACGATGGGAACAGTGACTCCAGGGGCTTCTGCCTTGCTGTGATGAATGTCTCAATAAAGCTAAATGCTTTTTTATGACTGTAAGACTTCACATACTCTTGCATTTCATATTAACACATATTGTAGCATATGTAATTTCTCATAAACCATGTTTGCTAATGTCACCGATGCATTCAGCTCATGAGCCTGGAAGCTGAAACCGCATTCAAATAAACTGCTCATGAACTTATTGGCACAAATGTATCATTATAATCTGCCAACACTGAGCTTTTAATGTAGCATGCAAAGCTGCTGTTAGCATATGTTACTGCCTTACTGCTTCACAATCTGAGGAGTAAGATTTTGATGATTGTATGATTTAAATGTTACGTCCAGTTTATTACAGCTTGGGTCTTGTTTTTTGTAGTTTTCTATAATTTCTCTCAGTAGTAATCAAGTTCATTGCAGAGATCTGACAACAGGGCGTCATCACTAAAAATAAGTCAGAAAGGGAACCAAAAACAACCCAGTACCCTGGTAATTACCCCCATATTGGACGTTCATTTCCAATGCTTGAAGTACTGTGTCTTTTAAGTATTGAGATAAAAAGTAATAATGTCATCATTGAACGTTATTCTGGGTTTTTAATTCAATCCTGAGTCTAAACCGGCAATAATCAATATTCTTTGACCCACAACTTTCTTCATCTGGTTAGCTCTCACCTCTCTTACGGTACATCCATTTGACCGACACGACTGAAGCGTGGTGTCGCGATGTCATACCTCCATGGTTGATGCTCCACGCCCTTGACCGGCAGCTGATTGGACGAACATGCAACGTGGGTCTGGCTTCTCGAGAATTTCAACAGAGTGTCATGGCGGCTTGTTGAGAATACGATCTAGTATTTTACGAAAATAGTTCACCGAAACTAGTTTCTGAAAACATTTTAAGCAAGAAATAGGCCATAGAGTTGCTGAATCTGTCTTCATTTCAGATCGACAAAGGTTAGTTTGAAAGATTTTCGTCTACTTCTACTGGATAGTTGCGTCGCGTTCAACGGATTCATTTGCATAAAGATGGGCATTGGCCAGCTTTTTGACGCGCAGCATCTTTTCAAATGCAGTGCCGCCTTCCCGGAATGCTTTGCACGCACATTGAAGTCGCTTGACGTCACCCGTAGGAATAGAGCGGAGCGCGGTGCGACAGAAGCGTTGCACGGTCAAATGGATCTGTACCATGAGCGTTGTTTTAAAAAAAAGATCTCTATAAGTCACTCAGGGTTGCCAGGTCCGTGGTTTTCCCACGGAATTGGGCTGTTGCTGCGGGTCACATTTTTGGTCCGCTGGTTGGGTAGCCCAGACCCACATAGACTGGATGTGCCCTGCTGCCCATCACCTGCCTCTCTTGCCAAGGCAGCAAATGGGCTAGTACACAGTTTACAACAAAACGGGCTAGTTTGTGCATCAGTGAATTGGTCTACAACCAAAGATTTATTTATTTATGATAACATATTGCATCTAATTACACAAAGCAAATTTAGTACCTGGGTGAAATAACTTCAACGGGAAACTGCTTTTAATGTTGGTACACTAAACATGTATGGTGTTACTTTGTAGATATTACAATACATTAAGCAATTATAGTAATGCTGTTGGACTTTAAAGTGCTCATATTATGCTCATTTTTAGGTTCATAATGTATTTAGAAGTTGTACCAGAATAGGTTTATGTTGTTTCATTTTCAGAAAACACCATATTTTTGTTGTACTGCACATTGCTGCAGCTCCTCTTTTCACCCTGTGTGTTGAGCTCTCTGTTTTAGCTGCAGAGTGAGGCATCTCACTTCTGTACCATCTTTGTTGGGAGTCGCACATGCACACAAGTACTGCTAGCTTGTCAGTTACAGAGCATGAGGGAGTGCCATGCTAGCAGCTAGGCGAGCATTATAACGTGTGTTCCAAAGTGACCACGTTTGTCTCTGAAGTAAAGGCTGGACTACAATAGAGCTGTTTGGAGCAGTTTGTGAACAGAGTTTTCTGTTGGAGATGGTAAGTCCCTTTGGGGGGGACTTTGGGCTTTTTCACTTTGTAAACCTATAATGTGCACAAAAAGATATATAACACAATAAAAGAAAGGGGAAAAGCCGAAAAGCACATAATGAGCACTTTAAAATCAGTGTAAGGGTTGGTGTAATACATTTTGGCAGGGGAATATTTGGAGTTCTGGTGTTGGGCTTGTTTGATTGTGTTGGGCTTGTTTGTTTTGTCAGAATAGATTGTCAGATTGCATTCAGCAGCTAAAGAGACAGAGATTCCAGCAGGAGCTATTGGAGACCAAAAACAGCTGAAAGACAGAGAATATTGGACTGTCATTCATCAGGTGGACACAAACACAAACTGTAACTGCTGGTGTAAGTAAAAAGCTGTTTGCTCACACTTTCACCATTTCCGTTCAAAAAGGGATTATGTAAGTGTTGTGTTCACAACTTGTGGGTTAGGATCAGTGGCCCCAGTTTGTGCACAGGAGGGATTCTTGCCACAATTTTGAGTGTGGAGTTTTACCTCCAAATAAAGTGGTAAACCCTTAGCTAGATGTCTGATTGTGTTTCCCTCTCTGGTGGTCTTAGTAGTAGCGATGTTGCTATGTTCCGACACAGCATTGCTCAGTGATTACTTCGGCGAGTATTATATTCTAACTGATAGAAATGATACAAAAAATAACAACAAGCCAAAACTAATATTAGCTTCAGGGGTTTGAGCCGATCCAGTGTCACATGTAACGTTAAGTGTTTTGTCCTCGCACTAAGGACTACCAGGAAGTAACCCTCTGTTGTGGCTCAGCATGGGAATACACAAACCGCGAACGGTGTGCTAAAACAAGACTAACACTGGAAAATACCGACAATATGTGGCTGCTGTCGCTATACAGAGATATTGCTTCATGGCCAGTATGGAGAGGACTCTTTTAATGTAGATATGACATGTTAGTATTGTATTAGGATTTACTTGAAAAATGCACAACCTATACCCAAAGTATCTGCTTTGGACTGTAACTACAATAAATAGTTAAACATTTAAAAAAACAAAGTGCATTTCTTTGTCATCTGCCATCCTGGTTGTTGATTTCTTTCAATCAACACCTCACTGAGCGAAGACGCACTCCGTTTCTTGCTTTGCTAATCACGGTACATTAGCATATTAACAAATCAATTGGCACGAAAGAGTGTCTCTCTGTACCTGTGGCAAAACACCGGGTGCAATATTATGTAGTGTACTGGATGTGTGATTTGTTTCACCCCCCCTCACCCAACACACACACACACACGCGCGCACACGCACGCACGCACGCACGCACGCACGCACGCACGCACGCACACACACACACACACACACACACACACACACACTAACACTCCCCTGCTGGGTGTGTTGGATCGCTATCAGTCCCTGAGAAAGCAGCTTACATAACCACGCTGCCAGCAGCAGCCCACGTCAGCCTCCATATTAGATGATAGCATCTTAAATGGCTCTTTGACAATGTTGCATCTCACTCGCAGTTTACAAAGACAAGGCCACTTATAAGTGTGAGCGCGCGTGTGCGCATGAGAGCGAGGGGCTGTGCGACTGCTGTTTTGCTTGTAAGTGAGGTCAAATAAGGAAAGGAATAAAAGGGGATGATGGTGGATTGTTTCACGGAGAAAGGCTGAAGCTGCTCGGCCAACTTTAGGAGCAAAAAATAGTTTGGATTCGTTTGTGTTGGAGCTTATGCAGTTGTTCAAGACATTCTCAGGGGCTTGAAAATAATGATGTTAAATATTTATGCTTAACTGGTTCAGGGGTTGGGTTTGTAAAGCATGAAAGCCGATCGTGACGCGATTAACAAAAAACGAGTATAAAGTTGCCGGAGTTTACCCATCTTTTTGCAGGGGAGAAAAAAAGCTTTCTTCATTAACTCCATCTCATACAGCAATCCCCCAAGCTCAGATAGAGTAGGGCGAGCAAGCAAGGGAAAGATTAAGAGAGGGAGAATGTGAGCAAAGATTCGATAAAGAAGGGGAGAGTCTTATTTCAGTGCTTCACACACTGCTGGATGATCAAAGTAGAAAATGCTGTTTTAATTCCAAGAATCATATCTCATTTCTTGTCCACAAGCTCATTATAGAGAATTATGCTGCAGGACGGGGGGAAGAAGAAGACGAAGAAGAAGAAGAAGAGCAGAAATTGTACTTAATATGATTTTGCCAAGCACTGATGTACAGCTAACCTTTCTCGACTTGTTGTAGATGTTGTACACGGCGATGTCAAGGTCTTTTCTCAGTGGTGCAGCCGGGCAGCAGGGGGCCAAGCTTGAATACAACATCATTTGACATCATTATAGTGAGTAAGTTGTAGTAATAAGCTATGTTAGTCATCTCATTGCTCAGCCCAGGTCCAATAAAGTTGCCTTTCAAAAATTCTAAAGCTGCTACACCCATACGCCACATCTGCTGCATTCAGGGTTAGGCAACCCTGAATGCAGCAGATGTGGCGTATGGGTGTGGCAGCTTTAGACCAGGCGGTCTGTATGACAAAACCAATCAAAACCAGCCCAAAACCAGCCCAACAGCCAATAAAACCAAACCTAGACCAGAACCCAAAATAATTCCCTCCCAAAACATATTACACTAACCCTTACACTGCTTTAAAAGTCCAACAGCATTACTATAAATACTTAATGTATTGTAATATCTACAAAGTAACACCCTAAATGTGTAGGGTAAGTAGTGTACCAACATTAAAAGCAATTTCCCATTAAAGTTATTTCACCTAGGTGCTACATTTGCCTTTTGTAATTAGATGCAGTATGTTATCATGAATAAATAAATCTCTGTGAAGATGTGTAGACCAATTCACTGATGCACAAACTAGCTTTTTTAGTTTTGTTGTAAACTGTGTACTAGTCCATTTGCTGCTTTGGAGAGGCAGGTGCTGGGCTGCAGGGCACGTCCTGTCTGTGTGGGTCTGGGCTACCCAACCAGCTGACAAAAAATTCAACCTGCGGCAACACTTTAAAAGTAGCGCAATTCCGTGGGAAAACAGCAGACCTGGCAACGCTGGCTGCATTTAACACGTGTAGGAATAGAAACGGAGGCATTGCGGTTGGAGGAGCAGCCAAACCACGGTTGGGAGGTATTTACTGTGTTGACAATCAGAAGGCCAGCTCACAGGACACAACATGTAAATAAGACAACTCAGGAGTTACTGGAACTGCCATTTTCACTTCTGTATCTGCATTGAACAAACACAACCACTGTTGCACCAAATGCTTGATCTTGGGGGGAATTGTTGGGTCTCTGAAAATTATAGAGTGTGGTCTAGACCTACCCTATCTGTAAAGTGTCCTGAGATAACTCCTGTTATGATTTGACACTATAAATAAAATTGAATTGATATCAACCCTCCCTTTTTTCCCTCTTGTGTATCATAAAAAGACAGCACTATTCGTTGTGCAATCCTGTGTTGTAAAATGACAAACTCCTGACATTTTTTTTAAGTAACAGAGCGGGATGGGATTATATCATATGTTAAAACATATTAGCAATATGATTACTGAAAGTACAGTGGATGAATCTTAAAATGGCAGCAGTGTGTTTTTAGTGTGGGGGAGGAAAAGTGAGCTCTTGCAAAACGTAAGCCAACTTCCTGTAGCCTCTAACACTCTCTGTTATCACTCGTTTTAAATGTCAGAAAAAAGGAGCAGACATTTTGCAATGTTTATGTTTATTTTGACTTCACAATCATAAAATAGTGTTGTGACTAATGACTCAGTATAGCGCAGACATTAGTGGTTGCCTGGCAGCATTTAAGAGCCGCAATCCAATCACCATTTTATGCTCTTTCAGTCGTCTGGTTACAGAAACAGAGAGATATGTAAATAGAAACAGTAAATTGAGTATGGTATAGTAAGCATTACATGAGTTTGGTTATATTAAAATCATAGACTGTTAAAATAAATGAATGGAGCTTCCGGGTCTGAGAAGTGAAGCCAATGCGGAAGCTCCTTAAAGCTGCATTCTCTCTAACTTCCAGCAGGGAGAGACTCCACCGGCTCCAAAAATAATTCTGTTTCTATAGAAGTCTATGAGAAAATGAGCCTACTTCTCTACATCAGTAAACATTTTCATAGTGAGTTTATGGTCTCAATCGCTAGTTTCAAGTCTTCTTTAATGCAGTATGATGTTCATTTAGTAAATGATGCTCCCATTTATTTTAAACTAGACGATAAAGCAGTGGATGCTTTAGGACCTGTCAATCAGGACAGAGGCTTAGCAATGCTAACCATGCTAACACTGTGGACATTAAAATAACCCTCAACTTGTTTGTGGCTGTTGTTCCGTGTTTTCATCTTAAACTTTGACCCTCTCACTGTGTGTTTTCACTTCAGCAAAGTTAACTGGAACATTTTGGTTACCCAGAAATGTCTTGTTCAGCGTTTTGCCAACCAAGGGGGTCCTCCCTATGTTCCCCGGGTCCTATGTTTCCTGCTCGGGGGTTAGGGTTAGGTTGGGTTAGGTAACCCTAACCCTAACCCACCCCTGACCTAATCTTTCCTCGTCTAGGCCTATTTGCATATGCGCGTCAAACAGCCCGTAGGCCTACATAGGCCTATTTGCCTTGGAATTTGGCAGTAATGGTGAAAAAAGTAACAGACCGGGGAACATAGGGCCCTTTTTTTGAAAAAGGGTCCTATGTTCCCCAGTCTCATACAAAGAGGGGAACATAGGACCCGGGAACATAGGACCCGGGGAACATAGACACGCTCCCCAACCAAGCTAGCTAGCTAGCGCTAGCAATAGCTGGTAACTTAAGGGAAAGTTTGTAGATTTTCTGTACTGCCGTGCGTGCAGTACCTGGACATCTGTGTTAATCCTCTGGATGACTCGCTTCAGAAGGGTTGAAGGGTTGAGTTTAGCTTAGCACAGCGCCATTGCAACCATTAACAACACCGGCTTAGCTGCATCATCCTCCCCAGCTCCCACCTCTCACAAAAAATTGTCACATCTGGTTGCAAAAATCAAGATGGCCAACTCTTCACAAGGGCAGTGCACAAACCAGAGGGTGACGTCACGGATGCTACGTCCATTACTTTTACAGTCTGTGATTAAAACACAGAGAGTGTAGTGTAGTGTAGTGGTGATCACAGAGAGTAGTAAAGGTTAAATTGCAACTGAGACTCTGAAGAGTAATTGGGCTGTTCCTACAGTCTGGAATCCCTGACACCACTGACCAACACCACACCTAAAGAAAATATCAGTCGTTAATGGATGTTTCCACATCTACTGTGTTTTAATGCAAAGTAAATGTATGATGGATGAGTTTAAACCTGTGGTCTCCAGCTGACTGAAGCCACAGCTTTACCAGCTGATGTCTGCCTGATATCAAAAACCAATAAGAAAAACCAATTCCCTAAGTAGATGAATGGCCACAGGATGACACCTGATGTCAGGTTGAACAGCAACACCGAGCATCGAGGCGTGACCGTCAGTCCCCAGTTCTGCTAGTGCTTGTATTTTTTCCAGTGAGCGACAGACAGAAATACCTGGCCATAGTGTGCACATCCATCCATACATTACTCCTCCAGCTCCCCATTCAACAGCATAATCACTCTCAGCAGGGGCTCCAGTCATTACAGACAGTTAATTCTAAACTCATTAACAACGGAGCCATAACAATAGTGCGCACAAAAGCAGAAGGTGTGGGTGGACTGACTTCACGCAGGAGAAAAAAAAGAAGAAATGTTGGGTTTTTCATAATCAACTGCCAGTCATTTGCTAAGATAAAGGGTTCTTTAAGAAACCCACAGTTGCAATTTTCAAAAGTTTTACAAAAGAAACATAAGTATTCAGTGTCATGACTATGGAGGATTGGCTTCATGAATAGAAATGTGTTTCTACAAAAGACAGGAGAGAGTTGAATTAAAACCCTGACATAATCATTGAAAGTTACGTCTCCTCTGTCCTCCCGGTTGAATAAGGAATAAAGAGACAAAAGGTTGGATGGATTTTCTGTACAGTGAGAAAATCTTGGTGACCATTCATGCCCTCTAGGATCTTTTTCACTGACTTCCACTTTGATTAGCTTTTGGTGATTTTTTACCATGAGTTAAAAAGTCAATTTTTTTTGGAGCATCACAAATTCAAATAAAAATGGTCAGAGGCAGGTCATATTCCTGGATGTGACAGACAGGATATGGTGCTGCAACAGCAGCAGTAACACAGCCTGAAGCACAAAAGCCGACAGCACTTGACAAGGTGTGTACAATTGGCTTCAGTCGCAAGTGAGACAAATGTGAATATTGATTGAGTCCATTTAATCTACCTCGGCGCTTATTGATATGTCAATCATTCTGCTAAATCTAGTAAAGCGTGTCGGAACAGTGGCCCAAGGACACCGCTCGTTTCTGTCGTGTTTTAATTGCTGTGGGCACTGCACGCTGTGACTCATAATGAGTAAATGAAGTCATTGAGATTTAGTGAACAGCCACAAGCTACAGACTTCCTGCCGAGAGTAGTGCACCATTCAATATGGCTTGATTAACATTTGAGAAAAGTGCCAATAGTCACTGATCACAGCAATTTTGATTAAATCGTGGCCTGCCAGATTAGACTGGAGGGAGCTCGGTGGGCTGTAATTTAGGATGAGGTTTATGGCACCACATGTAGGCATGGTAATAGTTCATCATGATTGGATCTCACAGGGAAGTAAATCCTTTTCTCTTTTTTTCCATTTTCTGCTTTTTGAGTTCACACACACCATACCATATACTGTACAGTGCCTATAAAAAAGTAGAAAATTCCACAAGAAATGTTGACAGTGTGCTATTTGGTGCACAACCCAATGCCAATATTACCAGTACTAAGTAAGCTGTATCATTGAGGTTCATAGGCCACATGCTGTGTGAACTTGTTGCTATAGTGATTTGTGCAGTGAGGGAGTAGAGGAGGGAGGGAGAGATAGTATGCTGGACAGGTCAAACGTGTCAATTTAATGATTATTATACCTCTCAAGTTCCTTCTGTAATTCAAAAACTGTGAGTCCAAAAGCTAAAATATTATCATCTCCAGAGAGTCTTCTGAACATCAACATGTTAGCATGCTGATGTTCACATTTAGAACAAAGAACAGCTCTGCCTCAGTAAAGCCTCATAGAGCTGCTAGCATGACTCTTGTTGGACACTGATCAACCAAAAAGGCCGTTAAATGTCAGAGTGAAAACAGATCTCTACAAAGTGATCTAAATAATTACAAATATAAAATACAAAATACATGTTTGCACATTCATTCACTCCCTTTAAGGGGTGACAGCTAAATCATCACTGGTGCAGCCAATTGGTCACATAATTAATCAAATGGAGATAACCCGTGGGTATTCTATTCATTGTAGTAGAAGTAGAACTGTATCGAGAACAAAGGTTATTAAAAATGTAGGGAATGGATACAAGAAAACCTCCAAGGCACCGTACCTTCCTTGGAGTCCAGTTAATTGAGTCATTAAGAAATGGAAAGAATGTGGCACCTCTGTAAAACTGCCTGAGCTGTCTTTAAAAACTGAATGAGCCAAGAAGGGAGGACACAAGGGAGGGAGGACACCAAGACACCTATGTCAACTCAAGACTGTCCTTACAACAAAATCATTCAGCAGTCCTTTCAGCAAATGCCCCACAACGACATATGTTTCTGTTCAAGTGACAAAGCCTTTACAACAGGAATCATGTGACGTTATAGATCACTAGTGTGCGTAGGGAGGATGGTTGGCTTAACAAAATGTTGGCCTTTAACATGTGAGACCGCTGTTACCTGTTTCCGACTGCGTAGGGCTGGGTATTGGTACTTGATATACTTGATATAGTAAAGGTATCGACCAAAATAGCCAAGTACCAAGTAGTATTGAAACTTCTCCAGTTAATCGATACCTTCATTCGATTTGACACCCAGATCTAGAAAAAACTGACTATTTGTTCGGTTTTGCTCGCAGCCAATCACTGCAAGTGTTCTTCCATTTAATGCGATGTAAGTGCGGTGTATTTTTTAAGATAATTTTTTGGGCATTTTAGGCCTTTCTTTGTATAGGACAACTTAGACTTGAAAGGGGAGAGAGAGGGGGAATGACAAGCTGCAAAGGGCCTCAGGGCGGAGACAAACCTGTGGCTGCTGCGTCAAGGAGTAAACCTCTAAATATGGGCGCCCACTCTAGTGAGCTAACCAGGCACAAAAGTTTGGTGTATTTGAGTTGGCTGTTCAGCGTGCCGAGATGCTTCCATTCACAGGATGGGTATCGACTGAAATATACAAAAACGTATCAAATGAAATACTCTGTTGGTATCAGTATCATTTTAAGGATACTAATATTGTAATGTTTGTTTTATTGTAAACGATACCCAGCCCTAACTGCGAGGCAACAATGTTTTTTAAACCACGACTGTTCCCTCATCTAAACTAAGAAGTTATTATTGTCATGACAACAAAGGTACCTTAACCTTAACAAATTAGTAATTGTAACTTAGTAATTGTAACTCTAACCCAATGTTTCCCTAAATCTAACCAAGTCGCATTTGTTCCTAAACCTTTTCAGCAGCGATGTGGAAGGCACAGACAAATGATGCTGTCCTGCTTCATCAGATCAAGAAACCCTTCTATGTATATACCACAAGGATTGTACTTCACCAGTTGCAGTTAAGTTGGAGAGTGCCAACGAGTTGAAAGAGCTCACATGACACGTTACATACATTTTGTCAGAAGACATGTGGGAGACTCTGAAGTCAGCTAGAAAAAGCTTCTGTGGTCAGATGAGGTCCAAATGAGCCTTTTGGCCAGAGATATTGGCCTGATATCAAAACTTCCAATGGGAGTGATACTGTAGTACTATACTTTCTGCATTATTTATTTTAGCTCAGGTAATGAATACAGAAATCACAGATAACATTTGGATGATAATTTTGTACACTTTCCCATGAAAAAAATTCTCATAGAGCACACTGTTCAAAAATAATCCGCACATCATCTTGAGCATGAAATCCCCCTATCGTGCTGTGGGGATCCTTCCTTTCTATAATAATCTATTTGAATTAGAATTATTTCAATTCAAATCAAGCTTGCTATATTCTCTAATGAGGAGTAAAACTTAAAAGATTTAAATTCCATCTACTCTTGAAAAACAGTGACTAACCCCACAGCAACAAGGAGAAAAGGTATAAACAGGTTTTATGTATTCATGCCTTTTTTTAAAAGATTTGATGTCAGGTAATTGGTGTGCCAAGTGTCCCGAGCGATCAGTATTCTTTGTCAGCGACCTAGGTAGGGCGAGTCTCAGTCGGAGGCAGGGGAGATATCTGACAGAGCCTTCCCTCTGATCTAATTAAGTAATAACCTCGCTGAGAGAAACCCAGAATGAGCAGAGAGAAAAATCTATAGAACTCATTTCCAGAGATGCAGTGGCAATTTGTTTCAAAGTGACAAATATTGCATTTGTTGGATGTACAAAAACATAAATCATCATATGAATTTGGTGAAGGATGATGAATGATTTTACATTGTTGGTCATTTTGCTTTGCTAAATTGGCACATTAGGGATTGTTGGAAGGACGTCTGTCTGTGTCCTCTAGAGTTTTTCACTCCAACTCTGTGCTGTCGTCTAGCTTCAGTGTACTCCTGAACTAGCAAATCCAGGGCTCCTTGTGCAAATATTTCTGGGCGCCTGTTGAGATTAACATCATGCAGCATAATGGAGAGGCACTATGCAGAAGAGGCCAGTCTGCAGATTGCAAGGTGATGGGACTGAGGACTCCTGTGGTTGGAGAGGAAATGTTCCCCGCTGTGTGAAATGACATGTGCACAGCAAAAACTGCAACACAAACAACTTCAAATATCCCAGATTTGAAAAGAAAACCAGGTATCGTCTCCTGCTCCCCTTCATAATAAAGGATGGGTTGGCCAAGGATTCCAGCTTGTGGCTTTTGTTTGGGCCAAACACATCAAACTCTCGAACAAATACTTTTTTGATGGTGTGCAAGCAAGGCATGTCTTTCTTCTTCCACCATTTCTCTTTTGATATCATGTGGGGAAACAAATTAAAAAGGTGACTGAAAAGTAAAATTACTGTTAGTATATTGTAGCTCTGTATAAACTGGTGAAGCATTGTAATTATGCACTGGAGCCAAGCATTAAATGTTTACCCAGGGAAACAGCTCAGAAATGTGCAACATGTATGTGTCAATGGATGAAATACAATGGGTCTTTACGGGCGTGTTTAATTATTACATTCTGCAGCTCTGGAGCCAATGTGCTCCCTCTGCCTTTGACAAAGCATCATATTTCACGTTGGCATGCATTTCAGTCAAATGAGAGCGAGTCAGGTTGATAGATTGAGTGTCTGTAGAGATGATGCATTTCCCTTGTGATTGCTTTCATAGCCATTACTCACAGCACAGGGTGATTAGTGGGCCGGTAGCTGACACCTTTGCTTGCGCCTGTGCGACGGAGATGTCTTATAGGAGGGTCCGGTTACCTCTGCCGCAACACTGATCTTTGATTGCTGGGCTCAATCAATAGGCCAATATAATGGATTATGTGCATCCTTATCAATCAGCCTGCCAGGGGAAGAAAGTCATGAAGGACAGACAGCAGCTATTTATGAAAGAAGACTTTTAGAAATATCACTTACATTCTGTCCTCCTGGATGTCACTGTGTTAACTGTTCAATGTATTTTGGGAGGACTATGTCTGTGCTGACCTTGCCTAGCCTCTGCACACAATGAGAGAATGAGACAGAGCAACAGTGACAAACTGCTTGTTTGACCCTTCGACTGAGGCGACATCCATGGACACCAGCTTGTTGGAGAGATTTAGGCTACTGGCGCTGGGTTATTTTATCAAGAGATCAAATTTGAACAAATGACATTTAACACATACAGTATATTCTCAGATTAATCTGTGTGCAATCCGTGCATCCTAATGCTCAACTACTCTAACTAATCCCTAGTGGTCTAGTGGGTAGGAGGAAATGCTTTGCGGGTGGCAGTAGCTCAGTCCGTAGGGAGTGGAATTGGGAACCGGAGGGTCACTGGTCTCCCCTCTGGGGATCAATAAAAAGTATAAATTAAAATGAAATTACTCTGAATGAACATTCATGGTGCCTTAGCTACCTCACTGAGTGACAAGCGGACAGATTGTTTTCTACTAGTTGTAATTTTTAAAGGCTCTGAACACCAGCAAAGCTGTTTTTAGTTCATCTGGTGATTGGACTGATTTATTGCATTACTACATTTAACATTTCGGTCAGACGACAGTTATTATTTACAGCTTGTAAACCCATTATAAAAGGCGACTCATTAGAAATGGTACCAATGTATTAACAAACAACAAATACCATCAATTTAACAGCATTAAGCAACCTCCTGCATTAAGAAACCATCACTCAACTGTGCACATTCTGATACTGCAGCTATTTGTTTTGTATATCACAATTATTGGATGGTGTATGGACATGATAGTGTTAAAGAAAAGTCGTTTTATTTGCACAAGTGCATCTGCTCCAGTCAAACTGCATAGTTAAATTCAATTAGAACAAATTAGAGTAAATTAGTGATGCCCTATTACATGATTAGGGGAAGTTACTTGAGCGAACACTTACATAAGACCTGTTTTTTTTTTTTTTTTTATATAAATCCTTTAGATCAGAGATCTTCAACTGGGGGTCCAGGACCCCTAGGGAGTCCTCAGAGTCACTGCAGGGTGGCCTCAAAATTATTATTTTTTTAAGTTTTCTTTCAAAAATGAAAATGTGAAAAATGAAAAACATATTTTTGGCAAATATAAATCCCCACTGATGATAGGCTTACTGGCCTTTAGGTAAGGTAGTCACCAAGGTAGCCATCCACACATACTGTTAATCCCAAAGGATTCACTGTTTACCATTAAAACATGATTTATAAAATCATGCCAACAATTATGATGCAAATGTGTGACCTATAAAATGGATGGGAATGGGAAAATGACATTTCTTCAATTAGTGTTCTTAAAATAGAGTCCGAGATGGCAGCCCCGGGTTAGTTAGCCAGCTCAGCCCCAACTCCCTGAGAAATAGGCCGTGGACTTGGTAGGTCTCTGGGGGCTCAACTCGAACAACCAAGTCAGACATGAAGTTTGTCACGTGACCCTAATTGTGCATTAATCACTATCAAATTCCATTCTGTGTCACAACAATACACACTGTGGGTTTTGAGATAATCTTTTCAGGCCATTCATCAAAAGCAAGATAGTTTAACATCAGCAGCACAAGCACAGAGCCAGCAGGGTCTGCAGAATCAGTCAGCTCAAAGGCTTGAAGTCAATGTGCTGCCAGCACCGTAGATATCATCCGCTGAAACACTTTCTATTTTTTACTATATTTCCCAGAGGGCATTGTGGCAGCTGCATGGCTGATTCCTCCTGGTTTAATTTAATATCTTCATGCTTCACTAGATTGCTGTGTCTGCCAGATAAAGCACCATTATCAAGAGAAGGATGGAGGAGGGAACAATGACAAGTCAGGTGGAGTTTGGGCCAAAATCTGGTCCAACTGTGTTCCAGACAACAGAGCCGGACAGTATCAACTCCCTGTGCTGCTCAGGTGGGTTCCAGCGCTCAGAAGTAATTCCTGAGATAATTCAATCTAACTTCCAGCGAGCAAATATTGACTCACTCTCTTGTAAACATTTAATTTCCTCGGAACAGCTGATGAAAGGACCAAACACTAATTACCGGGTATACTAATTAATGCTTGAGGAGATTAATAATTTAAAAGTCACTTTTTGTACAACCCAAGAGTATAATTTCCTAACATCCCATCTTGGCACAAGAGCCTCTGAATTATTCTGTCCTCTGGTGTACAAAATAAAGCTATACGGTGAGATCAGCTGCCAATGACTCTCCCTGCCGAGGGAATGAAGACAGCCATGAATTTTATTACCTCTCCCGAGATAGACTGCAAAAGAGTTCTGAGCTGTTTAGACTGAACCTGATGTAATATTGATGGCGCTGGTCAGGCTGGCACAGACAATGCTCTGAGTAGACAGATCAATGCCACATCAAGTGAATAGAGGCAGTTTAGGGAAGGGAGCACAATTGAACTGGAGGCAGATCTACTCTGTGTGGTTGAAAATCAACAGAAAGGATACATGGTAGGCTACAACATAAAGCCTCAGCAGGCTGTGTGCCATCGGGAGAAGTGCAATGACATCGAGCAGACATGATTAAGATAGTCTTTACATCCACCACAAGTCCGGTTGTTTATGTGGACGACATGATGTTTTGCAGCATCACAAGATCTCACATCAGTGTCATGTTGCTGCTGTCTCCGTGCATGGTGTACCCACCAACACCTTGTGTGTCAGCCTTTGCAGTTCATTGCCCGTGCCTGCAGGACTCAATTCTCTCTGCAGGGTCTTTTTGTGCTTTTCCACTATCAACTAACTCAAAGAAAACTCTGGCTGTAAATTGTCTGGGTACAAAACACATTAGTACATTAGTCTTTTATTTGAAGTTTCTATCTAACTGCATTTATTAAATTTAATGGAGGACTTAAGTGCCCTTATGTGTTGGGCGCCCCATGGTGTCTCAACACTAGCTGAAAGGATTGAGTTTAGTTCTGCCATTTGATTGGTATACTGCCGACAATGGATGTGATCCTGTATCCATGTCACAGCATGAAAATGTGTGAGAAAATATAAATCATGATGGTGTAAGAGTAGCGTTTTTATTCAGGGGTGTTAGGCTGGAAGCAATGTGTGTGTGGTGTCTGTTTTTTAATGGCAGTTTGGTCGCAAATTTAGTCGATTGGCTTTTTTTTCTGAATTGCTTGCTTGCAGCTTTTCATTGTTTTCTATGGCCGCCTTCCAGCTGTGACGTGGCCGCCGGAGCTGATCGCAGCCACTCTTTGATGTCGTTCATAACTGGACTTTTAACAGTATTAACTTTATCTGAAGGCTACAGCACAACAAAGTAGCACATATCAAACACAAACACAATTAAAACAGACAAAAAAGGAAACCATTTAACTACGTAGCCTACTAACTTACTGATGGTAGTTGACAAAATGGCGGGGGAGGCAAAACGCTCCACTTCTGCATAACGCTCCCAGTGGTATAAAGCGATGCGGAGAACGGAATAAAACGCGGTCAGAGCCAAAACACGGCACAGCGGCATTAGGTGGAAACCAGGGCACGCCTCAATTATTTTAATATGTGTCAAAGTAGAAAGCTATCATACTTTCGCAACGGAAGCGCTGCAAAACCATGAGCAACAGTGCTTTAGACAGAGAGAGAGGGGGACTCGGCCGAGAGATTGCAGCGTCCGTCTCACTTTTCTTTTGCATAGCAAGAAGCTTTGTCTATAGGTAAGTTTTGCACAGTAGGCTCTCCTTGCTCTTTGTTAGATAATTTATGGATAATTGCAGTCCATTCAAAAGTGAAATTTCGATTAGTCTACTCTGCTCTGCTAGCCAGGTTTTCCCTACATATAAACCCAGCCTTTGAACTGGGTAATTTTATTTGACGTTCTCTGCCAGAGCGCCCATGATGGAGCTCAGGACGTGTTCCTGGAGAGATATGCCTACTGGAATCCCCTCTAGAAGAGCAAACCCATGATATGACAGAATCCAAGCTGCATCTTCAAAGTGATATATACCAAGTTTAGAATAGCGGGATGCCAAAAGTACAATAAATGTTTTCAGCCAAACTCCGTTTAGCTTTCTTCCTCTGAGAAATGTTGGCCAGCCCAGGCCGTGTTGTGACACAGCTTTTAGGCTTTCATTCTTATTCTTGTTCATCGTAAGCTATTATTATCCTGTTATTGTTGTTATTAACCTCTTATTTAAGTTAGCTTAGTTTTCCTATGAAACACTTTTTGAAAATGTAATTATCTTTGAAATGTGTGGAATAAAAATCTGATATTTTAAATTCAAAGTGGATAGCCTGCATATCCTTCTGCGTTTTGCAGTAGCCTTGTTATCCTTTGGAACGATTCATAAGAATGCTTCTTGTTTGGCACCAACGCCAAATTACCGCTCTCTGATTGGCTGATGTTTGTGATCAATAACGAGACCTAATTAAAGTTTGAATGTCAAATTTCAAACAGTTGCATTTGTTTAACACTCATAAATGTAATTTCTATTCACATGGCTTTTTTGCTCCCTAATGATAATGATAATGATAATGATATTCCAACTGTCCAGTTTAATCAAATCTGTAATTTGGCATTCAATGACATGGTTTTTTAATGATATACACTGAGTTATAATCAACATTAATATTCTAGGAAGACATTAGCCTACTTTTTAATTGATGGGGGCCGTAAGGGACCTGCATTTTGGATAGGGGGGCACTGGCTGTGAACCACTGTGTTAGAGCTATTACTGCATACTATACACAGATACATAATTTTCATTCTCTCAAAAAAGGTTATTAGCATTGTAAACCGTCCTTTGGCACTAACTAAAAGCTGGTGTTGCTATAGGAGACACAATGTCAACTTTTGTGGTGTGCTACTGAGTCACATAACGAGTCACGTACCAAGTCACGTACCGAGTCACGTATCGAGTCACGTACCAAGTCACGTATCGAGTCACTTACAGAGTCACGTACCGAGTCACGTACCAAGTCACGTACAGAGTCACATACAGAGTCACGTACCGAGACATATATATATATATATATATATATATATATATATATATATATATATATATATATATATATATATATATATATATATATATATTAATTAATATATTAAAGAAGGCTGTATGGGTTAGTGCAGGATGTGAAAATGAGGTTGAGGGAATGTGCAAAGGTTCAAGAGACATAGATTGTGCACACACTTGTGGCATAATGTGACTCATTGTGTCATAACTCTACACATGCCATAATAATATACCAATAAGACACAACACTTGGAAATACAAATCTCACTTCTATGTCAAAATTAAACACAAAATGATACACACATGTACCATTTGAATTACTCTTTTAAAGCAGCAACAACACACTGATGTACTTTCTACTATCTACTTCTGTGTCTTTAGTACTTTGTATACCTTTTTAATTCTGTGAAAGATTGTTCGAGTTTAGTACATCTACTTACATTTCAATGAGCAAAAAAACAGCAAAAATAGAAAGGCTATAATATATATACTATATATATATATATATATATATATATATATATATATATATATATATATATATATATATATATATATATATATATATATATCTATGGAAGCCTTTCTATTTTGCTATATTGCATCATATCATACTGTGATGCAGAATAATATGTACCAATTCAGTCTAGTGTAGAAAGTTGAAGACATACCTGTCCTCCAGTCTAAATGTCTGTTGTCTGATGCTACCCAACAAGTCCTTCAAACCATACGACCATGTCCGTCGTTTGTTCCTCCCCTCTAATATGACCCACAGGAGCGTTTCATAAATTACCCTAGGAAATGGTCGTAAATTGAAATATTTTGTTAACGTTGTGAAACGGTTGCAGTTTGGCTAGATTTAGACACAAAAACTACTTAGTTAAGTTTAGAAAATAATGGTGGTTTGTGCTAAAATCAATAAGTTTGTTAAGTTACGTCACTTACGGTTACGCACGTGACACAGAACATGCCACAGCTCCGTTTGGTCCGTAAAGGTAAAAACACCTTTTCTAAACGTTTCCTTTTATTTGAAAGGGGACATGAACCCCGGTCACCTGAGAAACGTCCTGTGTTTGTTTGACCCATCCACCACCCCGACCTGCCTCCATACGCAGAGTTTGGCTACTACTACTACGGCCACTAGAGGATTTGCCACTGTTCATCGTACCCCCAACCGGCACCGTCAGACACCCGCCCACCTAGAGCCTGGCTCTGTCCGAGGTTTCTGCCTAAAAGGAAGTTTTTCCTTGACACTATTGCACTAACTGCTCTTGGGGTAATTACTGGAATTGTTGGGTCTTTGTAAATTATAGAGTGTGGTCTAGGCCTACTCTATCTGTAAAATGTCTTGAGACAACTCTTGTTATGATTTGATACTATAAATAAAATTTAATTGAATTGAATAGAGGGCGCTGCCACTATATACATATATTTGGGTCGTAATTGCTGCTTCAACAAATGACTTATGGGGTCGTTTCCCGAGGTAGGACAGTATCATGCTACCGTGTACCAAATCACATTGGGCTGGACTCTGACCAGCCTCGCTCATTGTCAGGCCATGATGTATGACACGTCCTAATGTCATCGAAATATGTCTCTTCTGTTGCCTGGTCCCCTTATTTGTTTCTGTCCTCATCCTCCTCCTACGCCTCCTCCTCTCGCTGCCTCCACATTTGCAAAGTTCTCATAAAAGAGGGGAGCTTACCTGAGTAGTGCTAATGCTCGGACTGCTTGATGTTCAATTAGTGTTAATGTAAGTGTGTGCGTGGGTGCCAATTTCAGGGATGTTTTACATGCTGAATAGAAGTGTTTTCCCAATGATTGCAAGACATTTAATTCTTGAACAAAGTACTTATTATAAGAAACAATATGTAGTGTTTTGCAAGATATGTGTTGGAGGATTGCACTTTTGGTGCCTTTGTTTAAAGAGAAAGAGAGCTTAATTTGTCAATCCACAAGGTACATGTAATTGGCAGTTGAAATGTATATTATGGCCCGGACACACATAGATAATCGGCCATTGGACAGTCTGGCGAGGTCAGTGACTCGAGTCTGTTCGGTGTGTTCCGTGCCGTCGGCCTTCATTTTGGCCGATTTGACATGTATAATCGGCGGGGCGGGCACTGCTGGCAGTCGGACTCAAATGACCCATCTGATTGGTAGAGTGCTGACCCGGAAACGGGGAGCGGAATGAGCGTGACTAGAGTCTTTCAAAATCTGATGAAAATCTTTTAAACTGACGTTTGTTGATCTGAAATGAAGACAGATTCAGCAACTGCATGGCCTATTTCTCGCTTAAAATGTTTTCAGAAACATGTTTCGGTGAACTATTTTAGTACAATATGAGATCGTATTCTGAACAAGCCGCAGTGACAGTCTGTCTTTGAATTTCCGGAGAAACAAGACCCACGTGACGCGTTCGTCCAATCAGCTGCCGGTTTTCATTTTTGGGCGACAATACAGATTAGCGCTGCCTGCTGTTATGGAGACGTATTACGTCTCTTTTTTGACCAATTTGGGGAGACTGATCAGCCCAACTGCCTTTTCTGCCAACATTTAGCCGTCAGCTCTGTGTGTCTGGTCCTTTACGCAAACTCCTCTTTATACATACAACACTTGTACACACAGCACAGACATGCAATACAGCCCGTAGTGCAGGGTCAACCATGGTACGGCACCCTTGGAGCAGTACTTCATTTTTCAATTTCATTGCAGGACTTTTTATGTAATCTTATCAGATGTGGGCATCTTAGATTTAATAAAATTCAAACATCATGACTGGCTGCTATCTGATGTTTGATAAAAAAGGTATCTAACTGTAGCCTGTATGTAGTGACAGAGGTGACAGAGGAGGAACATACTCAAGCAAAAACAACTTTTCTTTTCCCCAGACTGCACATGGCTGCCATGCAAGTCACATGTCACTGCCTATAGTATGCACATAGTAATTGGCACACCCTTGAAGCGCTTTCAAATGAGGCAAAATTAGCAGCATGCTGCCGCTTCTGACAGATATGAGCTTTTCAATCCTCTTCCCAACTGAGTGGAGGAGTTTTCTGTGTCTTAATTACCTCACATTTGGCACAGTGCACTGCAGAGCTAGCGGGAGCCGCCGGGAGTTAGGGCCTCAGCTGAGTCACTCAGACAGCGGTTGGTGACAGAAGCCAGGGGAGAATGCAGTGGAGAAAAGGCTCCCGGCGAGCACGCCTGGGATGACAGGAGCGGTGGTGGAGGGGGCCCGAGATCCCCGAGGAGGAGCAGAAGAAAGAGGAATAGCTAGCTCAAGGGAGGGAATTGCCCTCAGGCACATATGGCAAAATTGAAACATCCATATGCCGGCGCAAAACAGAAGATTTTCAGTGTGTCAATGCTATCAGTCTCTTTTTTTCTTTTGGAGAAGTTTGGTACTGGCTGGTCTGTTTTATTTTGCATAACGGCATAATGGCAGACCCCCCCCAGGAATGCTGACAGCAATAGAGGCAAGACTGGGATGTTTCAGAAGCTCTAGACTGGGACTACAGTGGTCAGTTTGTAGATCATATATATATATATATATATATATATATATATATATATATATATATATATATATATATATATATATAAACGACAGCCTTTTCAAGGCATTTGAGTGGTAGCATGCAAGCTCCCAAATTGACGCTCTTCTGAGAAATGAAGTTTTATATAATGTTCAGCTTTGCCAGCTTTACCTATATGCTAAAATATGCAATGACTGAGGAAGCCTAGTGACGAGTCCATGGCAACCAGTGTTGAATGTGTTACTACCCAGTGTGCTTTGCTGAATGGTCTCAATGTTTTATTGTTTTATTTCATGTGAATACTAGTTTACTAGATGAGTAACTTAGTATTTGAAGTAATGCAGTAATGCAAGAAGTGTGCATTTAGTTTCCATGCTTATTGTGTTTCCACAATCAGTTGGTGAGGGTCATCCCTTTTTTCCATATCATTTTGGAGGGTCATCCAAATTGTATTGCTGGTGAAGGGAGGGTCAGGTATATTTTGACTAACGATCCCAAAACTCCTCCAGTGGCCCCTGAAATAAATAAAGAACAGTCCCTTATGTTGGGAAATAACACCTCGGCGAACAGTAATACCACAGCTACGTCATGCATAGACTAGTTCTGGTTGATTGATGATGAAGCAGTGTGACTGCCTCCCCCTTCTGTGTTTTCACACCTCTATCATATTACCTCCATGGCTCACTTAGTGTGGGGTAACAGGCTGGCTCCATATATGTGAGAACATCTCCCTTCAACAGACACACTCCCTTCCCCAACCCCTAATGGCACAGAGGGAAACTTCATTATTTATTGCTATTGAAGGGGTCTTTCAGTTATAATACCTCAGCCCCCCCACTCCCCTGTCTATTACCCCACAGTGTGGGCGGGTAGATTGAATACCTTTAGCCTCAATCAGCGATAACTCTGGCGCCCTGCCATGTGAGAAGTTCACAGAACCTGACAACATGGAGACAATTTGGCAATCTGGTTGGAGAGGGCTGAGAACACTGCAGCGTAATGTGTGATAGGGGGATGGAGTCAGTGACAGCTGAGAGAGATGTAGGCATGTAAACATGGCTCGGATTTCTCTCTTCAACCAACGGCTCATGGAGTAGCTCAGCATCAGCCCGACGGAGCTGCTCTCGGCATGTCAGTCTCTCACGTCTCGTGTGATTATTTCAAATTGGAGATTAATGCCAAGCGTGACATGGTGTTGATCCCTCATCCCTCCAGCTTGCGTGTTGCGTGAACAACATAGTGAAACGGATGGCCAGGAAAACTCCGCCTACTATATGAAGAGGCCGAGAGACTCAGATTGGTGTTAAATATATGACAGAGATACTAGAAAGGTAGTTTAAAGGTTTGCTCGTCCCAGCTCAGCGAATTGGGTTATCACAGCACTCATTTACTGAGAGCCACAAACAAAAGGTGTCTCATGATGTTTTATCATCTGTGAATGTGAAATTAGCAAATTGTTTAGGTGCTCAGTAAACAATTACCCACTGTAAAATGATAATGATTACTGATTATCACAACCATAAGAGACATTTATCATTCTCTACAAAGACACAAGGGCTGCTAAAAATGGTTCTAGGTCTTTGCATTGGTAGGTGGGTGCCTGTGTTTTTGCATGTGTAACAGGTGGATGTACACTTGTATTACAAAGTAAAGTAGTACAATTAAGCAGTATTGTAGTACTCAAGACCGATCTTGGTCTTAAGACCACTTTTTAAAGGTCTCGTCTTGGAATCGACCACATTTTTGTGAAGAGGACTTGGGATTTTATTTCAAGACCACAACTATAGGGATTTCACTAAACCGCCTGTGTATCGTCTGATTTATGTGTTAACATCATTACTGTGATTGGATGTAAAACTTCCTGCTTCAAATGCAACCAATAACTTGAATTTCTAGTTTGAAATGTTTAAAATGTGTTACTGTTAACCCCCGTTCCCCGACCCCTTAACACGTACTCCCAAAGTGAATGTAGGTGTCTGGGAGATGTCAGCCAAATCCTCGGTAATATCATTTCATTTATATTTTTAAAAGAGTCTATTTGCAAAACAACATCTAAAAGAAAACACACAGCAGTGTGTAAATTCTGCAATGTAACGCTAACCGAAACCTAAAAATTCTGCACTTGAGTAAGCAAGCATCAGGAAAGGTAAGCTAATTGTAAGTGACGCTAGCGAAGCCAGCTAGCTAAAGTTATCAATCTGCATCTGTACCAAAACTCTCTGTAATCGTACGTTGCAACGTCTGCTGTGATGTATTATTATCAGCTGGAGCGTGACTTGCGTATGTGCGTATGACGTTGCTGTTTGCAGAACGTTAACGCTCAGCAGTGTGATGCTCACATCGTTATAGTTATGGTTATGGTTATAGTTATCGTTCTTGGTGTGGACGGCCCTTAACTCTAGATAGATTCAAATAAAGTGTTTAAAATGTGCATGTCTTAACTGAAGAGATGGAGTCGACATTAAAAACACTACCTTTGCTCCGACAGACTCACTAACTCCTAACATTTGGCCAGAATCGATACCAAAAAAAAGAAAGTCTCACGGAGCAAATTAACACAAAACTAAAACACACGCTCCCCTTTGCCTTTTTCATCTGCTGGAAATAGATTTGGAGATGGATCCCAACCCAGAGCTGATACATTTTAATTTGATCCCTCCCATGCATCATTATTTTCACAATGCAACTGGCAGTCTTAGCTTGTGTGCTCTGAATAGTAAGTTAACATTCAAATTCTGCACAGAATACAAAATCCCCCCACCCCTATACAACAAAAGGCAATCATTCCATTTGTTTTCCCACACAATGGCCTCTGGATAATAGTAATATGGGGGTGGGGGTGGATGGAGGAAAAAGCGACCAAGTTATCTGCCTTTCCCAGTCTCCGTCTCTTCGTTATGAATAATAGATTACAGATGAGAGCGGGAGTTTGCCTTGCAGGGAGGTGAGTATAAAGCAGTTTGAGGTCAGCGCGGTAAAGCCAAGATCAGTCTTTTACCAGGCCTTTCTCGAACACTTGGAGAGGTATCCTCAAATCTCCCTATTTATAACGTCTGTTTTATCACTCAAAGCAACTCAGTGAAGGACATGGCTGGTCAATACACAATGTCATGCTTTTCAGCACGATAAACAGCTTGAGCCAGTTATTGTTGGTGCTTCTCTTGCTAAAGATTGGGTAACCTAGGCTGTGCAGCGCTCTGCTGTTGAGCTCTTTATCTATTTTATCCCTCCTTAACCTTAATGCTTGTTATGTTGGATTCTCAGCCGGTGGGGAGCGACTATGGCGGATTAGCAGGTTAGACGTATTCAGAGAAAACTAAAATCCAAATAATCGCCACCTTGTAATCAAACTATGACACTGTGTGTGTGTGTGTGTGTGTGTGTGTGTGTGTGTGTGTGTGTGTGTGTGCGTCTTTCAAACTGATCCTGCATGCACAAAAGACGTCACACGCAATACGATGATGTAAGGGAGGGGCGGGGTGGATACATCCATAACAAGCACGCGCGGAAAGCCTACAGGAACATTGCAACATTTGTGTAAGTTTTCCATATTAACTTTCACCACTAATAACTTATTACATTAATACCTCCGTTAAAACAAGCAAATAATACACCTAGTTGAACCTAGTTTTGCCAGACCTTCCTCCACAGCCCTGCAGAGGAGGGTCTGGCTAGTCCACACAGCATTCCTAGATGGGAGAAAAAAATGTGCTCTGGTTTATTGGCATTTCTTTAAACCAATCACAATCGTCTCGGGTGCCAGACAGAGCCACGGTGCCTCTGCAAAATAGCCTCAGGAAGGAACTTGTTTTGGTGGAACATGTGTACATTCAAAATTAGTTTTAGTCGTGCAACAGAAAACTCAGATTGGACAGATAGTCTAGCTAGCTGTCTGGATTTACCCTGCAGAGATCTGAGGAGCAGTTAACCATAGTCCTCAGAAATCCACCGGAGTTTAGAACACCAACACAAAGAAAGAGGAAGGACGGACATCCGGCCGAAAATGAGGGACATCCGGCCGAAAATGAGGGACATCCGGCAGCATGTATTAGTACAATGTCAGTAGTATTCAGTGGGGTTGCATATTAAGTGCTTTGGGGTCATTCTGTAAGGGTACAATGGTTCTGGAGAAAGCTGCAAGCAGCAATACAGGAGTCTTAAGCAATCGGCCCGCTCCAAACAGGCACGCTTGGAACGGGCACTACACTGGTTTAATTAATGTAGTCAGGAGTGAGAGGCATCTTAAATAGGGAAGGTTGAAAGAAAAAGGCTCGACATATTCCTTTTAGGAGTTGATTGACAGCTCTCAGATCTGCACCCATGTCTCGAATCAGAAAGGGCATTTACTGCTCACATTTGGTCATATAAAAATCAATTAAAACTAAACATTGGATTTAATTCCCTTTGTGTACGGTGTGAAGAAGAAGAAGAAGAAGAAGAAGAAGAAGAAGAAGAAGAAAAATAAGAAGAAGAAAAGCCCCAGTGTGCAGAAGCTTGAAATTCAAAGACTGGGCCCCGAACCAAAACACAATTCATCTGCTCATGCCAACCTCCTTTCATCTGCTAAGGCATTCGCGGGGGAGGCAAAATGGTCCACAGGGATGGATATTTGGGGCAAAGTTCATTATATTTCAGAGCAGGCCATGGCATTTTAAGTCATCTTATCAGTTGTGGGTGGACCTGCAGAAGTGGGTGTGAAGGTGTGGATTTAAAGTGTTCTTTTCATTAAGGTCGGAAAGTTGGAGGACAGGAACTTTGATTTCCACGCGCTGTTTGTCCTCCACTTTAAAGGATGATAAATATGTCATTGTAAAAAAGGAGTTAGTGTTACACTTCTTTAATTTGACTCAAACAAAAAGTCCTGTTGAACAACTGGAGGAGGGTAAACATATCTAAAACTCCTGAGCTTGCTAAATAAACTTAAGCAGCAGTAGCAATCCAAAGATGTGATGCTTCAGCACATGGCAGATTCCAGACTCCACTGCACTTTATTTGTGTGCAGGACCCCGTTGATCAAAGATGATGAATAAAGAATTTAACAGAGGGAAATTAGCATGAAAAAGTCCCTGCATTCCAACTGATGCATAAAATATTTGCACTTACTTTAATGAGTGGCGATAAAAGTTGCCATGCTGTGCGCATCTTGATTGATGCTGGGCATTAAGAGTATGCTACTGTGCCCAAGCAAACATCACAGCAGCCTTGACAGCCCATTGTCTCCAACTACCTGCCTGCAAGGACTCTCTATCTCTTCTCCTGCCATTTAACCTGCTCTCTAAATCCCTTTTCTTGTTAAGCTCGCTCACTTTTTACCACTCAGATGTTCTGTCTCTGCTACATTTCTTGCATATTCTCTTCTCCCGTCTATCTCCGAGATAAAAGCATGCTTTCTCTTCCCTCCAGCATATTGTACAACGCTGCCAGACAAATAGCTCCACTTGTTTCAAAGTGGCCACAACAGAAGGACAATGATAAGAGAGCTGTCTCCCAAACTGTCATTTCCTCCGTCTGCCCCCACATCTCACATCACTGTAATTGACCGCAGTGTATGTGGAGGTGCTATTGTTCCTCAGGATACCCAAGAGTCGTGTCAGGGTGGCTTGTCATTCACTGACCTCAACATATTTGAGTACTGGTGGTATTTTGAAAAATGCTACAAGGTGTTTGTCGCATGTGTTCATTTCTCAATACCCAGAGCTAGTCCTTAATTCAGTCCCTGGGCTAAAGGACACCAAGGATAGTTACTGAGATCTTCAAACGAGGGGGAAGAAAAGTGCAATTAAGTGTCAGCTGCTTTTACATACAGTAGCACAGCACCTCTGTCCTTTTCCTTGCATCGCCTGCATATTCAGTAGAGCAACAGATATAGATGTCGGGCCATCACTCCGTATTGCGTGCAAGAGAAATCTGTCTTGATCTCTCATTTCTGCTAATGAGTGCCCAGGCCCTGCTCTTTCCTGGACCTTATTAACACTGTCTTATTGGTGATTCCACAGAGTGCTTAGCCAGCAGGTCAGCCCTGCCACCTCCCTCTCAACCTGACCATCAATTCTTATGAGCAAGTACACGTTTGCCCGATCGGAGCGTGCTGTCAATCAAAAACAGCCACAGAGCGTAAAAAGTGAGCCGGCTGTCCAGATTTTCAGCCACTAAAACTAATTTGGGGGCACAGATTGCTCCCTGAAGTGGGACCTGGTTTCAAAGTGTTTAAAGAGGAAGTTCTGTCAGTGAGGGAAGAAAAGTAATCTTTGGAAGGAGAGCAACCAGTGATTTTCTTATCATTGCTGGCCAACACCAATATCTTTTACTATAAAGATAATCATTCACTTTGCTGAAACTTCTATGGTGTGTAAGGTGATCACTGGAGGCTACTTTCAGCAGCCTTGCTAGCTTGACTACTTGTACATTAAAAAAAGTCATCAGTGGAGAAGCATACAATGCTATTTTTCATAGCAAAGGGAAAATACGGTATGGGATGTTTTTGTGTTGTTTTTCCTGAATTTAGGTTTGATATAAAGCGATGTCCCTTTTCTTTAATATAATTAAATGTAATCCTCTGTCGTCATTTGCAAATGTTGCATTGTCATTATGAAAAACAAAGACTACAGAATGTGACATTGAACCATTCACGGATACTCATGCTAACATAACCTCTATTTGTGCAGATTTGGAGATCCCCTAAGTAGTGGCAGAACTTAACGCACTGCCATCACTGTGGTGGTATTTCATTTTTGTAAATAAAGGACTTTAGGTTCTAACTGCTGTTGTTCAGCTTTGGCTGGTAAATGTGTCGAGGGCTCCTGTAGAAACTTTTACATACAGAAAATGCAATCACTGAAATGTCATTGGATAAAGGATAAAAAGAAATCTGCATTTTTCACTAAAATTCATGCCGGTTTAAATAGATGGCTCAATGTCTTATTACCTGCCTGTGCTGTTATCGACCCTTTCAACAGTAACCTTGAATAAAGAAAACGGAAATGAAGTAGGGATAGACCGATTATCGGTCCGTTTTTTTCAGATTATCTGTATCCGCGTTTAATTTGCCTAATAACTGATAAAGTTCATGACTTAAAAAGTGCTCTACTTTGGCTCGGCTACAGCTCTGACTTAATGTCCCCCCACAAACACTATCTGACTATCTGTTACTGTGTGTTATGTTCAAAGTTTGTCATTCATTAAATAATATAATTTAAACAAAGTTTTGTGTTGGAGTTTGTAACATTCCAAAGTCTTAATTTTGACTTTCATTTTCACTGTAAATGCGTATCGGGTTCAAATGTCGGTTTCATTAACTACTGATAATCGGTATCGGCATTGAAAAAAACAGTATTGGTCGATCCCTAAAAAAAAGACCAAAATCCTTTGCTCCATGAAATCACTTTCACTTTAATTCATCTTCACTCAATCCTACAATTTCATGTGCATCAGTGTGTTTTATTAAATGGTTGTATTTACAATGATAAACATGCAAGAAGGCATGGCTTGCATGTTTGTTAATGTATAGCCACTTTCACTGTCAGTTTAAATGTGTTGAGTTTGACGTTCGAAATGAGGTTGACGAGTGGTGAGAGTCAACTCAAACTGCTGAACGGCTCCTGGTTGTTTTCTGTGTGTTCGTCACTACAAACCACCATTTGTCAATATAAAAAGTTTGATTATGGCAGCTTTAAAGATGACGCTTTAGCACAATGTCCCCTTAGTTTACTCACACTGGCTCGGCAACCTCCATCTGGCATGACCCTTGTAGCTGTCCTCCTACACTCTGGCATTTAGTTGTAAGTAATATAATAATAAAACATTACTGTGGTTTTATTTCATAGATAAAGAGGGTAAAAAGGTTTTGCACATCTCATTAATGCAGCTAAAAATAACACTGGCCTGGCCAAATGGGCAAACCATCAGTGAGTCAGTAAAGCTGGCAAACTGAACTGAAGGTTGAAGTGAGTGACGGTTTGTCTATAATATTTGATCTGCTGGAAAATGTGAGTTTTGTATCAGAGATTTCATTTTCCGTCTCTGGTGTGATGATGCGTTGGAGCTTTTCATGGCCACCGAATGAATCAGTTCCTGTCTGGGATGGCTTTTTACTCGAGTAGCTTAAACAACACCAAAGATTTTCATGGGCGGATGTTTTCATCTTGTGCCTCATCATCCTGGAGTGTTGATTACACGGGCTGGAAATGACGATACTGCCTGTGGGCTTGTTGTTCAACGGCTTCTGATTCATTCGGAGAAACAGGAGATGACTATTTCACAATCAGAAGGAAGTACTGAGACGCAGAGAGGACCTTTTTATACTCTGTCATCAAGTTCTTCACAAAAGCTAAACAAAAAGGACAAATTAGAGGCAAACAGCTGTTAGAAGGCAACAGTATGCTTTGTTAGATCCTCTCCCTTGATAGTCCCTACGGCCTCTTAGTACTGCACTGTGCTACTGTACAACTTGCTGCATAAGGAGCACACCAATCAGTCTCTCTTGCAGCCGTTAATGTGCTGAAATTGCACAGTAAATAAAAGTTCTGTGATAACATCCCCTGCTAATTCTGTTGCTACATCACCATATCCACTATTCCAGACACATCATATTCATTAAAACAATAATTGCCTGCCATGAAAACCAAATTGACTTCCTCCACAGGACAGAATTAAAAGTTGGGCTTAGCAAGGTAATGAAGTATGGCACACGCTAAGTCAAGGATCGAGGCTTTGTCTGAGGTAATCACTTCTCCGGATGCTGTGGCTTGGCTGTGTTTCATGTCAACAAGACTGACATATGAAAAAAAAAAATTAAAACGGACGCATTCAACCAATTTCAGCTGGCAAGCTGCATTTTTAATACCTTATCAAATTTGCATGCTGGCTGTCAATCCACTGTCCTGTCTGAGGTAATCCAGCTACATGGAAGGCAGAGATTCTCAATCCCAAGCGCCCGCATGTAGAAACACACAGAACTATGTGTGACAATGTGACAGTGATTTACAGTGAAGAGGTTTGCTCGGTGACAGTGAGTGAGTAGAAAAGTACACCGCAGTTCTTCTGTGACAGAAACAATTAACATAAGCCAGCAATTGGGCTTCAGTCTGCGTAGGCTACAAGCGATGATGTGCTGTAGCGTTGCATCACCACTGACAGCAAAAAAAGGCAAGCTCCCTCTAATCTATCTTCTGACATGATGTTTCCAGAGAACTTTTATACAATCTCTGAAGCTTCAAACCGAGTTCTGCAGTTTATACACCTAAGGTAGCGTAACAGTGCAGTCCCATCTGACAGCAGCACACACACACACAACAGATCAGTGAGCATCCTCATTAGTTGGGCTCTGTTTGACAGAAACCTCAAACTTGCTGCCTCCTAATTTTGGACAAGAGGACAACAGAATACAGAGGAGCTGGGCATGTGTGAGGCGGTGCATCGATCTGGACAGATGGCTGACGGGACAGGAGCGAGGTAAGAAGCTGTGCATGCTAAATAAAGTTTAGCACTACTACTTGTCACTCTGGGAAAACATTAGGCTGGAGGAATTTTGAAAAACACAAGTAACAAATAAAAGTGACCCTATGTGTTTGTGCCATTAAATCTTCCCCAAAAGAAAGAAAAAAATAACATAAAGCATTCACTACAAAATCCCAAATCCAAACCACCTCTGCAGCCAGTATTTCTGGATGTTCATCGCTGTTTGGACAAAGCTGGGACTTTGAGCAAAGGGAAAATGGCCACTCACCTTCACACTACACCTGACTCCATACAGGAGCAGGAGGTTTCGGGAGGAGATATTCAATTGCGAAAAAATTAAATGTTCTTGTGCAAAAAGCTTGTCTCTGCTGGTGGTTTGACAAAAATATGGTTATCGCTCTTTCCAACCTGAGGAAACGTGAATGGTCTGTAAGCTGCTGTGAAGGTGATAAAAGCACCATTCTCTCATCTCTCATTTTACACGTCTTTGTTCTCCTCCCATATACTGTTGCACAAAGTAAGGGCGTAGGTTTTGTCTCAGCATTGGAAGGGACAGATTATACTCGGGGGCGTGGGGATCCTCCCCCAGAAAACCCTTAATTTCCTAGCCTGACGTCGTCATACTCAGATTCTAGTCAGAATCTGAGTCTGATATTGCTGCATTGGGCTGTGATTATGGGGCGTGTTTCAACCGAACCAGAAAAAAGAACCTACAACCAATCAGAGCAACGGAGAGTCAAAGGCAGGCTTCGACCAACCGCCGAGGAACAGCGCCATGTCTTAAAGCAACCATGGGCTTAGCGGCCAGTAGTGGAACTGCACCCCTCTGGCCCAGAAAGACTTTTCCCATAGAATTTGCATGACAAAATAAACTTCTATATTTCAACGGATAATTTTTTTTGGGGTACATCAATTTACCAGCCCCAACACTTAAAGGGTCCTTGTTTAAAATGTTTTTAACATTTTTAACATTCACTAGTAGCCGAATCCAGAGTTATTAAACTAGGTATGACGAACGCGCCCCCGAGCATAGTTGCTACACAACGGATCAAGTCTAGACCGAACTTCCCAACCTCAAATGTTGTGGGCGGGGCTAAGTTTGGCTGGCATCCAGGTTATTAATTTCCTGCATTTTGGTGAATTTTTATGCAACAATTTGTGTAGCACAAGTAGATAATCCCTTGTTAGACATTCCCTTGTTCTTCAGTTCCTCGACACTTGCCGGGACCCCTTTACCCACCCAGTTTAAGTCAGACATCAGGAATCCGTCCCTTGAAGGTCTGTCGTGGTACTGTCATTATCGTGGGTTTGTATTTTTATTAAGTCTGTTTCCTGTTTTATTTTGAAGGTTTGAAGATTTGTTCACCTGTGCTTTGTCCCCCTTGTGTATTTAGTCTGTTCTCCTCTGTCTCATCTTCAGCTCATCTTCATTGGGGATTGGAGTTTAGTTTGACCTGACTGTTTTTGGACTTGAGAAACCTTTGTGTTCATTGAATGATCTAACTGCACTAGTCGTTTCTCCTGCTCCCTGTTCTTTAACCGTGGCAATAAGGGAACAGCTAAATGCAAACTTTTTTTGTCAACTAGAAAAACAACATCTTATTAAAAAAAGAGTTTACTGTCCACATTTTGGTAGTTTTGTAGAGAAAGAAAGATGATCATCGCAGTGCCTCAAACGAAGAGGTTTTACAATGACTTCATGCTTTTTCCTGGTTTTTAATTGTTTTCCAATATCTTCCTGCCAGACCAACATCTGCAAATTTTTTCAGCCTATGTCTCAATTCCTTATTCACTATTAACCCCTCACCATATGCTTCAATATAGAGCACTATGTTGTTGTGTGTCCGATGGAGAAATGCAAAACAATTCTAGACTTTTGCATAGATTATTACTTTCATCTGGTATTTATATAAATGTACCTCTTCTTCTTCCTGACCTTCAGCACTGCTCTGTTAATCTCAGTGAAAGATACTTTGCATTTCCTATAGACCCTTCACAATAAAAGCTTAGTTTAGCCGCTTTCAGTGTGAACACAGAACCTGCTTAGAAATTGTATGCAGTATGACATTAGGACACAAAAGAAAAGTCCATCTCTGTGCACACGAGACATGGTCACAACAAGTTCATGACCCTTTTCTTAAGGTTGGTGAGAGGCATTTTGGGAAATGTAGGATACCGTGCACTAACTAAAGTAGAATTACACACGGTAAGCCGAGGGGAAGGTTAGTACGCCACAAAGATGCATTACAGCAAACTCTTGGACTGCAGTATGAGAGTCTGGCTTTTAGTTTGCCATCCCGGCGCTCACGGCAGATCTCATTTAGAGTTCAGCACGCGGTTGTTTTGTTCCTCAGTGCACAGATGTGAAGCATCCAGCTGCTCCGACGCTCAGCAACACTCCCTGACCTCACCTGTCCTCCCCTAGGGCTGCGCTGCATGCACATACACACACACACCCACACACACACACACACACACACATACACACACACCTACAGCTTGCCATATAATTAACAAGCAAACACACTTTCCGCCTGTATAATTAAGCATCGTAAGAGACGGCGTGCTTACCCAAGCCAAAGGACTACATCAGGACTCTAAACCTTGTTCTGTCAGCGGGGCAAAAAAAACAACTGAGCAAAGAAGACATCTGTTTCCAGATTAATGTGAACAGAATTTTTCCACTGACCGGCCAGTGATATCTATGAGCATTCTTTTTGTTCCCAGCGTTGTTACTCTCTGCCAGAGCAAACCAAGCTGTGCAAACCTCTTCAAAACTAATAAAGCTCAGTATGATTTAACTGGACTGTTTAACCTTAACGTGACTACATCTCATCAATGCGAGTGCACATCAGCCCACAGATTTGCTGCGCTTAACGTTAAAATCCATCCACAGAGTTTGGATAAATTCAATACTGGGAGCAAGTGATTTACTGACTACTTGTAAATCGTTAAACTGGACAGATACATGATTGTGTGTTGACAAAAACACTGAATATGCTGTAGGTAGGAGCAATTTATATCCTCCAATCAGTGAAGGAGAGAAGTGCTGATTATGTGGCTGAAGCCATTTTGCTTTTGTGGAGATAAAGAGTGCTTGTAAAGAGACTATGAGAGAGCGGGGGAGGCTTGGTTAAACTGTTTTTCCCTCCACTACCCTGAAGTGATTGTACACTTGTGAAATACTACAGATTATACCAAGCACCCAAACCAAACTTTCATTTCATTGATTTTAGATTGCAATCCACAGTAAAGCCCTGCCTCTGGGCCCACAGCAGTCCAAAAGAGACGAAAGAAGAATACTGTTCAGAAAGTGAGGCTCTTGCACATGCTTTACATACTTTTTTGCAAGAAATCTTAGTGTCAGCAGACCTTTCCAAGATCTCAATCTGTCACGTTTCTGCAGCAGAGGAATCAAAGGCTACCCGCTGCAAGAAAACACAGATTTCACTGCACAGATGCTCAGCACTAAACCATACCCCATGCTGTTGTTGTGACAAGTAGCCGGAGATGCCAGAGTGATGCTATTATAAAATCTGTACAGAGGGGAACATCTATTTAAAAGAATCAGGATTCATAAAACCTGGGGAGGGGGGAAACAGCTAATAAATTAGATTACATGTAAACATAAATATGGTTCCCCATTAGAAATAAAAGTGGAGAAGCTGGAAATACATATGCAGCAGTGGAACCAGATTACATCTAATGTAACGATGTTGGTTTTTACTAAAGCATTCACAATCTGGCACACACACATTCAATTAAACATTGGAAAGCAGTATTAGGTAAAGGAGTTACGTGCACGCACACACACACACAGACACACACACACACACACACACACACACACACACACACAGACACACACACACACACAGACACACACAGGGGCTGATTTGTGGAGCCAAAATGGATGGGAATAAATCACTAGAGCTTGGCCAACATGGCTGCATACTGATCAGTGTATTACCCCTGGGAAAACTCTGCCTGCCCCCTGACTAATGGCTGCATGTGTGTTTGTTTGTGTGTGTGTGTGTGTATGTGTGTGTGTGTGTGTGTGTGTGTGTGTGTGTGTGTGTGTGTGTGTGTGTGTGTGTGTGTGTGTTGTGTGTGCGAGTTCAGAGTCACCTTCTCCACCCTGTAGTCACCCATCAGCAGCAGTAAGTGTGTGTCTGCTTGTATTTAATTGCAAAATGCAGAGGCAGGAGTTCATGTGAATTGCTTGGGAGGGAAATTGAATCGGCAAACATTTCACCTTTTGTCCGTGTCTTGTTGTTAAATACTGGTATTGCAAGTGGAACATTACGCGGGTCGCTTTAGCATTGAGCAAGTATACAGCACAGTGTTTGTAGAAAAGAAGAGTTAATTTGATCTCCTGTGAGAGAGAAGAGAAGAAAAGGCAGAAAGAAAAGGTACTTTACCTTTCGGAGGGCCTCGACCCAACGTCACAAAACCAGAGGAGATGAAGCTGTGAAGCTCAGGGCCGCCACTGTTTCGAACGCTCTCCTTCCCATAGTGGAGACCTGTTCACACATGCACGCACACACGCACACGCACACACACACACACACACACACACACACACACACACACACACACACACACACACACAGATATAATTAGTCAGGCAGTCATACATATATATATATACTGACACATAGTGTCATTTAATCATTAGCAACATTAGCAGCAGCAAAAACAGTGGGGATCCAGACCCTCCCAAGAAGTAACAAGATAAATCTGAGGGCTCACAAGCAGAAAAGAAACATTTATGTGAATTACTTACAAATTCAATTTGAATTCCTGGATATAGTTTTATCTCATAATTCCCCTAAAGATTATTCCAGTAAAACAGGAAAACAATCTCTCGTTCTCTCTCCCTTTCTCTCTCTCTCTCTCTCTCTCTATATATATATATATACACACTGTATTACAGCCTTATATACCTGTGTGTGCAGCCACAGGAAGAATACATGTAGATTGACTAGAACCAGAGCTCACAAGCACGATTTCCGCTCGTAAACCTTTAGCTGTGCACTGTTAGCAACATGTGTGAGGTTAGCACAACAAGCTGATTGGCGTGCGAGTCAGTCTCACTATGATGAGCACAGATGAAATGGCGGAGCAGGAAGAACCGCCTGCAGGTTCCCGCTCAGCTCCAACAGCAGCGGAGAGAGAGGACGGTGTGTCGGCGTCGCTTCACATTTTACTGCTTACACTGCAATACATAAATGTTTGGGTACCATTTATGTTTATATATGGCCAGGGTGAAACTAATTAAAACACTCCTCCTAATTAACACATTTTATTTTATGTTTCATTTTGTAGGCTTCAGTTTTCAGTTTCACACAATTAGATTAGATTAGATTAGATTAGATTCAACTTTATTGTCATTGTGCAGAGTACAAAGACAACAATTAGAAATGCTTTTCAGCATTATAGCCTGTTGTGACCTGTTGCCTTCTGGGAAAGTGCGTGTTCAGTGTTCGTCCAGTGTGATACACACATGTTTGAAATGCTCGGATATTTTATAATGAAAATAGATTACAGAAGTTGCCAGAGGACAAAATGTCCCCTCAGTCCCAGCAGGAGGATCGGGTCCGTTCCTCGCCTTAAAAGTTCAATTAATTTAAACTTACAGGCCTGCTACCTTACACATGTAACGTATGCGGAGCGGACGTTCCAACACTAAGCTTTCACTTTAATCAATGAAACAGGCGACACCGGGCATAGACCAGCGTAGTGGTGCGTCTGCTCCGCGGATATCCGCTTTACAATAAACCTGTTTAACCCTTTTAACACGACTCTATAGTATCTATAGTATCATTAACTTGGATCAGTTGAGTCCTACTACAATTCAATCTAAAATGATAACAGCGCCACACACAAACCTCTTGCAACATTAGCTACTACTAGTCCTAGCCATCTTAGCTGCCAAAAGCTTTATAACTTACAATTTCGTAAGCAACCACAACTCCACAAGTCAACTCAAGCGACTGAGTGAGCAGAGAGACAGTCCGAGACACAACTTCCCGACCCGCAGACTCAGAGCCGGAAACATTGCAAGCTCGCAGACCACTCGAGAACTCATGAGCCCTGGACGACCCACGAGTCCTCAATGACTCACGAGTCCTCGACAAACCGCTGTGAGTGGATCATTCTGTAGCAGACGAGCGAGTGAACTTTACTCGAGCTCAGGGTAAAGCAAATCAACAACAAAAGCCATTCTTTCACTTCTGAAATAACATACAATGTTCTGCACGTAGCCTAGCTAGGCTCACTGTAGGTTTTGGTGTAAAATGTAGTATGTTAAAATGCAATTAGGTCGATCAGACAGTCCGAAACATTGCCAGCTCGCCTCAGCTCGCCTATCGAGCAATACTGACTCAAGTGACTCAAGTGACTTGCACAACCCGGATCAGTTTAGTGAGTGACACAGAATAACCAGAATCCTTAAAAGGATCGAGTTTGCCAAGCCTACTCTACAAGCCTAAAAATAAGACAGTCTTCTATTTATATTTTTACACGAGGTGTGTTCTTTTACACAGAAATGGATCATAGTGGTGTAGTAAGTGTCTATATTTATTTTAAATTAAACTACCGATATCCAGGAAACGACTTAATGACTGTGAATGAGCATATTGGCAGTTTCATTTTGAGAGTTTCTGTTTTTATTTCTTGGTTCCCTCCCCTGCGTCCTCTAATAACAGCTGATAGTAGATTGAGGTTTTCACAGCTCTGTGCCGGCTCCAAAAAACTGAAGAAACAACAACAATCCCAAAGCAAAAGCTCTCCGTCTCAACTGTGACTCACACAATCACGCCGTGTGGCGCTCCAGGTAAAGATGGGTAAAAGATACAATCAGTGGCACATACGCTACGCCAACGGTCCGCATACATTACACGTTCAATGTAGGAAAAGTCGCGCAACCCCCACCCCCAACAACTTTTTGGGGGAGAGTCACCACCCCCCACTGGACAAAAATCCTAGGGGAAACACTGCATATGGAAATATGCTGGCTCTATACACGCTAAAAGTATTGTTTATTAAAATGGAGTCTGGTGGGTTTGGTGATGGTGATTTGATGGGGCTGTTTTATGTTAAACAAAAAGGATCTCACTCTGTAACAAAACAGGTCTACCTCTATAGGGATCCTTTCCATAATGCTGTCTGTTAGCGATAAGAAAATAGTGTTTGGCTTTTCCATCACGTTCTCAGTGGCACCTGTTGTGTTTTTTTTACAGTGTCAAACGGAGAGCTTACGGTGGTGTCTTTTCCTCAGGCACAGATAAGAGGGGAAATGGTGGAAAAGTTAACCTTACAAGCAAACCTTGTGCAATGAGCCTCAGAAAAAAAGCAATATGTTAGAGTCACCCACATACCAATGCACTCTGAACTCAATCACAGCTCTCTGTGCGCTGCTGTCACGGCTGCACATGGAGGATCTGCTGGGGTTGTTTTCCCATTCAGTCATAGCAACAATTCTGTGTGTGACAGACACACACATACACACACACACACCATGTGTCTTCCTTTGTCACCTTTGTCATTGGTAGGCCACTCCACGAGCCACTGCGACAACCCTCCAATCGGAGAGGCACTTTAGAAGCATTCCTCCTGCTCCCACTCCCAGCTCATTAAGGTGAGCTAGAGTAAAGAGCCTGCAGGGGGAAGCTACACGTTAGGAATTTATCGTCCTTGATACAAAGAATATCGTGACTTTCACCTCAACCATGTGCTGCTGAGGATTCATATGGTAATACTTTTTTAAATCAGACTTCTTCACTGGACACCTAAACCTCTGAGTTACCTCTGAGAGCGGGAACATGTGAATAATAAGATAATTATATCATGAAGCGAGCTGGATGTCGCACTGCATCGGGGAGGTGATCCAAGGTGGATGAAGCTTTAACACAGCCAGGCGGAGGTCATTTACATGCTACATAGATTTTTATAGCATTATCAGATGCCGATCTGCTGGAGTGGACATCATCTCGATAAAGTTGTTCAGCTGGAGCTCGGCATCGCATATCTTCCTATCTTTATCTTCCTCTAAGTCTGAGATACACGCTGGAGCTTTTGAAACGCCATCTTGGCAAATGCATGCCCCCTTTTCTCTTAACCCTGCCCTCGTCCTCCCGTGACTGTAATGGTGCAGTGCAGTAAGTCCTGATCCACAACCAGTCCATAATGAAATGGTAGCGCTGCTGTAAAGAGATGCTGATGGATCCCTACCTCCACAGCTGAACACTCACACATGAGCACTCAGGGGGCCAAAGGTCCAGTTGCATAATCAGGGGCAATTATGAGATCTAGGGCGGGAGACAATTAGGCAGGGTCTCTCAGATGCTGAGGTTTAACACAGGTGAACTCAAGAGGAAGCTTCTATTAAACATGTTGATGCAGTCAGCAGAGGGGGGGCGGGGGGGGGGGGGGGGTTATCTGGCCAATGGGGAGCCAGAGAGGTCACAGTGGACAACATGACATCATAACTTTGCGTAAACATACATGCCACTTTCTAAAGCCACGTGGCGTGTTATCGCGAGGCTACGTGTTATCGCGAGGCTACGGTTGGGTTTAGGAAACGTCACACGCAAGTTGGGTTTAGGAAAAGAAGAACCGGTTGGGATTAGGAAAAGAAGAACGGGGTTGGGATTAGGAAAAGAAGAACGGGGGTTGGGTTTAGGAAAAGAAGAACGGGGGTTGGGTTTAGGAAAAGAAGAACGGGGGTTGGGTTTAGGAAAAGAAGAACGGGGTTGGGTTTAGGAAAAGAAGAACGTGGTTGGGTTTAGGAAAAGAACAATCATGGAAAGGAAACATCACACGCGGGACACAATCCCCACTCTCCTGGGTGAAAGTCCTGTGTTTTACCCGTCCTCCACCCCGACCAATCTACCTATGCGGATTTTCGCCCTTTCATAATACTCGCTATGGCGTCAATTCACATGCAATCGCAAGGTAATGTAAGTCAATGGAGGCCAAAGAGCGTTGATAAACACGCTAGAAAGCGAGTATGCGTCTTGATAACACGCCAATAATGGTATACGAATTGGCATGTCATATATATGCCACTTCATGAGATCAGTCTGCAGTGGAGATGTTATACCTGCACACTGTAACTGTTAATTGGAGGGAATAGAGGGGGGGGGTTAATTATTGTTTTATTATTTAGGCAAAAGTTCTTGTTTGGGTAACTCACCACACACACAAACACACACACACACACACACACACACACACAGCTTCGTGCTATAAAAATATCTGAAGGTCATGTCAAAGCTGCTAAATAGCTGAGATGTTATTCTATCATCAGGACCACTGATTGTCCACAGCAGCTGACCTTTGAGCGCTCGGCTCAGACTAAATGAACCGACGGCTCCGATGTTTGCAGTGCTGGAGGAGCTCCGACACGGAGAGACGCTGACCGCTCCAACATCGTCATTCCTATATTCTGCTTATTCTGGTTCCTCTGGTGCAGTAAACACAGAGCCATAACTCATAATCCAGTTTGCCTATTCTTTGTTTTGTTTTTTTGCAGGAGTGCTCTATGGGAGAAATTGTTTTTCTTTGGTTTCTGTTGAGTAAACTGAGATGGAGGAAACAGCTTCTCTCTGCACTACCTGAAAACTATATTTCATCATTCTGCATATTAGGAAAATGTCAGAGAGGAAACCAAGCAACAAAAACAAAAAAGGAGGCAAATCTTTGCCTGTGGTGTGCGGTAAATAAATCCACTTCATCTGAAGAGAGCTGTGGGCCAAACTGCATTACTGGAGGAGCAGTTATTGTTTACTTTAACCAGAGGCCAACTCCAGTAAAGGTATCTCCTCCTCCTTTTCAAGGTCTGCTCTGTGTTTTGGCCGGGAGGGGAGGCACAACACGGAGGATCTGAGCGCACAACAATGCAGAGTGGATGCGAATAGAAATAGCAGCACTTGCGCTGGTATCATATTATGCAGCCTGTACTGTTTTGCTTTGGGCTCTGTTTTTTTTTAAGGAATATCTTGTTCTAAAAATGCAGGGAAGTTTTTGCAGTGAACCAAGGGTACCATGTCACTACACAAGGCCTGCAATGTGAAAAAATAAATCAGAATGTATTTTTAGAATTGAGTCTAAACAAAGCTCTGAGGATGAAATAAATTATTACTGCTGAGAGCAGCTGGGCATGGTCGCATGTTGAGGATGAAAGGAGGAACGGATGTTATTCCCACTCTTGACATTAGTTAATAGGATCCTCTTGGGCCATTTAGCCACTTGCTTTGTGAGGTCTCTCCACCTGATTTAAAAGTGTCTGAAAAAGCCTCCGGATGTGAAGTGCCATTCTTTCTCTCCTTATGAGGCCTGCCTCCACGCTCTGTGCCAAATGTCCATTTAGGCGCACATGAATATGCATTTTCCAGAGAGCAAGTGCACCTTGGAGCCTGTGAAGGCATCGAGCGGAGCTCCCAATTTATATGCACACATTAACCACGCTTTGGCCCGGGCTGTCACTGTCTTTCATGTCCAACCCCATCAGGACTGCCGTGGTCCCCAATGAAGGCTGTGCTACACTGAGCTGATTTGTGTTCTCATTGCAGTGAGTGTGTGCAAGCAGGGAAAATAGTCCCAGCCAAGCAGAGAGACAGATAAAGTGATGCTCGACCTTTACTGAGTATAAATGCATGCAAGGACTTAGTGAACGCAGCCTGCCACCTGCAGCTCTGTGTCCGCCGTGCACGGCTGTCTACTGACCATTAGCGATAGACTGATGCAGCAGACGAGAGAGGGAGTCACTAAGTGAACCAACGCAGACTGTGGTCGTGACCAACACTGAGCTGCAAGAAAATGTTCCCAGCAAGTGTTTGATAGACGGCGATGTGGCAGAAAGAGGCCAGCTTAACATGACACACAAGAGTCTGTCGGCCCAAACACCGCTGAAAGTATGCACAATTTATTATTTAGAGAACAAGAAGCAAAAATATTACAGTACACAATAACAGCTGCATGTACTGTATCAGCTGCTGTGGTGTTTGGATCCCGGAACTCCAAAAATGTTGCTGCAGTTCTGTCAGAAAAGGAAAGCAAACGCTCATCCAGGCAAGCACAGGTCTCGTTCTGAAATTAAATGGATGACGCAGGGACAAGAGACCAATACCGTTAATGTTACGAGCTAGGTTAGCCTTTAGTAGCTGTGTTTCTTTGTTCTACGAGCCCGTGTTAGCTTAGCATTGTAACAGTAACTATTTCACATCGTTAAATCAAGATGACTTTTTGGACGAATACAAGCATGTGCCTGAGAAGCATCGTCAATGGTTTAAAGACATATTACTGTTTTTTGTTATCTATTGCTTAACTGTGAGTTTCCATTTGGCATTGTTAGTAGGCTACTGAGGAATTCCTTACCCAATGATGGAGATGTATTCTGATTTTATTATAATAATTTCAGTGTTTTCTCTATCTTTGTGGAAGACTTAGGTGCGTGTATTTGGGGGGTGGGGGGGTTTAGGCATCCTTCCTCAAGACATATGAAGTTTTTCAATAAAACAAAAGTAATTTCCCCCAAACATTGTATGCCATTTTTGTTTTTGTTTTGGATTGTTTTGGGTCCCTTTATAGTCGGTTTGTGTCTCTTTGTGGTAGTTTTGCGCCTCTTTTTCTCATCATTTTGGTGCGTTATTATCACATGTGTCTAAAACGTAATTAATAACATTCAAAAAGCTTAAAGACAAAACTTGCTAAAGAAGTCCAACTACAATCATTAGATCTGAGAAAAGTCTTTTAGTTACATTCATTTGGCTTAGTTGCTGCCCAAAACAGCTCAGGTGCTGCACCTAAACCTTATAATGGCAGTGAAACCCCTGGATTGAATCTACTAATACTGACACAGACACATGTTCTCTAAAAGGCTGAGGGAAACCTGATTGGGTCTTGCAGGCGGCGACAGCGATGCAGTTCTGTAGGTGTCCCCCATAGTGCCACCACACTCCCGGTCCTCACAGAACTACTTTCTAGGTGCCTGGGTAGCTCACTTGGTAGAGCACTCGCCCATATGTAGAGGTTCACTCTGTGACACAGAGGTTGGGGGTTTGACTCTGACCTGTGGCCCTTTGCTGCTTGTTGTTCCCCTTTCAAGTCTAAGCTGTTCAAATAAAGGCCCAAGATGCCCCAAAAACAGAATCTTTAAACCCAATATTTGTGTTAGTATGAACAGCATGTTGCTGTGTTGTAGTGTAGGGTGGGAATGACCAGAGGCCCGACCATACCATTGTCATGATACTTATGTCACGACATGATATTATTGCGGTTTTTAACATATTGTGATATTCTGCAATATATGCAGTTTATTGCCTTTTTCCAACTTTAAATGATGTCCCCAAAGGAAAACTTTGTCAACATCTACAAAGTAAAAATATACATTTCTCTGTTTGTTCTAGTGGACTGAGAAAGCAATTCATTTTATTATTTTAGTACCAAACAGTTAAATTCTCATATGCAATTTATGTAATAATAGATCGATACTTGATTGCTACAGTATTGCCACAGAAAATATTATGATAGTATGCTGTATCGATTTTTTCCCCACCACTAAAAGCAATGAAACACAGAGAACGTGATGATCTCTGTTTCATCAACATTCATAAAACATGTTTTGAAAAATACAGAAATATTACAAAAATATTGAAGAGACCATTATGCACATTGCTGTGCTCCAAAATGTCATCTTTTGAGTTTTCTCAAAAGTTCAAAGTTTAGTCTAAGTTCAAAATCGGCAGATTTGGAGATGTACGTTTTTCACTGGACAGCGACATTTCACTGAATAATAATTCTTTGCTTGTATTCTACCTATATGTGTTCATAAGTCTTTTTAAAGCTAACTGCACACACATCATCATTTCGGCTGAAATCAACAACTACACTTTTCCCCATTGCAATATTTCTTTACTTATCATTAGCACTCATCTTTCTGTTTTTCTTTCCATCTCACCGACTCCTTTATGTTTCCAATATCTCATTATTTTCCATCCGTGTCTCTCTCCTTGAGTCTTTGCCTCTTTCGATCTGATAACACCTGCTCTGTGGAGGAAGCTGCCGGCGCTGACTGGCTTCCCCTAGACCATCCTGCTTTTCCTGCACCGTTTTTGGCCATATTACCGATTTATGCTCCCTGCCTGTTGTCTGAATGGCTGGGTTAAACCACGCTGTGTGCACACGGTGTGATTCACCCTCAGAGTGACTGAGAGGCCATCACTTGCAGCCTGTCAGAGAGTGCAGGGCCGCGCTACCTTGCCAGCCTGTAATTATCTCCACTAGCTGGCCCGTCTTTTTCTCTGCCGCTCTCTCCCTCGCACTCTCTCGCTCAAATCGGATGATTACTGGATGTTAACATCGGAGATTACACCGCTGAAAGGGTGAGCACAGTGGATGCTCTTTGGAGGGGAATGCAGAATCTTGCGCCGAAACAGTCAATGTATTGCAAAATGCTGTACAAAGACACACTGAGAGTGAAACCGGCCTTCAAGCTGTGTTTGACCAACAGTCGTGACACATCAACTAGTGGATGCTTGTGAAGCTGTGAGTATTGAGTGGAGAGAGAGGAGAGCTCTTACCGTGGTTGGATTTGGAGGTGTGAACAGGGGTGTAGTGGTTCTTGGATGAGGTTCTGAGCGGCGTGTTGTCTTTGGGCGAGCCGTTCATCGCTGCAAAGTTCTCACAGTCGTATTGCGAGATGGGGATGGGCCCCTGCTGCCTCAGGATGTCTGCGAGGGCCCTGCAACCCGAGAACAACAAACAAGAATGTCTGTTAATGCTGCACCATGTTTCTCTTCTTGTACAGTTTTTCTCTCTCAGTGCAGCTGAACTCAGTTTAAAATGAAGTGCTAGCACGTCTGTTTTCTGCACGCCGAATGGCTGCTAATTGTCAAGACAGTGTTGTGCTATTATGGGTAATTCAGGGCTGCGCTGTTCTTTTTTTATATACATCTGGGAACATGACGAATGTTCATTTGCAAGAGAAACAACATTGGATGTGTGAGTATCTTGTCTAATTGGGTTGAATTTTAATGTTTTTCAGACGGCACCAGGTGCATGTGGAAGGATGGAGTCCTCGAGGGAGGAGAGAGAGGAAGAGAGGGAGAAGCAATCACGATGAAAGAAAGTTCAAAAAGTGTTTGTTTGCTTTTTCTGGCATTGCTTTTGAAAGAGGAAATCAAATTACTTTCGCAGCGCTGCAGCAGCTCAAATCTTTTGTACGACCACAAATGTATCACAGACCGTAACCTTTGCTTTTAAATTAATATTTGAGCTTCACCCACCCCCTTCCTGTTCCTTATTGAATGTGCAGCGGTGCATGCATGTCACACGACCTTGATACAGCCGCAACGTTAACACTATCCATTATTCACAGTCTTAAGATTGCTCAAGTGTTGAATCCAATAAAAAAAGCTATTAAATCTTGAGGAAATAATGTGTGTCAGCATTTGTTTACTGATGTAGGAACAGTCTACAACATGTGGTCCACCCTTGGTATGGTGAAGCCCCAGGAGTCAGCTGAGGAGCTGAGATGCAATCATTCACCATGGTGAGCCATCTCTGCTAAACATTCTTGTCATAACCCTACCTGAACACACCAGACAGCCCTGTGCTGATGTGCAGAGGATGTTTGACAACTGGCTGCCTTGACTTGGTTGCCTCATGAGCAAAATATCTGGGCTGTAGTGATTCAAACAAGCGAGACGCCATTTTTATCCCAGCTTAACGAAAAAATATAATGCAATAGTTATTATCCAATATAAATGTTGGGCATCAGGGGCGAATAATTAGAGTACGTTAATCACTGTTTTATTATTTAGGCAATTCCCCAGCTCCTTACCCTAACCTTAACCATCACAACTAAATGCCTAACCTTAACCCTTACCCTCACCCTAACCATAACCTAATTCTAACCCTAATCCTAAAACCAAGTCTTAACCCTCAAACAGCCCTTTAAAGTTGTGGGGTCCAGCATTTTGTCCCCACAAAGCTGTCCGGATCCCTCAAGTATATTGGACTCCCGGTTTTTGGACCCCACGAATATAGTTAAACAAGAACACACACACACATTCCATGTGCACCAGTCACTGTAATAGTTCTCTTTTTACTCCTCTGTAATTATTTGTATCTTTCATTTCCATGCACTTCTTTGGGATTTACATATGTTGCAATTATAATCTGATCTGAAAAATTCAAACATACTGTCAGCATGATTTATAGTTCACTATTTCTAATATAGGGAAATAAACACTCTGACTTAAGATATAAATATAATAAGTTGTATTATAGTACATCCGCGACTACAGCATTAACATGGCTCTAGGCTTGTTTCTGACATGAATCTTGACCTTTGATCCCTGAGAGCAAACAAGTCTATACTGTTATAGGACCATAACAGTCATGGTCTATAGATCTAGCACATGATGAGCTCTTAGGATGGGACTTTGTTTCCCTTTCTATCTCACTGAGGGGAGAACATTGTAAAGTAATGATGAGCAGAGTAAATATTTGTGCTGCAAACACACTGTGTGTATTCACGAGTCATTCTCACATAATATGTGATTGAAACTGTCTTCTGCCCACTCACCTATGTATATTCATTTCCTGAGGCGGCTCTGTAGCTTTGTCGTAGGCGACTTTGACCGACACTCCCACCACTATGATGAAGGCTATGATCCCACAGGTGATGTACACCGCCGTGCTGGTCTGATCCATGCTTGGATCGTACGTTTCCCCGGTCGGGATGGGGTCAGGTGAGGGTCCCGTCTGCACCCACACCGGCGTCTGGTAGTTCTTGCAGGCTTTCTGATCCAGCCGGTCTTTCTTGTACTCGCAGCAGAAGCGCAGGTAGCACGTTCCGCAGCAGTACCGGTGGTCCGTGTTGTTGCACTCGAACAGTTTGTCATACTGCCCGCTCACGTCGTAGTAGCCCAGGCATGTGTCGTGGTTGCTGGCGGGCGCCGGCTGCGGGGTCTTCTGCGGGACGGCCGTGGGGACCGCCGTGGCTTTGGGAGCCTTCCGGGGCGCCGGCTTGGGCTTTTTACCGCCTGCAGCGGCGCTCAGCACGCACAGCGGGTCCAGGTATATTAGCAGCAACAAAAGGTGCCTTATCCCCATTGTAGTGTGAATAACTTAAGTCTGATGTTTCGGCAAAGACACTTTAACTCTAGTTAAACATGAAGGGTTTAGTCTTGCGTAAGTTTCGCCGCCGAGTCTTCCCCTGCTCGCTCAGTCTCATGTGCCGCCGTCATGCTGAAATCAACTCTGTGTAGACTGATGTCAAGGGCATTTCTCGGCTGCTATTATGCAACGGAAAAACTGCGACCCATCGTGGCAGCAGAGCATCGTATCCTGTCTGGGAGGGGAGCTGCTGGGTGCCCGGGCTCAGCGCTCTCTCCCTCGGCTGAGCGGCGTGTGAGAGCCGCGGTGCGTCGCTGTCCAAGGTGCTGATTCCTGGAGCCCCAGTCACTTATGCTCCAGTCAAAGTTAGGCTGGAGAACAAATAAGCCAAATGGGCTCATTAGGTATTATCACCACGTCAGAGTCACGTCATTATTTATTTAGTAGGCTTCTACACGTCCAAATAATTTGACCGATTTTGCCATGAGAATACATCCCATTTGGAGTCGTTTTTGCAGTTTGCATGACACATTCAACTTGGTAACATTACAAAATCTGTCAAACACAGCACAAACATCTTCCAAATGAATGTGGTATGTCATCTGTATGTTAAGCATCACAACATACCAACGCTGCACTCAATTGGACGTGACTACAGGACAATTACTGATAGTGTTTTCAAATACAATTCAAATATAACTTGAATACATTGACATTTCTTGATATATTCAAAGAGTGACAGTGTAATAAGCCAGCCTACCTCAGTTAGGATACCCGCTGGGGAGTTGCTCTCTGTCTGTGTCTCTGAAAGTGAGGAGAATATCAGAGCTGTGAACCCCTCTCTCCCCTCCCCCCCCCCCCCCCCCCCCCATCTCTCTCTCTCCCTCCCTCTCTCTCCTCTCTCTACTTCTTCTCTCCTCCTTATCGCTTTCTCCCTCCCTCCGTATCTTACATCATTTCAGTGCTGGCGTCAGAACTCAGTCAAGTAACCAAGCAAGAACACAAGCCTATGTCTAAATGAAATGGCTACACAGACCTCTGTCCACAGAACATGTTTGTGGGCTCTCCGGCAACCCCCTCCACTCTCTTAACGCTGGCATGTTTATTTGCACACAGTTGCTCAACCTTTTGTACTGCCAGCTTTTATTTCAGCTACATTATGCTTGTTTATGGGCATAAACAAGCATACTTTTCAGGATGAAACAGTAATTGGCTGTGCTCTCTGTTAACACACTCATTATTTCAAATACAGTCGTTCATATTGGTCTGTAGCCAAGCCATGGCACCTGGGGGATTATGGAGAACTGATAGGGCTAGATTACCAGTCAAGTGTGTTTCAACACTGCTATGCTGAAATGAACCAATGCTGTATAGCACACTCCTACACACAAGCTCTGTCCTTGTTACAAAAGCCTTTTATTCTTCTTCAGTAGCATCTATATCCATGCTCACCAATGAAAACACTGTATAATTATGTGTAGGTCTTTCCAAATAAACTAATGAGCACACATCTAACCAGCAGGTATAGGCCCTGTTTATGATGACAAACTGCTCTCAGTGGCACTTTGTAATCAGCAAGTGTTGAGCGCAAATACGATATAGCTCAAAAGCTCGAGCAATATAGCTCAGCGCTCTCTACAAACTACCAAGGTTGTCTTGACATGAGCAGCTACAGAGAGGTGTGGTAGCTGCAGGCCAAGAGCGGGACCTTAAATTGGAATTATCCGCCTTGGATAGGAACACATGCAACATAAAGACCATACAGCACATTTCTTTTGACAGACAGCAGGCTTTAATAATGTGAGTCAAAGGGACACTTGCACAGAACAGAGAAGAAACAGAGACCCAGGACAGATAGTCTGGAGGAGAAAAATCTAAAGGATGAAAAGGTTTCTCTTTATCTATACACAGTAAACTTGTGATCACAGGTGAACATTGTTAAAATCTTATTGTGTTCATGGGCTTTAGTTTAAACTTTGCATTTCAAAATCCATTTTCCAGCAACCTTATCACGACATCAGGTCCAGGACACGTTTCAAGATTTTTCCAATTGTAAGTGATAATGGAAAAACTGAACATTTGGAGCTTAAAGTCCTTCCTCCTCTATTGCAAATTCAGTTATGGCTGTGTGAATGTCTTGCTGTGAGTCAAGGCTTTAACAAGAGCACACCAAAGGAGTGCAGAAACACTTGATTAAAAACCCTGCCCATTTGAAAGGTTTGGAGTGACTTCATTTACCCAGTATGTACAATACAACTAGTGTAGGCTGATTACAACCACTCTGTGTGTGTGTGTGTGTGTATGTGTGTGTGTGTGTGTGTGTGTGTGTGTGTGTGTGTGTGTGTGTGTGTTCGAGGCTTTACTAAAAGTCTTGTTTGCAGTATTTAAAGTGGAAAGGCAGCACTCAGCAGGTCAGGAGGTGAGAGCACACTCATTAAAGCTGCTATGTGCCAACTGTCCATGATGACATCCTCTGTTTACCGCAATAAGTGCAGACTCGCCACAATCAGGAAAATGGCCGTGGCTAAATCAGGATGAAAATCTTGCTTTTAATCACAGTGTGTTCCCAGTTTGGAGTAGTGACGTACTGTGTTAACTAGGGCTGTCAATTGATTAAAAAAAATAATTACATATTCTGTGATTAATTAATCTAAATTAATCGCATACATAATTTTTGCCCGGTGCCTTAACCGAAAAAAAAAGTTAAAAAAAGAAGGGTACTAAACAACAGTTGGTGACATTAAAGAACAGCTTGTTTATTGCTAGGCCATATGGTCAAAATTAAATGATTTAATAATAATGTAATAACTATAACAATAACTTATTTCACTAGTAAATAGCTGTTGAATGAGAAAAACAACCACCAGATAGGAAAAGGGCATTTAACAACAACTTTGAATGCACCACGAGAATGTAGGTTACCTGTTTCATTGAACACACCGTCTGTGTTTTTCCGACATCCTGGTGTTGAATCCTCTACAGTAAAATACAGTCACACTTTGCACCGTTTAGCACTAGCTGTCAGCATTTTAACCGTGTTTAATCCAGCTACTATGGATGGATTAATCCGCATTATTTTCCCCAGATTAATAAAACGAAATTAACGCGTTATTTTGACAGCCCTAGTGTTAACCAATCACAACACAGCATTACAACTATTATGTAACTATATGTTGTTCCCCTCTTTTAAAAATCAACCTGTTCAGTAGCAGGGACGTGCACAGACATTTGGAGGGGCTATTGCTCTAATCTGGAAAAAAGCAATAACGTAGCATTTTACATTACTATAGCTAAGGCAATGTTGCGCGACGTGATGCAAACGTTACAAGCTGAAGCTGCACTTTATTCAAAGCTCAAGTGGATTTTTTGGTTACTATTCACAGGGCATTTTTCATAATCTCCATAACTTTAAAAACTCACATAAAGGCAGAAGTGTGAGAAAACAAAGTCACGTGACAGGGGGCAGGGGCATCGCTGAGGGCAAGATTGCATGATATAGCGATTTAATTTGATTTAAATTTGGTAATGATGGTCGTATTATCATATTGATGTAGCCACAACAGCAAAAGAAAGAAAGAAAGAAAAGTTTATTTAGGCTCTTTCACCAGAGGGGCAGCTAAGCCACTCAGGGCAAACAGGCAGTTGCCCAGGCAACAATAGCCCGTACCTGTGCACATCCCTGTTCACTAGGAACCAGTAGCTCAGGGATGATGTTAAGCTTGTGAAGAAAAATCTTGGTTTTGTTCTTTTCATGGGATTTGTTTAAATTAAAGAATATAGAACACAGCCTTATCCTTAAAATATTTTTACCTAAACTATATTTATTTGCAAAATATCCAAAGACAATTCATATTTCTGCGCTGTAGTACAATTGAAAACAATGCAAAGTGATTATTATGGGATTTTTAAAAGCTGCCTGAATCCACCTCCATCAGCATGGCCTGTCAAAGCCAGCGGTGCCAGCTCAGATTTCGCTGCTGCAGATGGCGGTCACACAGCTGACCGCCGCCTTGCAAGCATATAATATTGTTTAGAAAACAAACATAAACCCAAGTAAGACTTCTCTATAAGCTGAGAGCAGAAGACTTTCAATGACTGTGTTACTTTCACTGCTGTTACCCTTCTGTCGCTAACCCTCCCTGCTTCCCCTCCGGAGGAAATACTGAAAGAAGGTGGAATGCCAGCTCTCATTAGAAAAGGAATTTTAAAAGCTCCCTGACAGGAACAGTAGGGGGAAAATGCTTTGCATAAGCATCTTTTTCACTATCACCAGTGGCATGACTGGCAGCAGGTTAGGGTACTAAAAGATCCTTATTTAAAGTATAAAACTACTTACAGTATTTTCTGAATGGCTTATACACCTTCAGCACATCAGGCTGAAGTTGATAGACTGACTCAGGAAATAGATTTGTCCTTCAGAACACTAAATTGGAAGACATTTTGATCAAAAGCACTTTGTTTTTTTTTTCATTTACTACCTATCAAATGAATCCATTCAATAAAGGTTTTGCACACTGAGTGACACGCAGGGATGAAAAGAGTGTGATGATATTTGTGTCTGAATCTCAAACCAGCAACGCCGCTGATTGGGGGGCTGAGAAGCAGTTGCTTGGTAACCACGTTTTACGATGCTATCCATACTCGTAATGAAAAATTTAAACTCCTCAGTACTGCACTACTTTCTAGGACTTCAACATGAGATTTACTCAGATACATATGGATAAGGGCATCACATAAAAGCACACAGTGGTGCAAAATATGCAAACACACAGCAGGAATACAGACCTTACTGCTATTCCATGATTGATGAATCCTGTTACTGTACCTCAGAGGCCTACATGGCCCTAAAGCAGCCATAATGCACAGATGGAAGATCATGTTTTAGCCAGAGTCTTCTACATCCGTGAGCTGCCGTTTGTGACCGACTGGGATGATGTTCCATTAATGTTTCATATCCATTTCTGTTCCTGCAGTAAAGATTGAGGATGCATCGTGTATGAGGCTGCATTTGATATAATGATAAGGATATTGGAAGCACTTTTCCGGTGAGCTCTCACCAACTGAGAGAGATGAAGAAAATGTGACATGAGCAACCTGTCTGAAAGTTGGAAGTCTTCTGGTAGCTGTGCCATGAGAAATCTCAATCATTCCCAATCTAGCAGAGACGGAGAGCGTAGGTATATGTAAGGAGATAACATAGGCACAGGCTAATTATTGCTAACTAAAATGCTAGTTAACATTAGTAATTAAACTTAAACACTAAATGTAAGTCGAAACTGCCTGCGAGCTTCTAATGTACTATACGGTAATTCCTCTACTATGAGACAGTAAGTCGCGTGGTTATGACACAATCGTTAGCCTATTTTTATAAAAACATCTACTACGGAGCAATAACATGAGATACAAGGTAATGGAGCCTTTTATACATTGTTGTGTTTCCTTAGAAATAAACAATGGACAAAAAAAGTCTTTAAACCCTTCAGATTTAAAGTTATTTGCTGTCAAAGTGACGTCTAAATGAATGGCAGTCAATGGAATGCTAACGTTGGGTGATCGTTGGGTGATGGTAACATCATGGCGCCATAGGAGGTTCGAGTTATGAAGTGAAGCTTACCCCCTTGGTTCAACTTGGTCGCACCGCCCAGGTAGATTGAGACCCGCCAATATCCGAATTACATTTTTTTCCCAATCAACAATGTATTTTTTACAGCGCACACAGACCAGCGGCCTCCAGCCCCTCTCCCTTGTGAAGTCAAGCTCTGCGTGCATGACGGCGTAAACGCTTCACTTCAGGCTAGTAGCATGCTGCTGGTGGTTTTACTGTGGTATTAACTGTATTAACAAACTGTAGAAATGCCGCGGCCACATCGCTGTGAACTAGCCAGACCTTCCTTCGCAGCGCTGTGGAGGAGGGTCTGGCAAAGCGAGACTATCCTGTTACAAATAAAAAAGTTGTAAAGAATTGCATGTGCCCCATTATAAAGTAAGTTACACATAATACTTTGATGGAGCTGGACTGAGGAAGGCAAGTAACCAGTAAGGTGACACTGTGCTTAGTAATTAGTAGGGGTGGAGAAAAAAATGTATACAGCATAGTATCGCGGTACAATACTGTATCGATACACAGACGCCAAGTATGAATCTATTATTATATATGTGTAGGTCAGTTTGTCTGCTTGACAATCCTATTTTGCAGCAATAAAATTGAGGTGAGATGAACAAACAGAGACATTTATCTTTTTAGATAAAACAGATGTTGACAAAGTTTCCTTTTGGGGATATCATTTGAAATAAGGAAAAATTTGAAGTTGGAAAAAAGTTAATAAATTGCAATATATCGCAGCATATTGCAATATGTTTACAACTTCAATATCGTATCATGACATAAGTATCAAGATGATATTGTGTCGTGAGGCCTCTGGTGATTCCCACCCCTAGTGATTAGTAATAACCTTTTCAATGAGTATTTGATTATAGTTCTAAAGTAACTTGTCCAACACTGGCCAAGTTCAATGAACATCCTTAAACCTGTCTGTGAATGATTTATACAGCTAACAAATAGAGCTCTCAATCTTCCTCTATACTACCATTGGAATTTCATTTGTTATTTTTTTAAATATTTAAATAATATTTAATGCTCAAATGCAGCCTGAAGAGGGAGATAAGCTAAAGTTAGCCAACATATTAATAAAAAAAATCACATTTGAATAGTAATTTCAGCATCCAAATAGTGTTGATTTTTTTACTATTCAAATTATATTTGACTTTCACAATTCGTTCCAACAGCCCTACTAACAAATGCTCTATAACACACTGTAAGGGTTTGTTCATGTGTGTAATCATATATCCATATAGGGTTCTGTTCTGTTAGCCTTGATACAGTCAGGCACTTCTTAGATGTGTTTATCATCAAGTTAAAGAGTAAGTGATTCAAGGCGTTGCAAAAATCAGTTCAAAGGCGCCTGCATTTCTGTTTGTGTAGTCATAACTGCAAGTTATGAAGTTCACAGTGACCAGCTGAGCAGAATAAAGGCTTTTTAACAGATTTTTGGAGTGCCTCGGATCTCTTTTTTCCCTCTGTAATTTTAAGCTTGCAATTATGACTAGCCATGCAGAATAAAGGCTTCAGGCACGGTTTTCGAAGTGCTTTAGATTTCTTTTTTCCACATGACCACCAAAAGAGCCTTTTTTCATCTGAAAAGGCTTCAAACTTCACAATCATTAGAGGCTAAGAAACACTTTAAGCTTCTTACTTGTTTATGGAATGACCCAGGATCAGTGCCGTGTGCACGCGTTGCCCTCAGATGATGCACATTACCTTAATGTGGGGGAAACAGAAAGGCAGGCCGAGGAATGCCAGTTCTCTCAGCAGACAAGACATTGCTGTTACGCCACTGACAAAGCCGTCTGAGCAGGCCACCATTGTTCTTGACTCCTCTTGTTCTCTCTCCAGGGGCCGATCCTTTATACATGCCATGTTCTTCTGCCATTACCATGACCCAATTTCTTTAGAAAACTGTGTTTCCTAAATTGCAGAAAGAGCCGAGGCTGGTACAAGAGCTTTTAAGAAGAACTGTCCCCTTGAGTTTAACTATGCGTGCTGCTGAGTCCTACTGCAGAAAGTGCTTTGTCAAGAATTTCTGGTAATGCTCTTTATTTTTTACCCCACAGGACTACAAGTCTGAGCCATAGGCTTTGGGCCGGCGGAGAGTGGCGCTGGGCAGACAATTACAGCCCGGAGAGCTAATCTAATATGGAAACAGAGCATGTATCGCTGATTTAGCCTCATATGCTGTCTCCTTTCTGCAATACGTATAGTGTACTAATGCCCAACTGAATGCATTCCATCACTTAGCGAGTACCAAAACATTTGAACCCTTTCAATATTTCTCTCAGCTTTCAGCCATTTGCCAGCTGCCTCTTCAGAACGAATAGTGTGTCAGGTCTGGAGTAATGAACCTTGCCAGCATGCTGTCATCACTTCCCATAACTGTCTTGTTAGTCTAAAATCCTGTCCCTGCTCCTGTCCCTGGCACCTGCACTGGCACGTTATAATGTCTCACTAATTTACAGCCAGACTTACAACTGAGTGAGCTGTTTGATGTTCAGCGTTGGCTTTGGATCAGGGTCATATATTCAGAGAACTCAGTGGATATAAATGATTATTACTGTAGTGGCGCTTTGTAGAATATAATGAATGGAGTTGAGGTGGAGTGTGTGTGCCTGGGGAGTGGTGACCTCATCTAGGAACTAAAACTCAAACTGGCATCAGTTACAGATTATGGTAATCTGCTATAATTGTCTTTAGGGAATCTTGGAATGTTCCAAATCAGTACTGTAAACAATGCAATGTGTTTGTGGCATTGTGGTTGTGACAAGACATTCTGAGCCACAAAGTACAAATATGGGCAACAGGATGGAATCTGGACGGATTCAAGGAGAGACGAGTGGGATATGCTGAAGTACCTTTTCTTCATGCGTACATACCCCAAACAGCCTTTTCTTAGCAACCTTGTTAAAGATGCACAAATACATATTTCATATTACCAGTAGATCAAATGGCTAATGGAAAAGGGGTCACTTGTATTGACGGACCTACAGAGAATTATCACCCAACTCTGCAGTTCCCCTCAGCTCTATAGACCTTTTTAGTGTCTTTGAGCTGAGCTTGTTGTGGGTTTTGGGCTGCAACTCCACTTTCATCAATCTGAAATCCTGACGCAGCAAGCAGCTGTCCTCAGCAAAACGACACTACCTGCCCAGCAGCAAGCAGCAGACAGACACAATTAGAGACTAGCTGGTGAGCACAGTGGCGCATTCAGCAGTAGTCTCGCTTTGCCAGACTTTCCTGCACAGCGCCGCGGAAGAGGGTCTGGCTAGTCCACACAGAATTCCGGAAATTTCCTCTGCAAAATAGCATCAGGAAGGAACTTGTTTTGGTGGAACACATGTACGTTCAAAAGTAGTTTTAGTCGGGCAACAGAAAACTCAGATTGGACAGATAGTCTAGCTAGCTGTCTGGATTTACCCTGCAGAGATCTGAGGAGCAGTTAACCATAGTCCTCACAAATCCACCAGAGTTTAGAACGCTAACACAAAGGGGAAGGTAATGGACATCCGGCCAAAAAGAGGGACATGCGGCGGAATTTCCGGCGGCACCGGAGCAATCCGTACGGCGCTTAGTGCTGCCCAAGACGATTGTGATTGGTTTAAAGAAATGCCAGTAAACCAGAGCACATCTTTCTCCCATCCCAGAATGCTGTGTGGACTAGCCAGACCTTCCTTTGCAGCGCTGTGGAGGAAGGTCTGGCAATGCAAGGCTACGTGACCAAAGACTCTACGAGGGAGCAGTGCTGTACCTGCCCCACTTTCCACATCCTGCCAGAAGATCACCAGGCCTGTTTCTTACAGAGTTTAACACAGGACACAAACCAGCACAGATGCTGTGGTTCCCAGTTTCCTGGTTAAAGGCAATAATCATGAATTCATTCATATTCAAATTAACCTAGATATACTGTACCTAGAGGTTACATACTCAGTTACATGTGTTTATTTTTGAGCTCTCAAACCTGGTAAGAGATTTGGATAAAATCAATTAGGCCCAGGATCGAGTGACTAGTTTTATTTTGTTTGTTTAATTAATTTCTCTCAACTGGGGGAAGCATCTGGCATGATTGTCTGTGTGTTTTTCTAATGTAGAGCCAGATGAAAATTTAAACATTTTTAGTAATATATAAACTAATTGAGGATTGTTTAGTAGTATAGTAGTTGGAAGTATGCACTGTGTTTTGAGTTTTGGTGTGGGGCTTATTAATGGTAAACTTCACCTATAGCGGCTCTCTCTTATGTGACGTTATTTAAAGCTAAACATATAAAAACAACTGATGTTAGTGTAGTGTAAATATATAGATATATTCATTTATGTACAGTTTGGGTTTTATTGGAGAAAGCATCTAGTGGTCATTAGAGGAAGTGCATTTTAACATATTTCAGCACTGGCCACATTGGCTTTGATTCAAACTTATACAGTACCTCAGCATATTCTGATTACTTTTCCTCATGATTGATTTTAGGGTTGCACAACATTTACAAAATGTGATATTGCGATATTGAGCATGAATATTGCGATATCGATATTCATTTCGATATTCTTAAACATATATACAAACACAAAAGTTATGGGAAAACACATCAAAATAGATTAATAGAATATCAAAACAACGTACAACACAAGGGTTTATTCAAAGTGAAAGTACAACCTGAATAAATAAATACAAAAAATGTAGGATATTACTGTGCACTCATTGTACAGTGTCTTGTGTTGGTTTTTGAGGTGAGAAAAGAGGTTGGTTGTATTGCCTCTTACGCGCACGTTTTGCATAGTGCATTTGCAGGCATGTCCAGCTGGGAGGAGGCCTCGGGGAAGATCCAGTATTAGGTGGAGGGATTATATCTCCAACCTGGCCTGGGAACGCCTCGGGATCCCCCAGACGGAGCTGGTTAATGTGGCTCGGGAAAGGGAAGTTTGGGGTCCCCTGCTGGAGCTGCTACCCCCGCGACCCGATACCAGATAAGCGGATGAAGATGGATGGAATAATTAGCCTATGTTATCTCCTTACATATACCTACGCTCTCCATCTCTGCAAGATTGGGAATGATTGAGATTTCTCTTGGCACAGCTACCAGAAGACTTCCAACTTTCAGAGAAGTTGATCACGTCACATCTACGTCTTCAAGCTCAGTTGGAGGCTGCGCAGTAACGCTCAGCCATCACCGGAAAAGAGCTTCTAATATCCTTCACTGGTCTCCGTCCAGAGACACGGGATCTGTTGGTCCAGTTTATATACTGTCTATGCTTAAAGCCAACGAACTTCCACGCTGGCGAGAAGGCATTATGTTTGGCTACAAACGTTTCCTCTTCAATCTCCATAATTTCATCGTCTCCCTGAGCCACACTCATGTTCCTACTATTCTGTCTCTTCTTTCGTTTCGCTCCACACACTCGCTTCGCACTCTGTCCTTTCGTTTCTCACTTCTATCTCCCTCTTCCCTCATGCTGTCCAAGTGTGCCATGTGACAGGGCGACTGGCCAATGAAATATGCGGGCTCTAAATTGATCACAACACACAGCCACCAGTGCATCTCTCTCATCAAAATTAATGAAATATTGCATATGACATTGCAAAAACAACATTAAGTCGATATATCATGCACCCCTAATTGATTTGTTTTGCTCCTAAATACTGCAAACATATTAACTGTGTTGCTCCCCCACTAGCTGACGGAGAAAGCTGGACTGATCTTTTCCCTCTCCTGTCCCTTTGCATCCTTTTATAAAAAAGCAGAACAGATTAACCAGGTTGGTTATCATCACCTCGCCATGTGCAGTCCACTGACATCACATTAGGATCTGGTTCTTTACCGGTACTGTGGGGAACTCTGGCCCCCACATGGATGCATCCGCATGTGCAGCACATTTTTAAACGGATAATTTATTAACAAACTGCACCAACAAAAAAAAGCCTCTGCAGCGTCTTGTTCAAAGCATCTGTGATCATCTTGTTTTTCTTGAGTGAGTAACGGTTTACAGCTGGTGTTTGTGATCAGATTAATTCCATCGTGTTTCATTACTTCGTCACCCTTTTCACATGTACCACACTGTCTTTTTTTATGCTGCCACTGGGGGAGATCTGACATATTTAAAACCACATCACAAATGTGTGCGTGAAAATGTTATTTCTTTCTTTTTGAGCGCTTTAAGTAACAATAACATGAGCTTGCAGTATATGTTAGGGAATAAGGGGAAAAAAATACATCTAAAACCAAGAACACATCCATCACATCTAAGATGACGTTTGTCGATTCAGCTCCAGCTGAGCCTCAGGGAAACTTAAATGCTTCGCCTCACTCCGAAGGAGACACTTAAACTACGGTTAAACATTAATGAGTAATTATTTATACATTGTGTGGTCTCACATGCCTCCTTATAGTACGGCACAGTACATTCCTCAGCTCCCTAGGCTGGTCTGCTTATGTGTTCCACCAATTAGTTGTGCAGCCATCAGTTGCCACAGCGAACGCACTGGGAAGTCACCTAGCAGAGTGCTGCACTACCAAAGTTATGGGAAACGCAGTGAGCCCCCGCAAATTATGTCAATGCCTCCCAAAGGACCACTTTTCCAGATGCCTCTGTTTTCCTCTTCACTGATGCATTACATCATGTGTGGGTGTGTATGAATGCATGTAGCTCAAGTATGAATGTGTAAAAGTGGGTCACAGCTGCCAATTGATGGTGGTTTTCTCAAAGCAGGGGCTTTCCTTGAGCAGAGAGGAGAAATGAAACGAGTGCATCAACCTTGTCCTTCCCTTGCCCTCTTCCAGCCCCATTTCTAACCACATGTTCTCTCGCATGGAAGTGAGAGGAACACGGAGGCGATATAGAGCCTAACATTTTCCAAATAGGCTATCATACTGATGTGCGTCCCTGCCTCTATCTCTTCATAGGCCTTTCAACTATCCCTCCATTTCTCTTTAATATCGGCTCTGTCTCCCAACCCCCAGCAGAGCATGTTTCCTAATCTTTGTTGTTGAGGAAAACCTATTTTAGAGTCTTGTATTTTCCATTTCTGCGTAGATTGTTGGGCTGAAAATATTTTCTGAATATTCCACTTTGTGTTTTTCTTCAAACACATCCCTGCTGATAAAAACCACAAGCAGACATTCTCTGCCTACATTTGAAGAATTTAGCATTATTAGGAGGGGATTACAAAAATCAACTAACAAGTACCTCCGAAAGTGCTTCTCGCAAATATTCTTTTGCTTGTTAAATGGAGATTTTGTTTTTCTAACTTTACAAGTGAAATAATGCTGTCAGTTCCCTCTCTGTCTCCTCTCTCTCTGACAAAAGGTTTACATAATGAAAGCGCCTCAGTGAGATGTAGACAAGTGATAGGGTCAGCGAGGGGAGCATCCACTAAATTGAGACCGCACACATTATTTATCGAGCCTGACACATTAATACCAGTCCAGCGAGTGATGGTCAACATTAACAATGCAGTTTTCCAGCTCATTAACCAGAGTTCTCCTGAGAGATGTTTCCATGTGCTTAAGTGTATCAAACTGTAAAACAACACAGCTCATGAATATAGCAACATTGTGGACATTGATATTTGAACAAAGGGAAAACAAACCGAACAAGCCGAGGCTGAAAGCATAAAGCCTTTTTGTGTTATGGTTTGTAGGATACTAATGAGTGCTCGCGGCTCTCTATTTCTGCATCATCCATATGTACGGGGCCATATTCACATGTAAACTGCTTCAGCTACTGTATTTCCCATCAACTGTTTCTGTTGCAGTGCTGTGGGGATTGAATGCTGCCTGAGGGCTGCCAGAAAAACAAAGCCATTCAATATATGCTCTTTCTCCGTGTACCATATATATTTTTTTCCAATCTTAGCTTGTCATTCAAAATGACGATAAGACATGGTCCATCTGAAATGAAATTGTCTGTCTGTTTTTCTGCTGCAGCAGAGATCTGTAAATTAGTGAACATTTACAATTATTATTATTTTTTTTTATAGATGAACCAGTGTCACAAAGGAAGACATTTATATTATGTATACAGGTCTGAAGGCTAATGGAGAGTTTTGATATATTACCAAAGACCCTTTAATCTTCAATAATTAAAAAAATAAAAACCATTTGTGACTGCAACTAACTAGTTCAGATTTTAGTTGCATTGGTCAAACATTAGGCCACACATGAGTGTTTGTAATGGAAATTTAATGGAAGTTTTTTTCTTTCAACTTTATTTTTCACAAGTAAATGACTATATGCACAGATATAGAAAAAATAAAGGATATTGAAGCACATTTCAGATTCATTCTTGTAACATAAACTAGTACAGTTAAAGTGAAAGGTGTTATTCTTATTCTTTAATTAGATACAGATGTATGTGAAAAATCATTCAAACTTCAAAGATAAAAGTTTATCATTTAAGTAATGTTGTTAAGTCTCTGTTGTTAGTGTTTTTTAGGCCAGTGTGTTCTGACTTCTGGGTGGAGATGTTTGCTTTCTGAGTGAGACTTGTTGCCAGGGTTTTGGTCCACTGAGCTGATTTTGAGACATGTATGAAGTGTTTTAATGGTTGGAGTTTTGGAGGTGAGATTAACTGCTTGGCCAAGATGCATGTTGGCAATGCTGACTGTATGAAGAGTTTAAAATTGTGGCTTCAGTATTGACTGATGCATGTTAGCAATTTGAAAAGAACTGTAACATCTTGAACTTTTAGCCACTAAGGGATCCTGATGGAGGCACTAACATAAGCTCCGGGAAAGGCAGAAAGAGAGGCAGGGAAAGAGACAGAGACAGAATGATAGAGACAGCAAAATCATAGGTTGTACCCGTGAGTGAAGCTGGGAAATGACCTCTTCTGCTTGCATTACCATGCTCACATCAAACCAAGCCACAGCTGTGCTGAGTTGGCTTTATGTCACTAGGAGTGTGCCTGTGTCTGCATGCATGATTGTTTCTATGCGTACTTTGATGTGTGTGTACTTCATATTTGTATGTATTTGGGAGTATATATGTATATGTGTGTGTGTGTGTGTGTGTGTGTGTGTGTGTGTGTGTGTGTGTGTGTGTGTGTGTGTGTTTGTGTGTGTGTTTGACATGTTGGGGACAAACAGTTCCCTGTTGAGACTCCAGAGAATAACGGCCACCGATTGACCTTCATTATGAGTCCATGTAAAGCCTGAAACTGCCTCTTATGGGGAAACCATGAAATGACAGGGGTCGTGCTTCACAGTGCCACCATAAATCCATAAATCTTTACACTACAGTTAACCCACACCAGGGTACTGGACACAGGCATATACAACATTCATCACACAAATTGTGATCTCTCAAGTTGTATTTTGAAATGTAAACTCATTATTTTCTTTCCAAATGTAATCTAGCTATTTTGAATAAAGTTTAAGTCAAAGCAAGAAAGCTCGGGAAGCCATCACCTTATCATGGTGGAGAGGTTTGTGTGTCCCTATAAACCGGAGGGCTGTGTTGTCTGGAGCCTGGTTTCCTGGTAGGATCTCCCATGGCAAAGTGGTCTCAGGTGAGGGGCCAGACTAAGAATGGTTCAAAAAGACCCTATGAAAAATTGATAGAGAGGAGAAGTAACCCTGTTCGAGAAAGCCCGGGGCCCCCTTCTGGAGCCAGTCCCACATAGAGGGTTCGTCAGCAAGAAGCCCGAAGCAGCGACCCTGCGACATGGCTCCCCCATCTTCATCCTATGGGCCCAGCACCTAGGATCTGTTACCCAGGAAGGGCTTTCTGTCGGCACCAAGGTGCTTCTGGAAAACCGTCCGCCACCTCAGGATGGAAACAGGGAACTATCCAAGCTGTGGGGAAGTATGGGGTCCCTTGCTGGAGCTGCTGCCCCCATAACCCAATCCCGCATAAGCGGATGAAGGTGGATAAGCGGATGAAGGTGGGTGGATGGATGGATGGATTGATAGATTAAAGCAATAAAAAGCAAAGAATACAAATGAACATATTTCAAGCACTTTTGTGTCAGCTCTTAATGGGCTAAGTTTGCCAGTGTTTAAAAAAGCAACAAAATTAATTTATTGCAATAACTTAACTTTGATGGAAGCAGAGCTGAAGCTGGATATTGTAAAAGACAGGTGAGCTACAAGCTTGAACTCTGGGGGATGCAACAACGGGGAAATGAAACGCCACAACGGGGAAATTCAACGCCACACGCCGGCGACAACAACGGGACGGATCGCCACACGGGGACGCAATCCCCGGGCGCAGGGACATGATCCGTGGTCTCTGTGGCACGCAATGACGGGGACATGAAATGGCACAACAACGAGACGGTTGAAGTTAGGAAAAGAAAAACTGGGAAAGGAACCGTCACAAGCAGGACACGCGACCAACCTCCCTACACGGATTTTCTGATTTTCATACTACTCCCTACCGTTGTCCTGCTGTGATCACAAAATATGCTTCCCATTTAAACAATAAATTAAAATTCGTAATCACCACACGAAAAAAAAAAAAATAAATAATCGTGTCCTGTTCACGAATCAATAGATTCAATAACGTAACTATTTCACGAACTGCCATGAGACTGGGCTGAGACTTTAGTGGATGTGAATTATAATGTGTAAGATAAATAAAAGCTAAATTATACTCTAAGTTCTTTCAAAAAGTACACAAAAGAAGAGTTAGCATAATTAGTATTGCTACATCAAATTCTGCATCTTTCTCCATGTAAAAACATACTAATCATGATAATTCTGAGAAGCTGTATGCAGTAAAAAAAAAACATTGGTAATAAAGTGTATTAAATATTGCATCAGGTAGAAATGGATAATACAATGTGATGAAATATGTATAACTTCTCTCACACACAGGAATGTGTAAGGATATTTGAATGAAGCTCAAAGTGTTTGGGTCCCTGCAGCGACAGCATTGTGATTCAAGGCCTGGTAGAACATTGCACGCAGGGGTCCTTGGGGGTAGGTATTGGAAGCAGTGAAGGGTCCTTTTCTGGATCACTGCTTCATAACACAATAAAGGGCCTTTTCTCTGGTCTCCAGTCTGCTCTGCTGTTTTAAAACTGAAGGACACAAAAATGGCCCACTCATCCCAAATACCGCCCAGCTCATCAAAACAGCCCAGAGATGGCTTGATGTTGGAACATAACGCACTTTTCTTACCAGAATAAAAAATGTGCATATGGCCGTCTCAGCATTCTTACAGGCCCTGCTCAGGGATCAATGTCATTGGTATGTATGGGCTGCCATACCACCCGCCCATCCTGCTCTGTAAGCCTCCAGGCATCGTCTTCAGCACTTTTCAATATGGGATCATCAGAAAGAAAAGTAAAATCTCCATGGTTTTCTTTAATCGTTGCATTTCTGCATGGGAGATAAGGAAAAAGACATATTCCATTGCCAGTCCATCAGTGATTTCATCGTACCTCATCATTATTTTATCCAGCCTAAGCTCAGATTAATGTTGTTCGTCTAGATAATCAGTGGGCTTGGTTTGGATGTATTCGTGTGATTGATCAGGCTGTTGCACTTTACAGAGCTGAGGACACCTTCATCAGAGTTCATGTCCTTAGATAAATCGCATCTTCCTTCCAATATTATTCTGCTACAAGCTCCGACGCAGGAGTTAAAGCAGGATGTTTTTTGTGTTTAACTGCCTCAGCGCAACGTGGGAAATTGCCCTGGGTCTCTTGTCTACACATAAGCAGAATTAATGAACTAAACTGGAAAAACAAATTCATGGCAATAAAGGGATGTTTCTCTCTCTCTGTATTTTCTGTGGCAGACACATTTCTATTCTCACTTTTACAGGGTGAAGGATTTCAAGTGTTTTGGGGGGACAGCTATATTCATGAAAAGAAATTATTTATGAATATGTTTTATGCACTTATATAGAGCATTTGTTGTGAGCCACATAAACACTAATAATATAAAACAAAACAAAAAAACTCAATGTTTCATTTAATCATGTACTGCAGTTTTAAGGTAAAACACACACACACACACACACACACACACAATCATCATCTGCGGTCATCATAACTGTCCTCTCTGTGGGGTCTTGCACCTGTGGGTCTTCAGATGGCTGCTTGCTGCCCCCTCACAGCGAGGGAATCACTCAACGAAATCCCGACTGTTTGCTGTCCTGGCTCCTAAATGGTGGAATGAGCTCCCTATTGACATCAGGACGGCCGAAAGCCTACCCATCTTCCACCAAAGGCTAAAAACACATCTCTTCCGACTACACCTCGGATAAACTTAAAAAAAAAAAATGTATATATATTTCTTGAAGCTGCACTTTCATATAGCTCTTTGAAATTTTGCTTGTTTAAAGCTAATGTACTTGCACTTACTATTTGTTGTCTGGAGTTTGCACCTTCAGGGTTGAAAGCACTTAATTGGAAGTCGCTTTGGATAAAAGCGTCAGCTAAATGACATGTAATGTAATGTAACTTCTTCCTGCATGGAATTCTTCTCGGAGCGCCTGTCCAGTGAAACGTGCTCTCAGTCGCTCAATGTGATTTGAAATTGCCTTTATATTGTCCTTGAAATGTTTCTTTTGCCTGCCAGGGGCTTGCTGACTTTCTTTATTTGGGAGTAGAGGATATGTTTTGGGAGAGGTGAGTTGGACATGCACATGACATGGCTGGTCTATCGGAGTTGGAACTGCATTTCTGTGGTGGTGATGGGGGTCATGGTTGCTTCCTCCAGAATGCTGATGTTGGGTGTGTGGGTCTCTCCTCCCAGCTAATCCGGCGAATCCTAGTATATTTGGTGGTGGTGAAGTTCCAAGAAGGTGGTGTTGCTGACTTTGCTCTTGGCCTTGAACCTATTCAGGTTGAAGATCCTACCATCAGTTTTGTACAGGATTGGAATCTCCTGTGGCAACTACATGCCAATGAGGTGGAGTACTGCAGCAATGAAGATGGCAAATAGGGTGGGTGTAATGATGCATCGCTGTTTGACCCTTGATTCCACAGTAAAGTCAGAAGACTGAGTCAGAACAAGTCAGAGCTGCTGTTACAGAGCACTGTGACTGACTGTCGTCATGTAGAAGCCTTAGTATTCTGATGTACTTATCATGGCAGCCATGTCTTGATAATATGCTCCACAGAGCCTGGCAGGCTACCGTGTCAAAGACCTTTGTCAAGTCTATGTAGGCCATACACAACGGTCGTTTTCGAAACCGCATACTATAATAGCAGTGCATACTGATTTGGCCAAAATGTGGTATGCAGTATGCAAAGAAATGCAAAATCTGCAGTATTCCAAAGATTCCCAGATGTCATACTGATTCAGGGAAAATCTCCAGTATGCATCGGATTATTTTGTAATAAAATTCAATTTACTAAGGTTTCCCTGAGTTTTTAGAGCGCTTAGGTGCTAATGATGTCATTTATTAGTGATGTCACTGCACAATTATTTGTAGAAAGCTTAACGGTTGTCGGTTGCAGCGAGGGAGAGATTACTAAAGCAAAACTTGGAGGAGCAGTTTTGTCACTTAAAATGACAATAGCTGGTCCACCTTAAAGCCAGCCCACCTTAAGTTAGTTAGCCTGCGCTGAAGTTGTTGCTAGCTCTGTGGCTAAACCTGAGGTAGCAAGCAAGACACAAGCGCGAGCAAACTTGCCTTGGGTCTTGAGGAGCGACAGTAAACTGTACACAGACTGTGCTGCTACGGTCACAGCTATAATTGTACTGCTACTTAATACTCGCGGACAAACACACTTTCCTCTCTCTCCACCACGCATTCAAGTGTTGCCTCTGCAGCAGTTTGCACTACATGCATGGTGTGTGTGTGTGTGTGCGTGTGTGTGTGTGTGTGTGTGTGTGTGTGTGTGTGTGTGTGTGTGTGTGTGTGTGTGTGTGTGTGTGTGTGTGTATGTGTGTGTGTGTAAATTGTTTTATTTTCACTGATTTGATTTCCCATCCATCCCAGCTCTGTTGCCAGTGATGTCGCTATGTCTACAGAGGTCCTGTCCCAGTAGACCCATAGGAGGTGTGTTGGGTTACCGGCTTTATTTCAGACGCTGGCATATTGCACCGAGTTTGCTCAGAGGGCCACTCCAACATGAGTGATCTCTCACTCTAGATGGGATGCAATCTGTCTTCTCCCAGGGCTCTTTGTCTAATACTGCTAATTAGAGAAAGAGAGAAAACGGTCAATCCTCTCTGTGTGTTCTCCATACACTCTCTCTCTCCTTCTGTCCCTCTCCTTCTCTCGCTGATTCTCTCTACCAATTACTGGATTAGAAGGCACACTACCAAGAGTCACTTAGAAACCCGGGCATACATGCGCTGTCACTACCAATATAGGGCTAATGGTGACAATAACATGGCCTTGAAGAGCCCTGTGGTTGGTGACCAAAGTTGGCCATTAGCTAATTACTGCAGTTAGTGTAGAACAGTAGGCAAATAGCTACAAGTTTTTTATTCTTTATTTAGAATTACCCCTAAAACTAAGATAACACTACATTATTGTAGTGTTTTCTTAGTTTTAAGAGTACACATTTCTGTGTTTATACACAGAAACAGCATGTCTGAATGCATGAGGGTTAAACCTGATTGTACTCACTGACCCTGGCTGTTAAATAGATTTCTTGGAAGTGCAGTGAAACCTGAAAAACCAAATGAACCATCCAGATGGTCTATAAGACATTGCATACATAGCAAGATATAATTTGGCTCTGCTTCTGTCTTTCTCACTGTTTGCTCTCTATACATAATTTTTTTAGTAAAAAAGAATGGGCATCTCAATCAAAGGGTGTTTTCCAGCCAACAAAATGCTGCCAAAACTCACCATCTGTTCCTATTTGAGGGCGGAGGTAGTAGAATAGTGTATTAAAGCAACTCCAGCAACCTTTCCTTGGCTGGTGTCAGTAGAAGATGCTCCTAGCCACTTCATCAGTTACATGGCCTTGAAACCTCAATGTTAACCTTATTCTGTTGTGGTGCCCGCCCAGCTATCACTGTTGCCCCTATATAAATATATTGTATATTCAACTAGCCTCTTGTTTAAGATTAGCACCGTCTCTGCAGTGATGTGGTGTACTGATACTGTATGTATGACTCTCCTTCAGGTAACAGATGGTTGAAAATCATCATTGAATATAAGAGGTGCGATAGAAGTGTGAAATGCGAGCTGCAGCGTGATCCTCCTTCAGAATCAATCAGGAAGCAATAATCATTCTGAATGATCTAATCATGTTGGCATCTGCTGTTTAGGTATAAGATCTTTAATCTCAATCTTGTACAGTATTGAGCCATGACATGATGGCAGTATTTCCCTTGGCAACGACTGGAACTATTGAGAAACAAGATAGGACAGAACTTTGCTTAGAGAAACAGACTTTCCCTGGTGGTTGCAACTGTAGTTATGCAAATTGGACACTCGTGGGTATAGGCTTGATGACTCACGCATGGGACATTTTTGAGATGTCTCTCTGCTCAGCACTTCAATAGAGAGATGTGTTGATTTTCTGGCTCAGAGCTTTTTTATGTTGTTTTCCTTCTCATTTTGCCACACAAGAAACCTTAGAATTTCCCACAGATCCTACAAAATGCAGCCTAACTTTTGCGTGAATAGGTTGTGAGCTTAAATCACAGCAAATCAAGCCTCTTTTGAAGAGGAAAGGCCTAACCCCCCTCCCTTCTGCTTGTTAGCAAGCCAGCGACGTGACAGTGTTTAATTGATTAAACTATGAATGCCTTCGAAGGCTCAGCTCCACCAAGAGATGCAGTGCACAGACACCGTATGGATGGCAGGCAACAGCAGAGAGCCCAAAATCTCCAAAATGACTCACAAGTGCAAGAGAATATGGTGTTGATTATATAATTGTGTGCATGCCTACTTCAGTAAGGCTCATTGACTCAAGCTTTCATGCAGCACTCCTATCGTCAACAGCACATTTACGTTCCCACGATGTGTGTGTGCGTGTGTGTGTGTGTGTGTGTGTGTGTGTGTGTGTGTGTGTGTGTGTGTGTGTGTGTGTGTGTGTGTGTGCATATGATTTGTGTGTCGTACTAACAACCTCCTTCACATGAAAGTTTTCTGTTTGTCTGCTTTCATTTGATCTGCCAACACTGTTGTGCTTATTTGTGCCAGAGGAGGCTTGTTAGCTGGGATTGTTTATTGCCCTGAGAGACTCAGTTTTGTCGTTGCGTTTCTCAACATCTCATCAGCCACCGAGTGGCTTCTTAATAAATTGACCTAAATTATGTATAACTTTCTTGGGCTGGTGCAAAAGGATCCCTTTGTCCAATATAAAAAGAATACATCTTATTATTTTACAACAAACTATATTTTTTGACAGTGATCAACCGAAAAAGAGCCTTAAGTCAAAGTGAAAGCTCTGTCAGGTTGCATAGGGGTTGTGACTGGGATCGGGACTGGTTGAAGCCATTCCTGTGTAGCTTTGGATTCAAACTTGGACTCATTGTCTAGGGTAGTGGGTTTCTTACAGAGGGCATCAGATTTTCCTCCAGGAGTTCTCAGAATTTTGCTGCATTCATTTTACCCTCTACCCTCACAAGTTTTCCAGGGCCTGCTACAGAAGAGCATCTCTCATATCATCACCATGCTTTAATTTGTCCACTGCTTTGGTGTATGACCAAATACCTGCAAAACTAATCACATTCCTGTGATCATCAGCTGTACTTTGTCTTAGGGCTAATTAGCACATTATCATGCTAACATGCATAAGATGGTGAACTTGTAGACATTATATCAGCATGTGAGCATTGTCATTGGAAACAGGGGTTTTCACGTATTTCTGGCTAATTAGCCCATTGAGATTGAAGTTGGATGGATTTAGATGAGTGTTACAGCTGTGTAGGTATTGCATGGGTGGGTAGGGCATCTAAAGGTATTTTCGGACCAAACAAGAAAAATGTAGTGATGCATGTAGCATGTCATTTTAAAAATTCAAGCACATCTATCTTTGTGATCCTATCCACACCAAATCCAAAACGTTCCTATTCTGCAGTGCATGTATTTGTTTGTCCACAGTTATTTTTATTTCTGCAGATTGCAGACGCCAATAAATACAAGCCAACCAATACAAGCCAACCAATAAAATAATGACTTTTGCTCATGTGATCAATACATTTTCTCAAACGTCAACATCTTTAACCTTGTGAAACGGTTGCAGTTTGGTTACTTTCAGGCACAAAAACTGTTTGGTTTCAAATAATATCGTAGTTTGGGTTCAAATCAGTACATTTGTTACTTAACTTCACTTCCGGTTACACATGTGACGCAGAACGTGACGTAGTTCTGTTTGTTCCGTATTTTATTTTCAAATGGGACATGAACTCCTGGGTGAAACTCCTGTGTTTGTTTGATCCCCCCCCCCTCCCCCCCCCCCCCCTCCCCCCCCCCCAAATCTGCCTCCTTATGCAGAGTTTCGGCACTCTTATACTTCCGTTATCTTACTTCCTGTCATAACTACTACAACCACTAGCGGGCAAGTCCACTAAAAACGCAAATATGGGTCATAATTGCTGCTTCAACAAACAACTTATGGGGTCCTTTTTTCAGGGGGGGCACAGTGTCATCACATCGAACATGTATATATGATAAAAGCAGCTCGGTTGAGTCAGTATTTACATTCATTACAATAGGTTCCGTTTCCCATAGAAAATGCGACCACAGAAACCTTTCTACATAGCACACTTGGAACAATAAGCCCATCTGCGGTGTATAGAGTCAACTGTAGGATTATTATTGTAATAAACATGATGATAATGGTGATTTTGTGATGGTGCAAAACTTTAAAATGTTATAAATGTTAAACGATACCAAATAATGAGGTATGTTAACCAAGCTTTCAGAGGAGCTGCAGAAAGTGCACAGATAACGGGAAGTTTCCCGACATAGTTTCTTGTGCAGTTAATCATGTCAGACTGTTTAATAGGAGTCCTGAATCAAAACTAAGACCAAAACAATAGTATAATAACTGCTATTCAATTTTCAGAGGAATGCATGGAATGCAAATATCCGTGTCAGCCCAGGTGTGAAAGGTTTGAACGCGAACAATCTTCAACAAATATCCCATATTTTTGTTTCGTCCCCCGGTGTGGAAAGGCTTTAAGAGTGGCTTTCTTTTTACCACTCTTCCATAAAGCTGTGACTGCTCAAGCACTGAGCACTGAGTATGTCCAATTTTAGCCTCTAAAGTTTGGAACTCCTTCAGAGTTGTCATAGGTGTGTTGGTGTCCTACCTCACTACTCTCCTTCTTGGCTCACTCAGTCTTTAAAGACAGCTCAGGCAGATTTACAGAGGTGCCACATTCTTTCGATTTGTTAATGACTCATTTAACTGGACTCCAAGGATGGTTCGGTGCCTTGGAGGTTTTCTTGTATCCATCCCCTGATTTGTGCTTTTTAGTCACCTTTTTTGCCAAATTGCTTGGAGTGTTCAATTGTTTTCATGGTGGAAGTTTTGCCATGATTCTGATGCACCAAAAGATGGCCCTTCCAGATACAGATGTATTTATACTAGAATCACTAATACCCCTTGACTACACAGAGGTGATCTTCATTTAACTAATTATGTGGCTTCTAAAACCAATTGGCTGCACTAGTTATGATTTAGGTTTGTTCTATTAAAGGGGATGCATACTTATGTAAACATGTATTTTGTATTTTATAGAGATCTGGTGTTACTTTAATGTTAAAGGACATTTTTTGTTGTTCAGTGTCAAAAAAGCTTCATTACATCTACTTTGATCCAATGTTGTAAAACAATAAAACATGAACATTTCAGAAGGGGAAATCTGATCTGTGTCTCTGCAGGGAATCTATCCAAGGCCTGTCTTGTACTAAACTCCACATGCATACAGTAGATGGAGTATAATCAGGATTTGATGAAGTATACATGCAAAACAATTTATTTTTTCTTGTGACTGGCTGACTGTAGGGGCGAATGTTGGAAGGATGCCACTGCAGAGAATCTTTAGAGGGATTACCAAACAGTGCTTAATAAAGAATGTGGATAATTAGTTTCAACCACAGCAATTGGCAATTGTTATTTATATAATTTCCGACAAGCTTGATTAACAGATCCAAATTCCACATAATCCATCTGGACGCACGCCAGCCGGTTTGGGAGCTCCTGCTGACAGCTTGACTCCTGGTTTACAATTCTAATCATAAAAGCAAGAGTCAGTTCTCAAAAGAAATCGCGGAGGAGGTGACCCTCTGTCAAAGCTGTCACATGATTTTTTTTATAGTGGCTGAGTTGCTGGCATATATTCTGTCACCAATTAAAGTGCCCATTTGATAATGAATAACCAGTGTTTACGCTGATTCAATAGCACACATTCATCCAGCGTGGGTTTATACCTCATTTGTTTTCATTCTCCCCTCTTTCTCCCCAGTTTGAGTATTCAAAGTTTATGATGCATGGCTGGGAGATTTTCTATTAGCCCACACAGCTGTAGATTCACCATGCACATGTTGGAGCAGAGGCAGTTTGTGTTTGTTAAAGGGCGGGGGGAGGGGGGTGGGGGGAGATGAGAGAAGCTTTTCCCTCTTATTACAAAGTGCAAGGAGAGTGGATTAAGTGTAGGTCAGGGTGCAAAATTGATTGCAATGAAATTGTCTACAAACATTGATGGTCCCCAGAGAATGATTTTTTCCTGACTTTTGTGATCCTCTGACCTTTCGCTGAACCAGCAAGTCAAAGTTTTAACTCATGCAGGGAAATATCTCAACACCTACATGATTAGCACAATGGTTTGTACTGGCATTCATGTATTTAGTATTTTGCTATATGCCTGCAGTACTGCTTCAGCTGTGATTTGTTTTTAGTGCAAATTACCAAATGCTAGCATGGGAACACGCTAAACTAGAATGTTGAACAGGGTAAACGTTATATTCAAGATTCAAGATATTTTATTGTCATTTTATGAACACAATGAAATTTCTTTGGTGGCAATCAGTGCAACAGCAGTAAATAATAAATAAATAAAAACAACATAAAAAAAGAAATATATACCAGCTAAACATGAGCATTTTAGCATTTTAGCATTTAGCGCAAAGCACCACTGTGCCTAAGTACAGTCTCACAGAGCTGCTAGCTTGGCTGTAGACTCTTAGTTCTGTTAACTATAATCTAAAGGATGATTGTGGTTTTCTGATTATCTCAACCATTTTATTGGACACCTTATGATTAACATCATAGTTTGTATCCTATACCAGACCTGCAATTAACCATAACCACATTTTTTTCCTAGTCCTAACCATAACCACGTCTCTCGTCCTGATGAACTTCCTTCCTTGTATGAGTTCCCAGCATTTTTATTTTTTAAGATTAGTTTTTGGACATTTCCGCCTTTAATTGATAGGACAGTTGAAGGGGAGGGGGACACATGCAGCAAAGGGCCGCAGGTAGGATTCTAACCTTGGGCCGCTGCGGTTAGGACTGAGCCTTGATACATGGGGCGCACACTCTACCAGGTGAGCTACCAGGGCGCCCTGAGTTCCCAGCATTTACTTTGGTAAGTATTTGGTTGTATATTACAATAACCAATTGAAACAATGGCCAAACCTACAAATTAAACAGGAATTATCCTTTTACACCACCACTCTTAATGACGAATGTGAACATGTCTGAATTTGGCAACTCCTAGTGGCAGTATCAGAAAAAATCACTATGGCAGACGGCAATGTAAGCCATGGATCTGGCCGGACGACACAAGGAACACACACACCAGCTCTCCACAGAATTGTCTCATGCTTTGACTAAATTTACTGTATGCCTGTAACCTCATACCTAATTGGTTCATGTTACATCCTTTCCTAATCATCTGCACTTCAGCTCACTTTAAAGGTGGTGACGATTTTCTTTAACATCTCAGTGTAAGTGTTTGGTGGCATCTGAAATTGAATTGCCATGTTCTCAATGATCTAAAGTAAAGCGGTAAACACTCCAGAGTTTGAAGAAACGCTGCTGGAAGGGCCATAGATTCAGAGTGATGAAATGCAAAAGTAACTGTCCTGCAGTGATGAAAATGGTCTGTAGATAAGTACAGTTCCAATTCGATGATACACTGAAGACAGCAAGTTGTTTCCCTTTTCCGAGAGGCTGATTCAGTGGAGCAGATGAGAGTTGAGCTGGTAGAAAGTGGAGTTACATTCCACTCAGAGAAAGGTAGCCCTGGAGATTTAGGGGCGAGAATTTGCTACACGCATCGTTTGCTTCTTTAATTTGAGGATCCTAACAGGAAGAGTGGTGCTGTATGGCTGAGCGATTCAATCCCTCATTATAAAATGGCTGCTTGTCTCAGTCCATAGGCTCAGTCCTATTACTTCCACTGTTGCAGACACAGGTTATTATAAAGCTCTGCAACTTATTCACAACAGGGGTGTTGCTGGGGAGTGGCTTCTAGTTTAATAATTTGAAAAGTTTGACAAGAGTAAGACATAGGTTCTTTGTATGTGTTGTAGAAGTGGGCTGCCTTGATGTTAGCCTGACAGCATTAAAGCCTGTGCGTGGGATGTGTTTGTATTGACCGAGGTACCCCTCTGTCACGTAAACCATCCTCATTCCATTATCCTAAATTATTTTATCCTTTTTCTATCAGTCCTTTCACTTTCTGCACGTACTTTTAAAGAATATTTTTCTTGCTCACACCTCTTGACATCCAAGTGTAGTGAAACTGCTGTATTTTATCATACTCGCCCCATGCATGATTCCTCTTGCTTTTCAATCACTTTACTCTGGGATCAGATCCAAGCTCTAGTCGCAGCCAGAGAGAGATAATGCAACCAGATAATGCATCCAGACAGTCTATTACTCTGATGGCCAGCACAATGATGCCTCTGAGATTTCTGATAAATTCCAGGCTCTCATAACTCTCGATTTGTACTGTAATGGCTCACAGCAACAACAGCACAGTGAGGGGGGGAAACAACACGAGAGTGTCCAAAAAACAAAGTGGACTACCTGTGTTTTGTTTCCAAGCAGCCTTTCAACAGTTTGTTACTGCTTGTTTTCATCAGCCTCTGAGCTCAGTGATGAAACTAACCCCACAGTCCTGCTTCTGTCCAGCTGACAGGCCTTCCAGATGTTAGCATCCGTTCGTCTTACTTGTCCTCTTTTTGTCTGGCTGTCTTCATTTCCATTACCCTCCCTCCATTTTATTGCTGTCACTATCCCTGTCTTTCACCATTGTGTAACGGCCCGCACTCTCATGTCAGATATCATCTCAAGACATATATAAGTGGTTTGGACTGCTGGTGCTCCAACAGTTGGTAACCTTTAGGCTGTTGCCAAAAAAAGTAAAATGGCATGGAAATAGTGTGAACAAGCAACCAGTGTTTTTCCCTAACCAATCAGAAGTGAGATATGTATCAGCCTTGCTGACGTCATTTTCTGTTGACGCAGATGTGGTAATGGTAATGGTTGTTAGAGGGAAGTTAGCTTGATGTTTGACATGTAGGTCAATTTACAACCACCTGTACAGCTACGTTGATCAGCTGTTGATATTTCGTGGACATTCTTTCTGTCGCTATTTTTCAAGTAGTTGGAAAGCTAGCTAGCGGCTGTAAATTCCCAATAATTAATCACAATACCTGACAGAGCCAGGCCTTTATTTTGAACAGGCATGTATTATAGTTTTATATATATAAATATATGTATATATATATATATATATATATATATATATATATATATATATATATATATATATATATATAACAATCTACTCTTAATATTAACTTTAGATGTTTAGCACGTCACAGCCCCAATGTAGGACTAGTAATTATTTTTGACTAATTGAGTGTACTTGCAACCAGACTGAACTCTACTTCTTATGGCTTTCTAAATTGGGACCTTTCGACTTTGGATTGAAACCTGAGTTATCCCAACTTAAGAGTTGAGCGAGGATGACTCAGTCACATTGCTGGTGTCAGCACTATGCCCACATAAGTGTTTCAAGCATTCATGCAGTCCCAACTAATTGATATGTGTTAGAGAGTGGGATATGCTGATGTGCCAAAGTCATTAGCTGAAATGTGAGGAATAATCATTTTGTTTCAGGGCCATAGGCCAAAGCAAGAGAGAGAGGGGCCTCATTCTAATTCTCCAGCTAACTGAGCCACATAGTGAAGTAGGCTCACCTGGACGAGCTCCAAAAGCTACACTTGGAAGTCAATCTCTCTTTAGTTTATCAGAGACAGGCATCAATATCCTCCAAGCTGATTTCAATAGATACACAGATCATTAAGCGATGCCTCTGGAGTGAGTTCAAATGAATCTACAATCAGTGTGATGAAATGCTTAAAAAACACATTGCTATCTGCCCATCTGCTTTGCAAAGTTTTCCCTTTTTAAACTGCATTTGGATCAGTATGAGTATACATTATGCTTTCATACGCGTCTTATGACTTCATGTCCAAGTGTCTTTGTAGTGCATGCATAGATGTAAATACGTATTTTTGTTTTGATATTGAAATAATTTTTGACTTCATAAACTTTATCCTCTCCACAGTTAGCTCGTATTTGCAGATCCCATGTGTTTCCCGTGAGTCATTCAGCATGAGGTAATGTCACTGTATGTACAGTAGGCTACAACACCTGAGAAATACAGCCACTGTAGATTACCATAATCAGCTCTTAAATGATTATGTGATACAACTGGGCTTAATTCACATGGCACTGGTGATTACATTACAGCAATTTTGTGACCCTTTTCCATTTAAACAAGTTGTCTCATATTAAAAAAGACTTTAAGCCCTGTGAAAAATTGTAAATGAGGCCTTTGTGCCTCATTTATGCAGCCTAAACCAGGGAAATTGGGTCACAGAAAAATATGAATGAAACACAGAGAGCGCTGATTCAGTTGCCAAGGAGTCCCAGTGACGTGTGGACTCGTAGAGAACAGCCAGCACTCAGGAGGGGTAAGATGGAAGTAGGGATGCATTCAAAGTGTGATCCAAGCTTCAGTGTAGACCATGACAGTGTGACACATCTGGGTCTGATGTCTCAGAGCCCTGTCCATGTTCTGATGGTCTCACCGTGCCAAATAATTTGTCATTTTGCTTCTCTGACAGATTTAAAAATAATTTCTGGCTTAATTGATTTAAAAAAAAAAAATGACAATAACAATGGCTGGACCCACCAGGGCAGCCAGGGACAAAATTACCCTTACTGACCCCCTCATCATGTCAACCTCTGTGCAGATGGTGCCGGTAAGTACGGCAGCAATCAGGATGATGGGGAGGTGGGGCGCTGTTCTCAAGGGAAGGAGTATGTTTCGCAGTAAACAACTGGTGCAACAGCAGGAATATCGTGTCTCGACAAGCTCCTGTTCGCGCAACCTGGAGCTCCTGACCATCAAATGTCACCTTTTCTATCTTCCCTGAGAGTTCACCTCAGTGTTGCGGCCACAAACTGCCAATCAGCAGAATAGCGTGAACCAAGTGTTACCGCAGTGTGTATGTGTATGTCAACCCTCATGCAGGGTGTGATTTGTGTGTGTTTTTTTGATCACGCACAACAAAACAAAACATGCAAAAATGAAATCACCCTTTGTATACCACCATGGACATAGTGCCACTATAACCCTAACTAACACTAACCCTAACCCCACAACGTGGTGTCAACATAAAATACAAAATACTTTCACCCAAGAAACGCTCGTTCGTTCCTTGGGAGTGTTTTAACCGCAATCTTTTTCCTAAACTTAGTTTTTTTCCACTGCTAAACGACAGTGGGCACAACTGGAGTCACGCGTGCAAAACTCTAACCACAGCCTGCACGGCAGCAGCTCATGCGGACCAAACTCTAGTTCGTTTTTCATTGCTTGAACACAGTTTTCAAAACCCTACACACTTATCCCATGACTTTAACCACAACCTGCACAACACTGTGGATCTACAGCACTTTGTTCAAATGCTAACACACTGCTGTCAAAACTGTTAGCCACATATTCAAAACAGAATAGATTTCAGCCTGGTGCATTTCAAACACTGCTGATGCAATTTTAGCTGAAAGCCTATGTAGGTGTCTGTTTTAGACTTGTTAGTGAACACATACTGTACAGTGGGTATATATATATATATATATATATATATATATATATATATATATATATATATATATATAGGGAAAGCTCAGAAAGTTTTTTTTGGAAATAAAGAAACACCAAATAAGACTAAAACAGTTATACATTGTGCCGTTTGAGAGAAACAGTGAACAGGTTAAAGAGCAAAGATACCAATATGTCCAGGTAATATGTCCAGGTAATATGTCCAGGGAATATGTCTGACGTTACATACAGTTATAAAAAAATGTGAAAAACACTTCCCTTACTTTAATAAAACTTATTGTTTTTCACAAAGTAATGGAGGTGTAAGCAATGGGAACACCACAGTCATTTGTATTTATAGATAATGTAGGTTCATGGCAAGACATCCAATGTGCTGATAAAAAACGTATATATATTAGTTTGTAACATTTCCAGTAATTATGTAAATTACTTCAGACAAAATAAAAAATATCTATTTACATTATTGTTAACCTAAAAACTGATATAAAAGAAAAAAGAAAAGGAAATAATTTCACTCTTTTCTTATAGAAAATATTGATTAGTGTAAAGTCACTTAAATTATAGAAACTGTAAAGATGAAATGTTTGTATTTTCTGTATTGGTGTTTGATGCTAGTGTTTTTACTCCCAGTGTGTTCTGAGTGACAGTGTGTGTGTGTTGTCTCAGTGAGGATTGTTCTGAGTGACAGTGTGTGTGTGTTGTCTCAGTGAGGATTGTTCTGAGTGACAGTGTGTGTGTGTGTGTTGTCTCAGTGAGGATTGTTCTGAGTGACAGTGTGTGTGTGTTGTCTCAGTGAGGATTGTTCTGAGTGACAGTGTGTGTGTGTTGTCTCAGTGAGGATTGTTCTGAGTGACAGTGTGTGTGTTGTCTCAGTGAGGATTGTTCTGAGTGACAGTGTGTGTGTTGTCTCAGTGAGGATTGTTCTGAGTGACAGTGTGTGTGTGTTGTCTCAGTGAGGATTGTTCTGAGTGACAGTGTGTGTGTGTGTGTTGTCTCAGTGAGGATTGTTCTGAGTGACAGTGTGTGTGTGTTGTCTCAGTGAGGATTGTTCTGAGTGACAGTGTGTGTGTGTGTTGTCTCAGTGAGGATTGTTCTGAGTGACAGTGTGTGTGTGTTGTCTCAGTGAGGATTGTTCTGAGTGACAGTGTGTGTGTGTGTGTTGTCTCAGTGAGGATTGTTCTGAGTGACAGTGTGTGTGTTGTCTCAGTGAGGATTGTTCTGAGTGACAGTGTGTGTGTGTTGTCTCAGTGAGGATTGTTCTGAGTGACAGTGTGTGTGTGTTGTCTCAGTGAGGATTGTTCTGAGTGACAGTGTGTGTGTGTGTGTTGTCTCAGTGAGGATTGTTCTGAGTGACAGTGTGTGTGTGTTGTCTCAGTGAGGATTGTTCTGAGTGACAGTGTGTGTGTGTTGTCTCAGTGAGGATTGTTCTGAGTGACAGTGTGTGTGTGTTGTCTCAGTGAGGATTGTTCTGAGTGACAGTGTGTGTGTGTGTTGTCTCAGTGAGGATTGTTCTGAGTGTTTGGCTTCACTGAGCCTACTTTGAGACGTTTGTTAAGAGTTGTGTTTCTTGGAATGAGATTTTCAGGTGATGTGAACTGTTTAGGTCAGGTGACTGTTGGTAATGCAGACTGTAGTTAGAGTTTTGCATGTGTGGCTTCAGTTGTGCCCAGTGTCGTTTAGCAATCGAAAAAAACTGTAAATAGTCGTTATGGTGCCTAGACTTAACTGTCATCTCCGCAATGACGCTCACTTTTTCTGGCTGAACTCCACTACCATGGCCCCTGAAAGGACTGTCATCTGGCGGTGCCTGTAGCCGGCTCACAGTCACCTATTGGCGGCTAAACAACTGCTGCTGGTAGCCGGCGTCCCGCATACCAGCAACTGCTGCTCGGATTTTATCGTTGCACTGTAGACTGTTCACATCAGAAAGCTTTACTTAGTTAAAATACTTCTATTTTAGGTATATCATAAATGGTCTATTGGTGAAGTAGCATTGATCACTTTGAAGGGGGGTACATTTTGTCCCCACTAGAGATAAAAAATATTTCAGCAGAGGCAAGGATATATAGACCAGAAAGGGGGAAATCCCACACATCCCAGCCGGAAAGTCACACCCTGCCCACATGCCAGTGCACAATACAAAGTGCACGATACAAACTAAGCAGGGACACACTCATAAACACATCACTCTGTTTATTAATGCGCTACTAATGGTCAAAAACTCCACAGGTTACCTTTAACCTGCAAATTGTATTATGTTTTCTAAAGATAAATCATCTTTAGTTTCCACTCATAATGCAGCATAATGCACAATGGTAGTCATAGTAAACTTCTCTACTTTTTTCCCTCTCAGTCTTAAATTCACTCAACCTTTGAAAGTGCTCCAACTGGCACTAACCTCACCTCGTCTTTGAAGAAAATGAACAGGCCTTTTATTTTCAGAACCCTGTGCACCTAAAATATCTCTCCTAACTTTGCAACTCTATTTTAATGGTGCATACCCCCAAGCCAAGTTGCACATACTATGATTATCACAAACTAACTGACTTGCAGTGTCCCTGGAAGTCTGGGGGCAATGGAAATGGACTCTTATTATGAAAGGCAGGGTGTCATATTAAGTAAGATCTAGATTTGTTAACAGTTATTTGACAAACTAAAAAATTTAGATTGTTTAAGGCTGGAAATAGCAGACACGATAACAACTGCAGCCACTTCTCACTATTTTAATGAATTAAACAGCAAAAATGTTGTTTTTTTTTTTTTAAATATCAACGAATAGAATCCCAAAGAGCTGTCAGCTGTATGATTTTTTTTTCTATAACAGGGTCAATGCGGCAGTTCATACACACAATTGCACTTACATGCTCGGGTTCCATTAAGTAGAGGGACTAGAGTACTGGCTGTCCACATCACAGTAAGCAGAAAGAAAAGTCCACACTGAAAGCTATCACATTTTTCAGAGCGCTCAAAGTGAAACAGAGTAAGCCTGTACGCATGGACACTGCTAAACTGCAGCATTTCATCACTAATCCTCTTCCCAGTTTAATTAAATCTATAGTTACAGTTGTAGAGGCCAAATGCAGCTGACACACACGGAGGCGGTGGACAGCAGATGGGGGGTGGTGGCTTGATAACTGGATGGATGAATCCCTTTAATCTATTTCCATGTACCCTAGGTGTAACTCTTGGATTGTATTGTTGCTGTCCAGGGATGAAGGAAACAACAGTGATACATTCATTTTCTACTTTCTAAACTTTTTAAGATAAAAACCAGAGTGACACTGAAAAGAGAATACAAATCTGCCTGTACATTTGACAGAATTCACCTCTCTGCTTTTATCTCCATCTCTATAGCTGACTAATTAACACATATTTCATAAATTTAATGTGTTCACCAACAGTAGTGTAAAGATAATTTGTGGGTGTGGGGAGATTTACATTCTTTATCTATTTCTTGGCAAACACGTGCATTGTGTTAATTACTGAGCTTTAGAGATGTTAATTTTTTTTAATCGCATGCCGCCATTTATTAATTTATTTTACACTTCACTCGGCTTCGCGTCGTGCCTAACAGGCTACTATTTTGACCCTTTGCCGCACCTTTACTTATCATCAAGCTGCCATACTTCCTCGTAACACATCCTGCTGCTGCAGGCTGCAGGCATGATGGAGCAGCAACACAATTCTGAATGGCGCTTTTTATTTTCCAAAACTCCTGAACAGCTCATTAGACAAGTCGAAAGCCATATGCACATTGTGTAAAGCCAAATTAAAATATCACCGAAGCACGTCAAGCTAGAGATACCACCTACGAGCTAATTAACCTGACTCAGGTTGATGCTAGCGGGCTCAGGCAAAGCACTATTTTGGAGAGTGCTACTCGCCGACCTGTTAATGAAACCAAGTCCCAAAAAATTACTACAGCTCTTGCGAAATGGGTGGCAACTAACTGCAGACCTGTCAGCATCGTAGAAGACTCAGGTCTTAAAGACGTACTACGGTTGGCATGTTCTGACCCGTCTTATACACTGCTGTCGAGGGGGACATGTAATGTAATATATATGAATGTTAGCTAGCTCTGTGTTGTAGTCAGGGAGAGAGCCAGTACGTGCGTTCAGGTCCCCACAGATTAGCACACTTCCCTGGGCCTGGAAGCTGCAGATCTGCTCATGGAGAAGAGGGGAAGATATCTTCATCATAGTATGGTGAGTCACTAGGGTAATGTCTGTTGGAGGGTTAATGATGTCTTGTTTTATTTTAAGCCAAATGTGTGAGCATTCATATTTTATAGGGGTGATGTACTTTGATATTTCTTCTTTGTATAATCCCTCCTGAGTCCCTCCCTCTTTTAACAGCAGGGAGTTTGGCTGATGAAAAATATTTTTTTACCCATAAGCCATAAGGCTATTATTACCAGATTTATATGAAAATAAAAACCTTAGACACCTTAGAGTCCCACTGACTTAGCTGTCAGTCTGGAACATATGAGACTAAGCAGGTGTTTGATCTCCCCCAAGTCTGCAGGGCTGCCAGCACTGGTTGGTGTGAGTGTCTCAGCATAGCTCCTCTGCCCCGGGTGCTGAGCGTGGTGTTGGGCTGGACCAGCAGGGTGGGGTCCAGGGTGAGGCCTGGGGAATATGGGCGGGGTGGGTCTCTGTCGGGCTGGTGCTGCTCTGGTCCTGAGGTGGCTGCCTTGTGCATAAGAAGGTAGAGGGTGGTGTGGGCTGGGTCTGTGAGGTGGTGACAGCTGCAGGCCAGATGGGTGGAAGCTGGTTCTGGGGGGGGGGGTTCATTGGTTGCGTCCTTAAGCTACATCTTTTAATGTTTTGCAAAGGTGCTGACGGTATCTTTGCGGAGGTGGACATTATCGTAAAGGCTGTGGATGTTGAGGGTAGGGTGGTGGGCCAGGTGGACATTTGGCATGAGGGCACATCCACATGAGATTTCAGTATTTATCCGGTGGATGGTGTCAGGATGGAAGTCTCTTGGTGGGAGGATGGTAGATGTGATGAGGGGCAGGTCTGTGTAGCCCTCTGTGCTACTCTCTTCACAGACTCTGCTACCCTCTCCTGCTGTAGTCTCATGTCATTAGTACCTGTGTGAATGATTACATGGATAGGCTGACCCAGGATGGGCTCAGTGAGCAGCTGGAGGGCATTGTCAGTCCTGGGGCATTGGATTTTGGTGACTTTTTGTCTGGGGAAAAGCTGGTTCTCATTCACAAATTTCCCATTGGAATCTATAAGGATAATGATCTCAGCATCACTGGTTTTCTTTTGCTCTCCAGATGTATTAGGCTTGTTGGTAGTGGCCTCTCTATGTGGGTCGGTGGTGGAGGGGGTGGGCATTACTGCAGGTTGTTGTGATGGTCTGGTCTTAGTTAGGGTGGAGGTGGATGGCTGTGGTTCAGGTTGAGGGGGGCTGTTGATGGTGATGGAGAGTTGTGGTTGGTGTTGGCAGATAGCTTTATGCCAAGCATCAGTATTGGTCGTGTAAAGTAATAGGTTACTAATTCCTCCTGTGTGGCATACATCTGCAGTCAAAGCCTCTGGGTTTTCTCTTAGTTTTTTGTGTTTATAAGCTTTGTTTGCCTGTGCACTTTTAATTTATTTTGGGTAGCCAATCACAAGGAGGCAGGGCTCTCCCCTGGGAAATCGCAACATTGTTTCAGTTCTTAACTGCCACTCTGATGCTCCCTCTGCTGCTACTTAGCAGGCTATATTAAGTTAGCACAGGGCTAGCCTTTGTTTCTTGAGGTAGAAATTTGAAATTAAACTATTTTGGGTATGAAGGAAGCTTACCTTACTACTCTACTACAGCTTCTCTTGAGTGGGAAGGAGAGTGAGCTAACCTTTGCTTGTTTTTTTTCCTTTTGGTCCTTAGCTTAGCGTAGCATAGCCTTCTTGCTCTTCTTCTCTGTCCTTAGCTGTTGTGTTAGCAGAGTTAGCTCGTCTTTGTCTTCACTTGTCTTGCTTTTAAAATATTTTCCTTGATGATTTTCTCTCCAAAAGTAATCTTCTTCGTCTTCTTCTTCATCTAGGAGAACTTCCAGAACTTTCACCCAACTTTTGTATTCATGAAAACAGCTAAATTTCAAAGTGGCTTGTTTGGTGCATTTTTCCATGTAGCTCTCAGTCCATGAGTTTGCTGGGGGCCAGGGGGAGCACTGCCCCCATGGTGGCTGAAACGGGTAATTGCATTGTTTAAAAAATGAGTGGAATAATTACGTCTGGCATGACCAGATATTTTATAAATATCTTAAATAACACCAAACAACTAAATGGTGTTAGGTAATACATCAGATTTCATATACTGCTTTAGTAAAAAAATATTACCTGGCTGACGATGGGAGCAGCAGGACGCAAAAAACAAAAATTACTGTTGCACTAGTCTGGACATCTTGCCGTGCCAACCTTGCAATAAAAGTTTCCTAAATGCCATGTATATAATAATAAAATATAATATAATTTGATGTCAGCTTACTAATTGATTGCGGGTTTTGTGTAGATTTGGACTTTTATACGTTTATTCCACTTTGTTTAAACGGCGAAGTGGAGAGGCCTCGTTCACCTGTTTGGAGCTGGCTGGTGAATGTGACGCCTTGCTGGATACACCGTGACTCTGTTTGTGGATCTACTGATCGCTGTGGATTACTTTTTTTCCATGTCATTGGATTAAGGCAAAATACGGATCTTTTTTCTCAACGTGTCTTAACGTTTTATGGTGTGACTGCGCTTTGTTTCTGCGTTTGGAGATGCATACAATGCCCTGTGTGCTTTTCCTTTGAGTGAATGTATGGCTTTATTGAAATTTCCGGATGCAGATAAGGTCAGACCAAGGTAAGTATAATTTTGTGTGCGTTTAATTTGGGTGTTATTCAAAGTAAAATGGTATTTGGTTTCAAGACATCTGGCTTTGTTTTGAAAGATCATAATTTGAGTTTTCTTGAAATTGACCTCCAATGGCCAGTTATGGCAGTATTGTTCCAGGATGGACAGGTTATGTTGAAGACCATCTCTGGTTGGAGACAACAAAATAAGGTAATCTGGATAAAGCAGGTATTTAATCTTTGTGTCTAAGAGTGTGAGGCCTGGAGCTGCTGATCCGTCCAATTGGTCGGCAAGTTCATTTATGTACAGGTTGAATAATGCAGGATTTATACAGTTTCACACTACGTCCTTGAGTAAAATATTCTGTTCTTTGTCTTTATTAATTTTCAAAGCACATTGATTGTGCTTGTACATACATTTGATAAGGTCATATACATTGCCATCTATTCCACTTTGAAGGATTTTGAAGAAAAAGAAAGAAAAGAAAAAAGCTGTGAACTTGTGTCTAGGTTACAGTTAGCATTATACAATACATGTTACCAACATTCCTTATGCACCTTCTCACAGTTTTTCCTTTCAGCCTGTCCTTGTGGTGGAGGTTCTGAAGGAACTAATCACTCTGGATCCCAATAAAACCGCTAGATCAGATAATCTTACCACTTTCTTCATTAAAATTGCGACCCATTAAAGCTCCCCTAACAGACCTCTTTAATCTCTCCCTCCATAAAGCTGAAATTCCAGCTGCTTGGAAAGAAGCGATTGTGCTTCCTCTGTTCAAGGGCGGTGATAAGGCTGACCCAAACAATTACAGGTCTATTTCCATCTTGCCATGTGTGTCTAAAATACTGGAAAACTTGTCAACAAACAACTAATGTATATAACGGTATAATCTCCAGGTCACACTCACACTCATTCTGGGTATGGTTGTGTTACAGCTCCTATAAAGGTACTTAATGATCTACATCTGCATTAGATGCCAAACAACACTACACTGCTATATTCATTGACCTTGCCAAAGCTTTCGACTCTGTTGACCATAATACACTCATACACACACTTAGCAGAATCGGGGTCACTGATCACTCACTCTCTCTCTCACTTGGTGCAACGTGTAAGATTTCAAAGCCTTTTCTCCCATTCTTTCCAGGTCACTAGGAGGGGTATCCCCCAAGGCTCCATACTTGGTCCTACACTATTATCCATATTCCTTAATGACATTCCTCAGGCTGCTGGCGGTTCACTCATTCACTTATATGCTGACTAGTTTATATCCACGACGTTCCCACTTATGGGATTGCTCTGGTGCGGCCTAAAAATCCGGCAGATGCATGTCTTTTCTGGTGATTTCCGTTACCTTCCTCTTTCTTTGTGTTGGCGTTCTAAACTGCGGTGGATTTATGAAGACTATGGTTAACTGCTCCTCAGATTTCTGCAGAGTAAATCCAGACAGCTAGCTAGACTATCTGTCCAATCTGAGTTTTCTGTTGCACAACTAAAACAACGTACACATGTTCCACCAAAACAAGTTCCTTCCCAAGGCAATTTTGCAGAGGCACCGTGGCTCCGTCCGGAGCTTAGCACCACCCAAGGTGATTGTGGTTGGTTTAAAGAAATGGCAATAAACCAGAGCATATTTTTCTCCCATCCCGGAATGCTGTGTGGACTAGCCAGACCCTCCTCTACAGCGCTGTAGAGGAAGGTCTGGCAAAGCGAGACTATATGCTGACTGATGACACAATTCATTATGCCGCTGGTCCTTCTCCTGATACTGTTCAAACTACACTCCAAGATAGTTCCTCCAATTGTAGCAGTCTTTCTCACAACTTTCAACTCTCACTCTCAACACCTCCAAAACCAAAGTCATGTGGGTTTGCCGTAAGGGTACCACACCTCCTCCCATTATTAACATTACCACCTGCAAGGGGGCTACCCTGAAAGAAGTCACTTCATGTAAATACCTGGGCATCTGGCTGGAAACTTCACTTTCATTCTCCATCCACATCTTAAAGCTGCAATCTAAGGTAAAGGCCAAACTCGGCTTCCTCTATAGAAGCTTCTTACCACTTCTGCCAAACTCACTCTCATTCAAATGACCATTCTTCCCATGTTAGATTATGTTGACACAATATACGGTACAGGGTTTCTTGCAATAGCACTTTATCAAAACTTGACACTCTCTACCACTCTGCTATTCAGTTTTCCACAAATGCCCCTTTCAACACACACCACTGCACCCTTTATTCACTAGTCAACCGGCCCTCCCTTCACACTCACCGTAAGATTCACTGGTTCACTTACATTTACAAGACCCTTCTCGGCCGATCATCTCCTTACTTATGTCGCGTACCGCAGCCGATATCCGTTACATACAATACCACAGAAATTAAATCAGAATCGGAATTCTTTATTGATCCCCTCAGGGATATGTTTCAGTTGCAGTTGTTCACAGTCAATGTAAAATAAGAGTAATAAAACTGTGAGTCAATAAGGGTATAAAGTAACATAGCTATGAATTGTACAAATGCTATTGTAGTGCAGTGTGAACATAAATAAAATACAGTATGAACATTAAGTACAGTGTGAATAAATAACAGATATTGCACATGCAGGTGATAAATTGTTGCACCGAGTAATTATGACATTAAGCGTGTAACACTCAGAGCGAGGAGTTGAAGAGTTTGATGGTCACAGGCAGAAAAATGTAATTGTGATTTTTGTGAGAGCCCCGCAATTGTGAGAGTTGCGATTTAAAAAAAAAAAAGTTTAGCTAAAGTTTAATATTCCCTGTGTAAGAGATAAAACATGTATGTCATGGAGCATTATAACATGAGACACCATCAAAACTGCTCTATATTCTGATACAGGGATGAGGACCTGGATATATCTTTTAATATGCATGGAACATTAAACAGTAAAACACAGACCATTTATCAAAAAAGCTAAAGTTATAATAATAGAAAACTATTCCAATGAAAAAATATCAATATTTTCCTGTAAACTGTTTGATATAACTCAGTTCAACAGCAGCATCTACATATTACACCTTCTACGTCATGTTAAATAACATTATACAAAATAAAAATCCACTGAAAATAGAGCATTTCTGTTAACAATCTGTGATATGTTAACATTATTCCAGCGTTTATATTATGAAAAAAACTATAAATATAATAATAAAAAGAGGAATACAAAATGTTAAACAAAATGTTACACCAAAAATATAACTGAATATTGCACATTTGATTAATCACGGTCTTCACAATAAGCTAATCGCATTCTTTTAAATCTTGATTTTGATTTAATAAAGGATTCAGGAAGGACCTCCTGTGGCGCTCTGTGGTGCATTATGGGTGTCTGAGTCTGTCGTTGAAAGTGCTCCTCAGACTGACCAGTGTGTTGTAGAGTGGCTGGGAGTGGCTGGGAGGAGGTGTCCAGGATGGAGTGTATTTTGGACAGCACCCTTCTCTCTGATACTGTCTTTTTAGGAGTCCAGCTCCACCCCAATGACGTCACTGGCTTTGCGAATCAGTTCGTTGAGTGGGTTGGTGTCTGCCACTCTAAACCTGCTACCAAATTCATTTTCTACATCAGAATTTCCCGGCTATCATTTGTAAGGTTTTTCCCTTCCTTATTCACCAATTTACCTGTGCGCTTGTTTTGTTTAACTGCTGTCTGTGTTCTCATCGCCAATTATAGTTGTTACTTTAAATTGTATTTTATGTCATATTAAACTGTATGTCTGATGTATTTGATCTCCTAGCCCTCCTTCCCTTCCCTTTTTTTATTCTGTGTATTGTTTTTCATACTACATAATGCTTTAAGACAATTACATAAAATAGTACTTAAACATAGTTTTGACAGAAAGTGTTTTCATCCTTTGTCATGAACTGAAGTGTTGGACCAGGGGACATTTTAACCTTCATGTACAAAGGACATTAGGTGTATAATATAGGGGCCATTAGCAAAATGCTACTCGGGAACCGTTAAAGCTATATGACAAAAATAATGAATAAACAAAAAGAAATGAATGGAACTTTACTTCACTGACTTATGTATTGAAATAATGACTTGAACATAAATATTCACCACCAGGAGTTTTTTTACATTTCTCATTTGATATTCACTAATTTCATTTAGTAGCTCATCATGTATTATTTACCCATATATTTATTGTATTTTTTCACAGAATTTTGTCACTCTTCATAGAATGTCTGTACAGAATATCGTGAAAAACATACTTTCAACAAAATGTTAGACCTACACAGCACATTGCCATCCCTAGAGGCACACCAAAGTGTTCAGAAATTGTGCCAGAAAAGCAGCAATATCTCATCCTGGATGCTTCCAGTTTACATCATGTGAGGGTGAGTGGCATGTTGACATGGTGAGAGACAAGAGAGGCAGCGCGACCTGCTGCCGAGGGCCCACTCACAAACATCACATGGACACGGTCAGGTTAGACAGCAGCCCACTGCTTTCACAAGCCTCAAAAAACATTTTGCACATATCCTCCTGTCCCAGCTGAGGAATGACTTTGCTGCAGCAGCGAGACAGTGATAAATAGAAGTGTTCAGGTGACTCATAGGGAAGCCTCTAACAGCTTATAGCAGGGTGGGAGTGCAGCACAGCCACTTTAAAGAGCCTTCCTTTGTTGGTCTGAGTTTGTAGTGTGTCTCTAGGGCCTTTGTGGTTGTTTCTGAGTCATTCTAACCTGGAACAAAGCTTACAGATAAGTGCCTCAGTTAAAGTACTGGTCTCCAAGAAATATACTTTTGTTCTTAGACAACGTCTAATGTTGTCTTGTGAAGAGGGATATGTTTCCTCTGTAGCAGGAAGTACTACAGTGTTGCTTTTGAATACTTAGAAGTACATAAGTATATAATATAAAGGTAAAGTAAAAAAGTAAGATTTATTGTAATGTTTAGATATGAAAAATACTGCGCCCCAGTAGCTCCCCATGTACAGGCTGAACATTGTACTACTACATTTTACCTGACAGAGAAATGTTTCTTGTTACCTTACAGATGCAAATTTTACTCACAAAATATCACAATTAAAATAGGATGCATTATTATTCAATAAACTATCCAGCATTAAATTAGAGTTAAAAAAACGACATTGTGCTGATAATGCCTCCGTGGTTATAAAGTAATTAACTATGGACAATTATGCGATTCATCGTGAATAAATATTTTAATTGATTTACAGGTCTATTTTCACAACCAAAAACACGTACAGTCACTTTAAGGATTGGGAAAGATTGCAGTCTTGGTTTACCTAAGCTTTAGTCAAAACCATGATCTTTCCCTAACTTTAACCAAAGTGCTTTTCTTACCTAAGCCTAGCCACAGATGGAGTCTGTGTGAACCCCAATTTCTCGTGTCACAGTCCTGCAATGTGTTCACTCAGCATTCACAAGCAAGTCTGGTGCTGCAGGTAACTGTGGCGCTTCATTCACACCCAAAAAAACATTGCCTCTGAAAATACATAGACAGCAATGATCACAACGAACAGTAATTAGGAACGCTATTCAGTCATATATACGTCATTTGGGAGATAGATGCATGTCTACATTTAAGTGTTGTTAAAATCAGGTAAATAAGATTCAGCAGTATTTGTCTATTATGTGCTATCTGTTTCCATGATTACTAGCTCCTCCCCAACACAATAGAAGTGAATGAAATGTAGTGTATGTTGCTCACAGCATGAAAAACGATGAAATCATCAACAAAATCTTTTCGCAGATCCAGTGTCTCCATAACTCAATAATCTTCAGAACACACAATTAAGAGATTTCAGTGGAACTACGTTCTATAAAACAGTTTCTCATTTCAAAATCTGGCAAAATAAAACAAGTATCTGCATGGATAGATACCATGATAAGCGTGAAAATATCTTTCTCTTGTAATTTAAGTGTTCCAGGCCTTAGAGTAAAAGGAAGCTCATAGATGAAATAGTCAGGACAAACAGGCCTACGATCAGACGAGCGGACAGACTGTCAGTTTGGATAAAGTCATGCAGTGTGTGCTGTGCATTACTTGCAGCCCTCCCCCAGGCAAGTGCTAGCTCGTTGCATGACCTGCCCCATATTTTAGCACTTACCAGGTGGCTTCACCAAGATAGGAATAACAACTCGGCAATCTGCTGACACTGTGTAAGCTGCAGAGCATTTGATTTTTGTGCAACACATTTGATCATTCAGCGTCAGATGGTGCGGATCTGATGAAGCCGCCGACACGTTCTGCTACTGTAAAAGTTCGATGGAGAAATATATTTACTGGCAGTGATGCCACCCTCTGGGTCTGAATGGCTACCATAGTAACTAACGCCAACTTGCATCCTTTTCCAGCCTGACCTTCCACCTCTTTCCCCCCAATGACTGTGTCTGTGTGCTGCGGGGTATGGGGGAGGGGTTGGGCATGGTGTTTGTATGCCTACTTCTGTGCATGCATGTGGCTTGTATGCACCACAGTGGGGGGTACTGAGAGGTTTTCACTGTAAAAGCTTCAGGATACAAAACACGCTAATGGATCCCAACAAAACCCCTTTCAGAGCCGACTGTCAAACAATGAGGTCTCACGATAGAAAAGCACTTGGTGGCCTTTTTGCAGCACAAAAATGGGCTGCTAACTTTTCACTCCCAAACATCATGCTGGCAAACCCACAGTATAAATATAGAAATGGCACTCAAAATACAGAAACATTTATGAATTATTAATGCAACCTACGCTGGACAGGAGAAAGGCAGTTTCAATGAACAAACCCAATAAACTAAATGTTTGTGTCTACTGTACGTCCCACTGATTGTTCACCGCATTGCGTGTTTGTTCCTACGCTGAAGATGCTTATGACTGCACTGTATATGAGGATGTGAAGAACGCCCACACATTTCGGCTCAGAGGTAATGTCTCATCACAGAGAGGATGTCTCTTGCAGCTCTTATACACAATGTGGGATAACGTAAGGTAAAATGAAGCGATGAAAGAGAAACAATTACAGCTTTTCTGCTTTGATTTCTGTTTAAAGGAGCTCCTGAGGTGGTTGGGCGTGTGTGCATTCTTGTCAATGCATTTCACTCCAGGCCTTTGCAGAATCCAGGGCCTTAACAGACAAAAACACTCGCCTTCATTTGCATGGGAATCATCGCTTATTTATTTATTTATTGGGATCAGTGACGGCTGATGAATAATTTAGTCTGCTTTTATACCTCGCCTCCAGGGTCACGCTGAAGGTCTGCTTCCCAAAAACTCCCCATTATCTGCCGCTGACTGCATTAGCACTGGCACCGTGGAGCCCCACGCTGGGAGCCGTCTGACCTCGCTGATGAAGGAGTTCTGGGGAGAAGGAGGTGACATCATCAGACTCCGGCTTTTCTTAAAGAAATAATCTCAAACATTTTCATTTAAATAAGTCTGTTACAGTTTTTTTTTTTTTTAAATGCTAATATGCATCAGTCAAAACTGAAGTCACATTGTCAAAACTCTTCACACAATCAGAGAAGAAACAGAAGTCTATGTGGACCAAACTGTCAATCATATTCATTGCTTTTTATATTTCACCACACACTATATATCTGCAGCACATTGTTCACATGCCAACACTATTACAGTAACACATTTAAATGAATGATCAAATTCTGTGCATTTCTGCAATAAGCATATTAAAGACAAGGCAAACAGCTTCATTCCCCAGATTATTTTCAATTGCTCTGTATGTCTGGCACATATTGCAGAATTAACAATAAAGTTGACTTGAAATATATAGAAAGTCTTAGAAGAATTAAATGAAGTAATAATCATTCAAACAGCTGATTTCAGCTGAAAGAGAAGACAGAAGATCAGATGTTGAGAACTTGTGGAACCCTCACAGTACTGCAGTAGAGTGATTATACTATACATGTTTGTTTTGTCATTATCATTTTGGTTATTATTTTAGTTTTAGTTGCATTGCTCAAACATTAAGCCACATTTATGACTATGCAGCTCTGGAATTTCAGGAATAATTTTTTTGTTTCAACTTTTTTTTATTAATATATGCACAGATATAGAAAACATAAAGGATATTGAAGCTAATTTCGGATTCATTCTTGTAAAATAAACTTCAGTACAGTCAAAGTGAAAGGTGTTATTCTTATTCTTTAATTAGATACAGATTTATGTGAAAAATCATTCAAACTTCAAAAATGTCATAATTTATGTAATGCTCTCTGTTGCTGGTCCTTACATCCTGATACATTTACTAAGTGTTAGTTAAGGTGCATGTGTTGTCAACTTTACAATAAGGCTACAAAACAGCATTAATAACTGTTTAGTTATGGTTTAGTAATGCTAATTCAGTGTTATTATACATTTACTAGGTGTTAGTTAAGGTGCATGTGTTCTCAACTTTACAATAAGGCTACAAAACAGCATTAATAACTGTTTAGTTATGGTTTAGTAATGCTTATTCAGTATTATTATACATCAATCAAGTGACCATTTAAGGATACGTAATGTTTATATAGTATGCACAATAATTTATATAGGTTGGGCTTTAAGTTAATGTCTACATGGAGACAAAGGAAGAAGCAAACCTCTGCATGGAGACTATGGTGTCTTTTCACTGATCTCACCCTCTACCAAAAGTAAGTCATACGTTGGAGGATGGACAAATATAGTGGACAAAGGTATGTTGACAACCATAACCCGTAAATAAAAAATAAAAGCAGTGTTTTCATAATGACATGGCTTGGCCGTGAACCGTAAGACATGCATGCTATCAAACATCTTTATCAACCACCTAGTAATATTAGGAAATACCTTAATTAACATAAACTAAGGGTTTACTTAGACACTTCAGTTAGCTTTTATTTCCAGTTTAGGCTTTTTAGTACATTACCAAATGTAAAAATGTAGACCTTAGTTAGCTGTTATTAACAGTTAGTCAAGGCTTGTTACTGCATTAACTAATGGTAAAATAGACACCTTAGTTAACTGTAATTAGCAGTTAGTCAAGGCTTGTTACTGCATTAACTAATGTTAAAATAGACACATTATTTAACTGTTATTAACAGTTAGTCAAGGCTTGTTTTGCATTAACTAATGGTGAAATAGACACCTTAGTTAACTATGATTAACAGTTAGTCAAGGCTTGTTACTGCATTAACTAATGTAAAAATAGGCACATTATTTAACTGTGATTAACAGTTAGTCAAGGCTTGTTACTGCATTAACTAATGTAAAAATAGGCACATTATTTAACTGTGATTAACAGTTAGTCAATGCTTGTTACTGCATTAACTAATGGTAAAAGAGGCACATTATTTAACTGTTATTAACAGTTAGTCAAGGCATTAACAAATGGTAAATAAACACCTTAGTTAACTGTTACTAACAGTCAAAGCTTTTTACTGCAATAGTACTATAGACACCTTAATTAACTGTTATTAACACTTAGTCAAGGCTAAATATTGCATTTACTAATGATATAATAGACAACTTAATTAACTGTTGTTAATAGTAAGTCAAGGCTTATTACTGCATTAACTAATGGTATAATAGACACCTTAGTTAACTGTGATTAACAGTTAGTTAAGTCATCAACTAATGGTAAATAATGCATAAATTAATACCTTAGCTAACATGATCATTGTTAATACATGTTAATTAAACAATTTATTCAACCATTAATAACGGTTAGTTAATGCTTATTAATGCATTAAGTAATGCTAATTAGTCATTAGGTCTCCATTAAAGTCAATGTGTGTATTTCCACTGACTGCGGAACATCGGTGTCCCTACTCCGTCCCTGCTCCGGCGGTCCGCAGCCCTCCGGAGCAGATACGCAGAGCTTCTATTTTTGCCGGATGCCGGAGAGCTCCGCAGCAATTCAGCACACGGCAGATAGTGCGGGACAGGAAGTCGAGCACAGAAAACAAAATAAAATCTGGTTAATTTTCAAAATAAAATACACAGTGCTCACGGCGGATAATATTTCCCTGCACTACACCTCGAAAACACAGCACAGAGTTGTTTCCCCTCTACTCCTCTGGATGGAAACAAACTGTTGTTGGTTTTGTGGTTATATTCTACGTGAATTCGCGAGATCTCGTGGCTCCTCGTGACGACAGCTGTTAGTCATGGCTGCAGCCGTGCCGCAACAAATCCGGACCTAGTGGGTATTGACAGACGGCGGAGCACGCAGCCGTTCCGCCGTGGAGCTGGTCCACAGACGTTCCGCATCCAGTGGAAATTGCCGGTAATGGTATTGTAGAGGAAGACTGACAGCTCTGACGCATGTATACAAAGGTCAGAGCAATTTTTCGTCTGTTATGGTGGTCGTATGTGCGTAGGTCGCTGTGCTCCTGTCCCACTGGATTGTGGATGCCTTTGCCTCTGCATACAGAGCAAGTGGACAATCTCTACCATCTGGAGTGAAATGCCACTCTACCAGGAGTGTCTCCACGTTGTGGGTGACTTTGAGAGGGGTGCCCTTGGGGGAAATATGTGCTGCGGCCTCATGGGCGTCACAGAGCACATTCTCCCGATATTGCAGAGTGAATGTTGCCACCCCCCATCCATTGGGCGTGTTTCTCTGGCCGAGGTCCTCTGCTGCATCCTTGTGTGTGGGTGCATGACTGTTGCAACCCATTCTCATTCCGAACTCGTAAAATAAGGACGTTTGGACAGTGGCTGTCAGCGTCTGATGCAACGAAAAAGGCGTCTTTCAGCGTGTTTGTGTAACGCACTGGGGAGAGCAGCAGTTAGATAAGATTTAGCGAGTAGTATGTAAGGGCGAATTTCTGCATAAGGAGGTTGGTTGGGGTGGTGGATGGGTCAAACCAACACAGGACTTTCACCCAGGAGAGCAGGGTTCACGTCCCGCTTGTCACGCTTGCTATAGTCGCTTTTTTCTTTCCTCCACGTGTCACAAAACCGTACGCCCACCCACGACCCTTTCCTAAACCCAACCGTCCCGTAGTTCCTGCGTGTCAAACAAACACAGGACTTTCACCCAGGAGAGCAGGGTTCACGTCCCGCTTGTCACGCTTGCTATAGTCGCTTTTTTCTTTCCTCCACGTGTCACAAAACCGTCACTTATGTACCATCTTAGTTGGGAGTCGCACATGCGCAGTAAGTACTGCTAGTTAGTCTGAGGGAGTGCCATGCTAGCAGCTAGGCGAGCATTATAACGAGTGTTACAAAGTGACGCACGTTCGTCACTGAAGTAAAGGCTGGACTACAACAGAGCTGTTTGGAGCAGTTTGTGAACAGTGTTTTCTCTGGAAGATGGTAAGTCCCTTTGGGCTGGACTTTGGGCTTTTTCACTTTGTAAACCTATAACGTGCCCAAAAAGATATATAACACAATAAAGGAAAAGGGGAAAAGCCAAAAAGCATAATATGAGCACTTTAATACCTTGGCCAGGGTCACCCCAAGGTCACAGGTGACTTTGTTGATATAAATACTCGACCTGCGCAAGCGCGAAACGGAATATATTCAGTGTTAAGCACTGCCTCTGGCGGTCATCCAGGATTCATAGAACTGTAGTTACATTCATAACTTTTGTTACCCTCTGTAATATTGTCCAGTTGCTAACATTGTATATTTAGGTATTAATGTCAGCCATGGCACACACTATACTTTCTCATTGCATGTACACACCAACCAACCGCAAATACATTAGGAAAGCTTTTATAGAAAAAAGGTATACTACAGCTAAAAAAACAGGATCTATTGTACAGTATGTGCAAGAAACAAGAATATGCTGCAAATGTATCGACCTCAAAGGTCATCCAATCTCCTCTCTGTCACATCACAACATTTTATCGGTATCACACCTGATGTCCTCCCTTGCAATGCAACAAGGGAAAGTTCTTTTGTCATGACGAAGCACAACAACAACAATCTTCTGTGTTGTCCTCACAACCAGGATCCATTGCTCCCAGTAAGGACAACTGGTCGTGAGGACGGTGATCATATACCGTCCATCTCCATGCAGAAAAGAGACAATGGGATCATGACTCAATGGGATTTACTGTAGGAATGGGGAGTATGGTGGGAGAAAAAACGAGGGTGGACCACAAACTACATTTGGTTGCTCTAAATTGTGAGGAAATTGAATTGTTCCCCATTTTGCCTAAGTATATTTATCTATATAAACAACTTTTACAACAATACCACATACCTATTATGTATCTAATATATATGTGACAGGTTATTGTGATTGTTGGTTGCTCTATTTTGCATGTAGGGATTTAGACAATGAACATGGTTATAATTGCATTTGAGAATAATATGATTCAATAGCAGATGAATGCAAACTATTTTGATCTGCAAGGTTTCCTCAATGCATTTTTTACAACTGACCTAATGTTCATATAGCCATATAGTTTGACAGAGTTTAAAAGTCATTCTTTATTCATTTAGCTCTGCAGCCAATATGTGTCTGATCCTCATTCTTAATATCTAGCCTTACCCACCTTTTCTCTTTTGATGGGGAATATTATTTATCCCCATCATTAAAGTTACATAACCCAAAATGGAAATTCCTTTTTGCTGACAAATGTGTATATTTGTTGACTTTTGTACTTTGGAGCAAAATTGTAACTGTTAAAAGCTAGCTTTCAGAGTGTAATAAAAACTTAACAGCCCAATAACCCTAACCCTCCCAAATGTAATGAGTCAGACAGCTTAAATTGCTGATGCTACTTGGAGGGGGAAACTCCACATATAGTTTTAATCTTAGCAATGCCAGCTCACAGCTCTCACTTATCGCAAATATGTCCAAAAATTGTTTAATTCTGTTTGAAGAAGGGAACGTATGCACAGTAGCTTTTGTATCAATATAGTTTACTTAAGTTAATCTTTACATTTAATTGAGTATTGTGCTGAAAAATGTGGAAAGACAAAACTGTTGAAAAGCATCAACTTCTAATGCCAGTCACCAAATCAACACCTCGGATTCTTTCTTCGAAAAAAAAAGGAAGTAGCCGGGTATTTTTACACTGAAGAACAACTGAAAATCTATCTGTACAATTTCCTCCCAACTCATGCCCTGCTTCACACAAGCAGGGGGGACAAGGCTGCTTTTGGCAACCAGTTAATTTCATGAAACCGTGTTTAAGTTCCCTACCAAAGTGTGGCCATTATGTGTGTGTGTATGTGTGTGTGTGTGTATGTGTGTGTGTGTGTGTGTGTGTGTGTGTGTGTGTGTGTGTGTGTGTGTGTGTGTGTGTGTGTGTGTGTGTGTGTGTGTGTGTGTGTGTGTGTGCGTGTGTGTGTTGGAGCATTGATTAATGTCCTAAATGAAACACAGTTTGGGCATGAGGGAAATGATTTCTTAAATAGAGGTTCTATTTACTGTGTTCTCCCTCCCTCTGTGTCCTCTCTGTCTCTCTCACTCTTTCATATCTCTCTTTATGATCTTGCCCTTACACTTGTTCCATCTCTGTCTTTTTGTTCTTTTGATTTTCCCTCTGTCTTTACTCAGCCATCAGTCTATATTTCACTCTCTGCCTGTTATTACGGTCTCACTCTATATCCGTCTCTAGTCTCAGTTCTCACCCTGTCCAAACCTATTTACTGTCATGTTGTCTACCTATTCCCATTGCTCACCCATTCCTTTATTCCCAACTGCATTGATACTGCTGTCATTTACATACTGTTAACCAATGTGTTTAGGATTGTCATTTGCATGTGTTGTTGTCAGTCCAGCCCCCTGAGGTTTTTCTGTTCCACTGTGTACTAATAATCAATTAATACATTTCTGTGTTTTTACTCATTTAATTTAAAGCAGAGATCTTCAACAGAGGGTCCGCAACTCTTAAGTGGTTCTTAGAGTTTCAAAAATTAAAATATGTCTGAAAATATACATTAACATGAATCTAACATAGTATTAGCAAAGCCTTTTTGCTAAAAACATTTAATTTTGATAGGCTTACTATAGGTAAGACATTAAAACTTGATTTATAAATAATATGTGAATATCAATTTTCATCCATCCGGCCCAGTTTAAATTATGCAATTAAATGTTATACAATGTATGTAGTAGGGGGTCCCTGCTCCAACTCTCTTTTAGCTAAGGGGCCCTTGGCATAAAAACTTTGAAGACCACTGATTTAAAGGAATGATGGGAACTATATTTGATTGCTTTCTTTCTGAGAGTGAGATGAGAGAATCAATACCAATCAGGTGTCTGCATGTCAAGCTGGAGTCAGGATGTGGTTAGCCATCTTAGCATACAGGGGAGAATAGCGTGTATGGGTCTGTCTAAAGTAAAATATTATACCTATATTACAACACATCCAAAGTCTACAAATGAACATATTGCATCTCATTTGCATTTGTGTGTGTGTGTGTGTGTGTGTGTGTGTGTGTGTGTGTGTGTGTGTGTGTGTGTGTGTGTGTGTGTGTGTGTGCAAGTTAAACATGTTGTGGCTAATTTTTGAAGAGCAGCAGTTATCTGTCTGCTCAGTACTTTGAATTGGTGTGTGTTCTGTTTGTGTGTGGATTAAACGGATATACAATGTGTTAATTAATGTGTTTAAGGTGTTAGAAGGTGTGTTTCCTTTTCATTGTAGGCTGAGCCATGTCAATACTTTCCCTCCTGCTACCAGTCTTTATGCTAAGCTAGGCTAATCAACTCTGGCTCCAGTTCCGTACTTAACACACACAAGCTTTTGCTTTTTAGAGTTTTTGAGTCAAATTTTAAACTCTAAGTGAGTTATTAAAGGTCTGATGTCATGCTGATTTTGAGGTTCATATATATATTTTGGGTTTCTACCAGAACATGTTTATATCATTTAAAGTGCTCATATTATGCTTTTGGGCTTTTCCCTTTCCTTTATAATGTTATATATCTTTTTTGTGCACGTTATAGGTTTACAAAGTCAAAAAGCCTAAAGTCCAACCCAAAGGGACTTACCATCTCCAACAGAAAACACTGTTCACAAACTGCTCCAAACAGCTCTATTGTAGTCCAGCCTTTACTTCAGAGACAAACGTGGTCACTTTGGAACACACGTTATAATGCTCGCCTAGCTGCTAGCATGGCACGCCCTCATACTCTGCTCCTGACTGGCTAGTAGTCCTTACCTAGGTACTGTCAGGGCACGCCCTCATACTCTGCTTCTGACTGGCTAGTAGTCCTTACCTAGGTACTGTCAGGACACGCCCTCATACTCTGCTTCTGACTGGCTAGTAGTCCTTACCTAGGTACTGTCAGGGCACGCCCTCATACTCTGCTCCTGACTGGCTAGGAGTCCTTACCTAGGTACTGCGCATGTGCGACTCCCAACAAAGATGGAATAGAAGTGTGAGGCCTCACTCCCTGCTAAAACAGAGAGCTCAACACACAGGGTGAAAAGAGGAGCTGCAGCAATGTGCAGTACAACAAACATATAGTGTTTTTTTTTTAAATGAAACCATGTAAACCTATTCTGATATAACCTCTAAATACAATTATGAACCTCAAAGTGAGCATAATATGAGCACTTTAATGATAAAAAAAAAATAATTATGTTTCTCATACTGTCTGTCTGAATATACCTGTATTCACCCCCTGTATGAAATGCTCCAATTTAGCACCTGTCTCCTTAAGCCCCCCCCCCCCCCCCCTTAAAAAGCCCAATCTGCTCTGATTGGTCAGTGTGTCCAGGTCTGCACCGTCATTACAGCCGGGGAAAGACTGTAACGGCACTGTAACAGCACTGTAGCGGCAATGTAGCGGCAATGTAGCGGCACTGCCTACCTTCCTACCTCTACTAATTATTTATTAGTAATAACCACTTGAGATGTAGCATTTTGTTTTCAAGAGGCGACATAAATGTTGCACAGTTTCTACATATTTCACCAAGTCAAATTTAAGACTTTTTAAGACCAACACGAATGTAATTTAAGACCTTCATCACAACATCAACTGAACCCTAAATTTTGTTTTTTTTTCAACCCAAGTATCGTTAAACTTGCACTTCCACATACCTAAAGAATCAAATCTGGTTTATGTCTGTGGGACAATCTGTAGAGACTCGCGCCAATAACACAAAAGCTGATTGGCTGCAATATAAGTTGCATGATGGTCTCATTTGTAGTCGTAATACAGCGAAATTATATTTGGTCTAGTGAAAGAAAGAACTACAATGCATTGGGACCATGTATAATGGTGATTTTACACTTTAAATTAATTTGATCGATTGATTGATATATTGTATAGTTGTGACATCACAATCGTACAGGAAGTCCTGACGGCTCGTTTCTGAATACGGCTGTTTCTCTGTGGAATGAGCATTTTGATACTGTCAAAGGATAGCACCTCCACTTGTTTCATAATCAAAAAAAGACATATGGGACATTTAAGGAAATAACTTGCACACATGCAGTGCAAGGCCTTACAGTTGGTAAGAAACAAATGGCCTGACACTGAGAGTTAATGAGCTCATTAAAATGCTGTGTGCAGTGTTACAGACTTCAGAAAGGATCGGTATCCGTCAACACACAGACGTCTTCAACACACATCCTATAAATAAGGCAACACACGTAAAGTTGTTTACGTACAACAGGACCCAGCTGTCCATACAAATGCATGTTGTGCAAATATGTATTGTTCAAATCTGCAGAACATTATTTTACTGTTTATTTGAGATGCATTTTTTAAACAAAAGGTCCACTTGTGAAAATATGTGACACACCAAGACTGTGTTCCAGTTTGTAAAACAGCAAATGCATGTTCTTAAAACTCTTCATGTAATCAACAAAATGATAGTGTCTACGAAGAAACACAAGTTCTTACTCAAGACAGCAGAGAGACAAACCCCCTTTTTGTTTAGAGGAACACGCCGACTTATTGGGACTTTAGCTTATTCACCGTATCCCCGAGAGTTAGATAAGTCCATACATACCCTTCTCATCTCCATGCATGTTGTAACTCTGTCTGACGCACCCACCGCTAGCCTGGTTAGCACAGATCCTGGAGGTAATCGGTTCCAACTAGCCTACTGCTCCCAATAAGTGACAAAATAACGCCAGCATTTTCATATTTACATGTTGTGCTTTGTATAGTCACAGCGTGTACAAATAACAAGGTCACATGAGACACAGCCATCTTCTAACCGTATACAAACTGGGAACTATATTCTCAGAAAGACTTGGGCAGAGTGATTTGCTTGCAGCACCCGAGAAGCCCAGCAAATCACACAGCTGCTTCGTCTTTAAAAATTTAAAAAAGTAGAATCAGAGTTTCAAATATTACATTCAAGGTAAATCAATCATGAAGTTCAGTCAATTATCATACAAAAAAAACATAAAAAAAGATTGTGTTTTTACTATTAAAAGTCTATGTTAGATGCTGCTGCCTGAACTGATCCTAACATCGACTGATGTGATTCACTCCTTGTTTGCACATGATGTTGACACCTGACACTCGACTTCTGACAGCAGCTTCCTTGTGGTGAAGGTAAACGGCTGACTGCTGTGTGTCGCCCCGCTGAAACAAGCCCTCTCTGGTCTCTGATGATTCTGTGAAGCTCATCCCCCCCCCCCCCCACAACAACTTTGATTTCTGTGGGAGTGGGAGGGGGCAAGGCTGAGCATGAAGGCAATGCATCAAAATGCCTTTGCAGTGACGCTGATAACACAGCGCTGCCTCAGGAATAATAGACTTGATTGAATTAGCCATCCATTTTTCTCCCCATCCTCTCTCCTCATATCTGGCTGTGGCTTGATCCCACTGGCAGCCAAACGCTTGTGATTGGAGAGTCAGAGAAGGGGGCGGTGGACAGAGAAAAAAAGAGGAGAAAGTCAAGAGGTGAGAGGACGAGTTTGAAAGATGAAGACGGGATGTGAAAAAGGGGAAGGCTGAAATGGGAAGCCCAGGCGTGTGAATGTGTTTGAGTTGGGTTGGAGGGGTCGTAATGGACGCCCAAGCCTCTCTTTTGTCTGCTGTGTCCTTCAGATCTTGTCCTTCAGCCTCTGAAATGGAAGGACAGTACAATAGTGCTTTTCCTAACGGGAGCATGCAACCATCAAACAGAATTAGGGGAATGAGGTCTTCTCGGCTCTCGACAATTAGAGATGCCCAACAAGAAAGAGTCCTTCACATGAATGATTAGAGTGCGAGCCACATGAATCAACGGTGTACTGAGAGGAAGTGTGCTGCGGCATGTTTGAAAAGCATTTCCACTGGAAACATCTGAGACCTGTGGTATAAAAGAAGCATGCTACTCTTTGTATTCAACACGCCACACACCGGGAGAATATAAAGCATGAAATGGTGGCCAGGAGGGAAGAGGTGTCACTGTGGATCATGTTAAGATTCTACGGGCTCAGACTTTGAACGCCGTGGCTGCTTATTAATATTCCGGTCTCACCGCATGCTTCGTGGAGGCTGAGATGGGATTGCAGCGATAACTGAAGTACATGGCGTAGGATGCAATCCCCTGAATTACTGGAACCTGACCGGCAAGCTAAGCCGCCCATAAGGCCGCCTGGAAGTAAATCAATGCCTGTAATTGGTTTGTTTCCCTTCCCCTCCCAGGCCCTCGCTCTCCCTCGCTAACGTCTCATGAACATAGTTGACACAGTCCTAATTTGTTGTCTTTGTTGCTGTTTATGAAAGGAGAGGAAATAATGCAAGTGTGTTGAGAGGGTCACAGAGTGGAAGAGAACTTGAATGTAGGCAGCTCCTATTCATACCATAACATATCCAGCCGTGATATTTCAAAATTGCATGTGTTCTTTGGCTCATCTGCCTTTGTTGTATTTGTGCTTAAAGATGCGATCAGGGAAAGTCATTCTTCAGGTTCTATTCAAAGTTAAACTTGTAGACAGAAAAAAAGATTTGTGTAACTTGAATAAATGGACTGTATTTATATAGCACTTTTCTAGTCTTGGCACCATTCACCTACTGAAATGTGATGTTCAGTATCTTGCCAGAGGACACTTGGACATGTAGTCTGCAGGGGCCAGGGATCAAACCACCGACCTTCTGATTGCCACAGCCATCCTATGACTTGATCGCAAACACAGTGAGTCACTTTGAATCTGAAGCTCAGAGGCAAATATTTATAAAAAACACTTCATAACTATATCTTTTACAGCATGTATCTTAAATGTTTGTAAATTATAAGTTGTGCTTAAATGTGCTGATTCAAAAGCCACTCCACCATTTTCAATACCTCTTATTAAATGACTGAAATGTCATGGCTTTCCAAAGTGACCCTGGCTGTCTAACACAGTATACCAACCTATCGTGTTCATTTTGGATCATTCTGCAGCACACACTTCACATCCAGAGTCAATGCAGGAAGTTGTGTGTCCTTTATGTAGCAAATAATATAATAAACTAAACTAAACCAAACTTTTATGTTGCAAAGCAGGAATTCAGGCTGTGGGGCTCAGGCAGGGTGCAGGAGACCACAGGTAGGTCCCAGAACAATCCAGCTATGCTCTTCTGAAACTGTGATCTTTCCCTACCCTTAACCAGACCATAAAGCCCAGTTCAGACCAAAGATTGGCGACGAGACAAAACCGTTTTAGAACATCGCAGAGAAAAGTTTCAGAGGTCTGAACCGGCCAAAAAAGTCAGAAGTTAGGATGGAAGTACAAAGAGTGGTTGTACAAGTATAATCTCGTCGCATTGGTGTGAACTGGCAGGTTTCAGAACGCTGCAAGTAGTTGAAAGTTTCAACTCGTCTCATCGCGAGTCTTTGGTCTGGACTGGGCTTAATATCCATGCACAGAAAGAATGTTAGAGTAAGGGTTTGGGTTAGAGGATTTCGGATACTGTGCAACGTACAGTAGAACTATTAAATGAACTGAACAACCATGTTTGTTTTTATATTTCAGAAGAAATACTAGTCACAATTAGCACAATTAGTTTTATCACATGAATAAAATTCTATTATTTTGCATTTCAGAACTGTTTTTAAGTACATATTAACAATGAAAAGCCAATCTTACCAGTGTACCTTAATTGGGAGTCAAATGCAAAGAAAGTTACTTTATGAACTTGACTTTAAGATTTGTAATTGTTTATTTATTTACTGTAAACAAAAGAAAAATGTTTGAATCTGTCATTTTTGCACAATTCCTCCAATGTCCCAAATCACAAAAACAGTAAAAAAAAATTATACAAACAACACAGTCCGAAAACCATATGCTGATATACATAGTCAATATGTGCAGTAACTTCTAAATAATTTTGATTACTCACTGATCTGACTTACTGTCCAGTGATCACCGGTTAATGAGACAGCGTTTGCAGCACTTTGCAGCAGTTCCAGTTGGGCTGCTTTCTCCGTGTCGTACAGGCTGTGTATGCGTGAAACTACTGTCCCCCTCGACAACGTTTTAAAAGTAAACTTTGCATTCAGAATCTTATTGGCATCCATTTCGACGTCTCGCGCTCACCATCCACTCAAAACATAACATTAGCCTACTACTCTTTGGCTGGCTCGTATGCCCAAACAAGTGTGTGCGGCGTGCTTGTTTCCGGTCTAGCTAGATCCGGTGTGGTGTTGTAGTTTTTCTAACGTTACTAGTTGTTGCAACAGCATGTGAAAAAAACGACAAAGTTTGCTAGGCCAAAAATAACGTTAATCTCGCGCAAAAAAAATGTACGCTGTTAAAATGGGTTTGTGTTAACGCCGTTAATAACACGTTTAACTGACAGCACTAATATATATATATATATATATATATATATATATATATATATATATATATATATATATATATAATACATAAAAGTAAAAAGATGCAACTTTCTCTCATGAGAGTGAAAACGTCTGCCTTTACAAAGCTGTAGAGCTAACAGCCAACTTGACACCTTGTATGCTCGCAAAATATTCATCAAGTTGGGTCCGTCACTTTTGTGTGCTAAGATTTATATATCCATATATATAAATATATCCAGTAGTTTGTGGGAAAAGTGTCAGGTAATGATGATGGGAAGGTTTTCTCATGTTCATTCCACAAACAATGACAATAATAAATATTTTAATCTAATATTTTACCATCAGAAAATATATCAACCATTGTTTTTTATGTGTACGACAATTTTGAACAGATGCCGATAGTGACAGTTTTAATTGTTCTCCCACCCGGTCGCCATCAAGAGTCATCCTTTTTATGATTTTCTGGGGCATGATTCGGAAACCATGATGACTCAACGGATGGAGCAGCGGCGCCGTGTCAGACTGTGGATTAGGAGCCAGCTTCTCTAATGTCCCACCTCTGATCTCAGCCATTCAGAGCCCAAACTGCCCACGGATCAGGGTTTACAGGTCTGCTCTTCTGCTCTCTGCAGTTCTGTGCACAAATAAATGGCTCGGTCTATTTTCTGCTGTCTGGGGTTGAACAGGGCTGCAGTCGTGCTGAGATGAAACAGGGGGGGTTGATGCGCTCCTTCACCTCTACACCCTTCATTCCTCTGCATCACATCTACCCCTTCTACCTTCACTTCCAGCCCTGCAATCTCCCCCATTCCTCCGCTCTCACTCCTACGTTCCCTTCACCATCCGTCTGTTTTCTCTCCTCTCCTCTCTGCACAGCCTCTTTAGATTTATCACCGGCGTGCCTCTACCTCTGCTTAGCTCTCGGGCCCCGTCACCAAGCAGAGGGGGCGGGCAAGCCGCCTCACTTCTGAATGAGGTGACACCCACCAGCTGACGTGAGGTCAGACACAGCAGAATGAGGTGGCGTGCCCATCGCGCTCTGCCTATTATCCATGGCAGAGGTGAAATATGTGGCCACATTACTGTCTTCATAATAACCCCCCCCCCCCATGCCACTGTAGTATATGATTGACTTAAGTCTTTGTTATAACACACATTGGTGCCATTTGGCTGAGGCATATGGTTAGAGGGCATATTCCAGAGGAAGTGACTTTGCTGGAGCAAATGGGGACCACTGACTGATTGGCCCCAGGACCTACCCCCATCACCACGTCTCATGTTACACAGAACAGTACATAGCCACATGTTTGAACAGAAAAACCTTAGAGCGTGCATTATCGGACTTTGTGCCTCTCCGGACTTTTCATGGAGTCTGTAAATTGATGCTGAAATCTTTGATGTAATAAACCTTTTATAATCAAGATCAGTGTCGGCGATTTCCTCTTCCATACAGCACCACAGCAACGAAACTAAAGATACCACCCTACCTGACGTTGTCGTTGACGAGATTGGGTTCACGAGAGAAGATTTTACCACTATTTTAAAGAAAACTCAAATGATGAAATATGACAGAAAAAATTGTCTTTTATTCAAATGAAGGTCAGAAAATTAGTAGTGGGAAAGGTTTTGCCACAAACTCAATAGTTTTCTCTCCTGTAACCTCTCTAATAATTGTGACGTCCCTCTCTCCTCCCAAACAACCTATTAAATCAAATAATGATTCATTTCTTACATTTTTTTTTTCATTTGTATCTTATTCTTTTTTATTTTATTCTGTTTCATTGTCATGACTGTTCTTAATTGCTCTTTAATGTTTTATGTAAAGCACTTTAAATTGCCTTGTTGCTAAAAGGTGCTATAGAAAAACCGTTCCCTTGCACTGTAAATCCAAATTCGCTAACTCAACCTAAATTTTTTTTGGAAACGGCGTGCACTCAAAACTTTTAATTTAGTACAGCATGGTAACATTAAAGTTTTGAGTACACTAAACATAAAATAAATGTATCACATGAGTGTTATCTGAAAGGAAATTTATGTCAGTTTAACATCATTTTTTTAGTCATGCAACAAAAATAATTAGTGTTTTCTTAACATATAATTCTACGTTATATTAACATAGAATGATCAGGTTGCTTAATGTGTATTGTTATGTTTATTAAACACAAAAAGTTATGTGTCATAACTTGTTAATTTTATGTACAGACAACAGTTAAAACAACATAACCACATCTATAGCGGAGATATCATGAGTGTTTGGGTGTGGCCGCCCAAGGGCCCCATGCGAAATAGGAGCGCCTCTAAAGCCGCTGATCTTGCATCACTTGACACAAAAGGACCGCTAGAGAAGTGACACACCACAGCTTAATGACTGAAGAAAGCCTATTACTGCTCAAAGTCTAACACTGTTATACTCCAGCTCTTCTTATCAAACGTAACAGTCACTTAACTCGTGGTTACAAATGTAAACCAGCACAACAATGACAATTACCAGGCAACAAAAATTCTAAGCAGACACGTTTAATAAATGGAATTCATAAAGTTACATTTGTATTTCAAACAAACTGCAAACTTCTCAGCAAATTTTAACACAACTCTATTTACCGCCTTGCATCATGGGAATTGACCAGCCAATGAACCAATTGCATCTGACTGCAGTACGCAGATGGGGGTTGGGATAAATGTGGGCGGAGCTAAATGTTTGACTTTTATAAAGTACTTTCCATCTCAATTTGAGAAGTGTGAAATGCCAAATTCACAATTCACAAGCCGTTGACAGGTACTCCCTCCGCCGGTGGCACTAGTGCTTTCTTGTTTGCCACAACACGTGTTATATTTTAGTTGAAATTTGAATAGGCTACATCACTTATCTGCGGTGTATAATTAATTTATTGTGTCCATGCTTTAACTTTGCCGTGAAAGAAGATTTTTTAGGAAGGTTATTTTAAACTCAAAAGGCAACTCTTTATTGTTGCAACACACACACACGCTTTTTTTTCAACTGATAACTTAACTTACATACCCAAGTTCAATCAACACATACATATCTGACAAAAAATTAAAATAGTCGACCCAATTAATAAATGCAAGTTTATGAGTTTCAAAAACTCATAAAGTTGAGTTCAAAATCCACAACTTGTATAAGCTCGTTCAGTTAAAAATAAGAAATAAGTGGACATAACTAAATGGGTCTGTACTTTTTTGCAGTGTAGCTTTCACCCATTATTTCCTCCAGGTGGTCATATCTAAAAATACCAATAATAATAATAATAATAATACCTGCTGGTAGCAGGGCCAACCCATGGCGGTCTCCTCCCCTCAGTTTTGTCCTCTTCAGCTAGTCTTTCTGTGCTGGAGACCAGAGTGAAAGCTCTATTTTAAGGGTCTTTATGTGGTTTGGAGTTTGGTTTAATTCCTGTTTTTGTGTTTGTACTTTCAGATGAGTCTTATTTTACCGTTTACTGAACACTTTCAATCATTTCGGAGCTCTGCTTTTACTACTAAAGCATACCAAACCTCTCCTGCTGTTGCAGCTACACATTAAAAGCTTTACACTGTTGAACCGGGGGGACTGAGCTTTTATTGTGAAAAAAGTTAAATGAAAAAAAAAAAACTATGAGGTAGGACAATTGATTTAAACGGTTTTATAACATGATTTGATGTTGAATTATTTTATTGATACAGTGGCACCAGTATTGTGATAGTGTTGTATTCCTGAGCCAGAGTTACTGTATTCCTTTTTTTCCTTTTCTGGCAGTTGCACAGAAATTCTATGCTGTCCATTGAGCTTAACAATATATGCCATTTTAACAGTCAATTTGAATGTTGTATCAAATCAAACATAACACAAATTGTATGTATCCTTTCTATTCAAACATTTTAAATTAGACAAACAAAGAAATGGAAGTTGTTCTCAACCTTTAAATTCAACGTTGCTTTGACTAGTTAAAACTAATTATGTGTACTAAAACATAATACGTTGGTAAAAACACAAAACTTTGTGGCAGTTTTATGGTAAAACAGCACAAAAGATTTGTGTTCAGCATAACTCTAGAACTTATGTTGTAATCATGTGTTTTTGTTGTGTTAAGTGAACACAATATTTTCATTTTGTTGAACATGAAAGTGACCGCTTGTCATATGAACATAAAAACATTGAGTACATATTTTGACAACCATTTTTTAGGTTTACTTAACTATAAACATATATGCTAAGTGCACAGTATATGTGTTGTTAATTGGCTTTGAACTAATTATGTGATGTTGACGTTATACATTTAAGTAGAATTAACTCAAAAGTCAAAAATTGTTGACGTAACATAAAAAAATTATGTTAACCTCACATGGGATGATTTTTTGTGTCAAATGAACATAAAGTTTTCATGTTGTTTTGACAATCCTGAACATTTGTGTGGACGTAACATTAAAATTTTGTGTCATGGATGGATTGGGGTTTACAGTGTGGCTTGCCCTACAACCTCAGCCTGTCAGTCAGTCACCAGGGCATGTGAAGGCTTTTATCTTCTGCCTGTCAGTCAGTGTCCAGGGCAATAGAGAACACCTGTCTGTCTCAGAAGTGTAACTGCACAATCTCACTATTATATTATATTGCAGCAAACGCTATCAGCGTGAAGTTTTAAAAACTGTAACCACACTTGTGTCGGCTTTACCGGCATTGCCATGTGTGTGTGTGTGTGTGTGTGTGTGTCTGTGTGCGTGTGTGTGCGCGTGTGTGTGTCGGAGCTGAGCCTCGCTCGCTGTGAAAGATGCAGAGAGGACAGAGGAGCTCGGGCTTACATGCTCTGATGTACCAAAATTTGGCACCGATTGATTTATGAATTGGTCCTTGGTTATTCTGCACTTGTGTTCTGGTATCACGATGTACTTTTAACCTCGACGAGAAATATTGTAACGTTTTAACCTAGCGAGATCTCTTGGGACAAGGTAACGGTCGGTAGATAATGTTAGCAAGTAACGGTGGCGTTATTGTTCATATTTTGTCACAATGTTTAGTAATTACAGTAGTATTGGTTATAGTGAGTGAAAATGTGATGTGAAATGCACATTGTAAAGTGTTATTTATCTTGAATTGTTCATATCTGTAAAGCTGAACGGACTCACAGTAGTCAAATGGGCTTTCTGGTTCACCGTACTACACCATAGTTGTGTTGTCCAAATAACATGATTGAGATCATCTGGCAAAACTACTGCCTTGTATGAAACATGTCTGCTCGTAGTGTTCCTGGATCTCAACAATGACTTGGTGAATACAGGGTTAGGATAAGCAATACAAATTATGAGTAAAATTACTAAAATAAGAGCAAAGATGTAAGAAAGCGTAACTGTCCTTTAGGGTCAGGATGGAGACTAACAGGATGGAGACAAATCGGCCTGCCACAAGGTGCACAAGCCAAGGACAACATTTAGAGGTGGACCAGTGGTTCTGCATTGATGACTTTGTTCTCCGATCTCTCAAAGTTTGTGTGTGTGTGTGCAGTGGATGTGACAGCATTGTCAAGGACACGGTTATGAGGCAAAGGCCCCTGTCTCACACGGGGACAGAGGTCTGGTGTAATCAGGTCTCTGCAGGCACCACGTCAACCTGCCTGTCATACATACACACAAACTCACACATATCAGAATCACATTAAGCCGGGCCACTGTGTTCCACTCAAGTCGTTCCATTTGCTTTGATCGATACATGAAAAGTGAACCAAGACTGGTCCAATGCCTTCTAGTGACAAACAAGGGCCCGAGTGGCTGTCAATCGAAAGCCATGCATTGCATTTTGTTCTGCTGCGCTGCTTATCGGGTAAGAACAGGACTCTCTGTCTCTCTCTGGCCGATAATCAAACCCACACATGCCTCTTTGACCCTTTCTCCCATACTACCCCCTCCTTAATAAATCAGCGCGTTGATACTTAGCAGATTGCATGGCTGTTTTTTTCCCTGATAGTTCCAACAAGCACGGCGCTGCTGAGAGCATACAGTAAACACGCTCAGTAACACTTTGGTGGTAGCAGGAACAGAGAGACTCTCATCACAAGTTCTGCAATCCAATTTTCACATTATGCCAGGCGAATCGTTGTTGCCAGGCAATAGTATATCGATGGTTCGCTTAACTTGCTCCATCTGCATTCCTGTGTCTATTTAATGGCAGCCCAAGTCGTTCCGTCACGTCTTCTCCAAAGGGTCTGTTGTTTGTATTATTCAGAGCATCACTGACAATGGCATCCTCAGGGAGGAAGAAGGGAAACTGAAGATGGTGCTCAAATAGTGCTTTATATGAGTAAGATCTGAAAAAGCTGACAAGAATATCCCAATACAGAAAAAAATGAAAGAACTGTGCTGCTTAAACATGAGAAGTAACCAGCATTTCAAACAAGAGTAGCATTTATTATAATTGTCTTGTTGCTTTATTGCATACAAATATCAGTATATGCATTTAAGAGTACAGCTTCTTTTCTCTCAGTAAAAATGTGCATGGGAAGTGAAGCTCCTTATTAGGAATAAACACCGCCATCTAGTGCTGGTTGTGGCTGATGACTGCAGATGAGCAATCAGAAGCTGTTGCAAAGGATGAAAGAACCAGAGATAGAAACTACACTGTCATCTGCACCAGCTCATCTCAGGCTCCGCTCCCTGTTTCCTTATCGGGTCCACAGCCAGACAAACCGATGCACACAAGCCCCGCCGAAATCCATAGCACAGAACATCTAGGATCAATAGCTTTCTGGGAACGCAGCCAAAGACACTTGTATCCCCACTGTAGTCTGTGCTCACTACCTGTGTCACTTTACTCATGTTAACAGGGGTTCTATACTAGGCTAGGATGTATTTTCATATTGGACAACAGGGTCTCTCACAATACAAACACTTTCAACCAGCTTTATGGTGTCGGTCAGCTCCCAGTAAATCCTCACATGTTCTCATCTTCTCTTCTTCCTCACAGGGAACAAAAAGCCCCAGCTCATTTATCACAAGTGTGGATTTTCTTTGTGATATTGTGCATTCAGTGTGAGTTTCGACCGCAGAGATGCCTGATAGAACCGGCTGACAGAAGGCAGGAGGAGAAATTCCTCCAACACCAAGATTGCAAAAGCATTTTTGTTGCTTGTGAGGATAATGATATGGCCTGTGTCGCAGAGAGGGGGCAGGGAAGGTGGAGCTGGAGCCGAGGAAACATGTCTGTTCTGACCAAAGAAAAAGGAAATAACAGCAGACATAGCCCAGTTGATATGAGGACAGCATATATCCAGCCCCCAAACACATAAGCCACCATCTAATATAGCTTGTGTGTTCTCTGCAAAACTCTATAAAGGATCTGCAGAAAACCGTAATTAGAAGAGAGCTGCCATTTGGGGGGAAAGGCAGTGGCCTGATATCAAGGGTGCAATTTCCACTGGGGATGGAGGGGACATTTTATTATTTCAGGTTTACTTTTTCTGTTAAGCCACCACAGTCCAGATGAGAGAGAATCTGTGTTAATAAAAATGGTGATATTTGCTTTTAGTTATTAGCATGTGCTCAGAGAAATGAACTCAGTGAGTAGTAGCAGGTGGCACGTCGCCTCCACCCTAATGGTGAAGGTTGTTGTGGCTGTATGGGACCTGAAATAAAGACCTGCAGACACTACTCTCAAGAGTGGCTTCAAAATGATACTGCCCACTATATTTTTCCAGATTAATATTTCATACACATACATGTACATTTTATTGTGCCCCCCACACTTCCGAAACCAAACCTACACCATTGCCCAATTGAATGCACTTTTGAATTGAAGAGGGTATTTTATAGATATTTATTTTCAAATCCATGTCTTTATATTTGAATCTACAAGTGTTATCTAAAATATTCCAAACATGTTTTGTCTTTATTCTGCTGCCGCCCCAATACAATGGCTGTAAATGGAATTTTGATTATCACAGCATTGAAAAATTACCTTTCGAATTTTTTCCATTTATGAATTGCGCTGTAGAATTATCTATCTATCTATCTATCTAACTATCTATCTATCTATCTATCTGTCTTAAAGAGCACGGTGTCTTCCAGAAACAGTGACCCCATTACTCTGGATAATCGTCAGAACATGCTGAAAACTGTTTCCTAGGGACTATTTCCTCAGTAGAAAGTAGTTCCAGTGAAAACTGTGAGGTCTATGGAATGTGAAATTGGGCCAATACACACCAGTACATGGAACTTACTGTAATGTCGACCTACTATCTTTTTTTTCTGGAGCTTTCAACCATTTCCTCAGTTGTCATTGAGAAATCTAATGTGACCTAAGGTAGTTGTATCTGGGGGAAGAAGGTGACCCCTGTCTTGATCTTGAAGTCATAACATATTATTTACTTTCACATTACATTTATACTTTCTAATAAATGTAGGTATTATAGTGTACAGTCGATAAGAATGTGAGCTTTTACAATGCTATATGAAGAGCAGCAGCTAGTGATAACATAGTTTTAGGTAAGCAGAGTAGCAGCAAGCATGCAGCAAAAGAGTGAGCAGAACATTGATAGCTCAAGCATGAAAACGGAGTGTTGGATATATGTTGCAAAAAGAAGAGTATGTGAATGTAACAGCGGACTCAGATTGACTGCCTAAACTAGCTGGGTGTAGCAGTAGCTCAGTCCGTAGGGACTTGGCTTGGGATCAAGTCCCCGTACAGACCAAAGTACGGAGTGTGGACTGGTAGCTGGAGAGATGCGAGTTCACCTCCTGGGCAATGCCAAGGTGCCATTCAGCAAATCTGCATATCATCTGTAGAGGAGGATAACGTGCTGACGTTTACGGTAAGCGTATTGTCTCACAGACGCTAGTTTGCTGCTCCAGCAAAGACCTAGGCCTACTCAACTCTGCTTTATTGTTTAATTTAGCGGCTAATTGCCTGGATTGCATTTAAACTACACTAGTTATACTCAAGCACGTATAGTTCTCTTCCCTTACAGCGACTGCCTTGCTGATCTCACTTGTTAATTGTTAAAACGCTGTTAGCTACTTTTGCTTAGCCATTAGCAATGGCTAATTCCTCTCCCTCTCCTGCTCTCCCTTGCTTGGTGTGTCAAATGTTTAGCTATTCCTCTGCCTCCTTTAGTGATAAAAATACATGTAATAAATGTAGTTTATTCGCTGCTCCGGAGGTGAGGCTTAGTGAGTTTGAGGCACAGCTCCACACCATGGAATCAAAATCGTATGCTTCCGTTGCTAGCCAGCGCTCCGTAGCTGGTGCGGGCCAACTTACTGTAGCTTCTGTTAGCAGTCCCCCGGCAACAGTTTCTCCCCACTCAGTGATACACCCGCTGAGAAACCAACTCTGGTTATTGGGAGCTCTATACTGTGGAACGTGAAGTTGGTGGCTCCAGCGGCTGCGGTCGTGTGCGTCCTTGGGGCCAGAGTGGGCGATGAGGAATCCTATCTAAAGCTGCTGGCTAAAGATAACCGTGAATACAATAAGATCATACTTCACGTAGGTGGTAATGATACCCTATTACGCAAATCGGAGATCACTAAAATTAATGTTAAGTCACTTTGTGCATATGCAAAGACAATGTCAGCCTGGTCTGATTAGGAGAGACGGCATTCATCCCACTTTGGACGGAGCCGCTATCATATCAAGAAATCTGACCGAGTCTATTATCGGTCATAGACCATGACAACCCAAGTTTGATATCAGGAATCAGAGGTGCAGTGCTACGCGCTCCTATGTGCTTCCGTTAGAACAGTCGCCCACTCATAGTTCCATAACCACAGTGTCTGTCCCCCGATTCAGATCAGTTAAATCAAAGGTAAACAAAATTGGAGCAATACTTAACAACCTAATTGGAATTAAATCTACCACTACAATAATAGAACAGAATAGAACAATTAGATGTGGACTATTAAATATTAGATCTCTGTCTTCTAAAGCAATATTAGTAAACTATTTGATATCAGATATCAGAGATAATCAAATTGATCTACTCTTACCGAAATATGGCTGTGCAATGGAGAATATGTTAGTCTAAATGAAGCCACTCCTCCCAGTTATAATACTACTCAAATTCCTAGAGGCTCTGGCCGAGGAGGGGGAGTTGCAGCCATCTTCACTTCAAGCCTGTTAATTAATCCTAAATCTAAACTAAATTATAACTTGTTTGAAAGCCTTGTTCTTAGTCTTCTACAGCCAATTATATTATTTGTTGTTTACCAAGCTCCAGGTCTGTATTCTTAATTTTTATCTGAATTATCTGAGTTTTTAGCATGTGTAGTCCTTAAATCAGATATACTACTTATTATAGATGATGTTAATATGTGGACGTTGACAACAATAGCCTTAGTATTGCCTTAGTATTGCTTTCAACTCATTACTAGATTAAATTGGTTTCAGTCAGAGTGTGCATAAGGCCACTCACTATTTTAACCACACCCTCGACCTTGTGCTGGCATATGGCATCGAAATTGAAGATTTAATAGTATTTCCGCAGAATCCTTTATTATCAGACCATTCGTTGATAACTTTCAAATTCCTACTACCCGACTATACGAAATTAGATAAAAGCTTCTACACTAGATGCCTATCTGACAGTGCTATAGCTAAATTTAAGGAAGATATTCCAACAGTAGTTAACTCAATGACGTGCCTTAATATAACAGAGGACCTTTATGTTAACTTGAGTCCCTCCCAAATTGATAATTTTGTAGACGGTGCTACGGCATTGCTACAGACGACTTTAGACTCTGTTGCTCCTCTCAAAAAGAAGATGATTAAACAAAGGAAACTAGCGCTTTGGTATAACTCCCAAACTCGCAAATTAAAACAAATCTCACGGAAACTTGAAACTAAATGGCGTTCCTCCAAATTGGAAGAATCTTGTTTAGATTGGCAAGATAGTTTAAAAACCTATAGGAGGGCCCTCAGAAATGCCAGATCAGACTATTACTCATCATTAATAGAAGAAAATAAGAACAACCCAAGGTTTCTTTTCAGCACTGTAGCCAGGCTGACAGAGAGCCACAGCTCTACTGAGCCATCTATTCCCCTAGCTCTTAGTAGTGACGACTTTATGAGGTTCTTTAATGATACATTTATAACAATTAGAGATAAAATTCATCATCTTTTGCCCTCAACTTCTAATGGTTCACCTTTTAACGCAGGACCGCTAGAAAGAACGACAAGACCTGACATATACTTAGACTGCTTTTATCCTATAGACCTGCAACATTTAATGCTAAAGGTCTCTTCAGCTAAACCATCTTCCTGTCTCTTAGACCCCATCCCAACGAGGCTACTTAAAGAAGCGTTACCCGTGGTTAACACTTCATTACTAGATATTATCAATATGTCTTTATTAACAGGTTATGTACCGCAGTCATTTAAAGTAGCTGTGATAAAACCTCTTCTGAAAAAACCCACCATCAATCCTGAGGTCTTAGCCAACTATAGACCTATATCTAATCTCCCCTTTCTCTCCAAGATCCTTGAGAAGGTAGACGCTAATCAGTTATGTGATTTTCTACATAGGAATAGTTTATTTGAGGACTTTCAGTCAGGATTTAGAATGCATCATAGAACAGAGACGGCACTGGTGAAAATGTATATGTATAGCTTCAGACACGGCACCCCTTCTCTTCTCTGCTTCTCTTCATAGTTGTCAGATTCATCGACCAACCCTTTTAGAACTGGCTCAGGTTTGCCTTGCACCAGCTCTTAATTATGCTGTTATAGTTTTAGACTGCCGGGGGACTTCCTTCCTTTGACACACTGAGCTCCTCTCTCTTCTCTCTTTCCACCTGTGTGCATCCATGTCGAAGAAATGCTTGTTACTAACCTAGCTCTGGGGAGCTTATTCCCCGTAGCCCTTATGTTTTTTTAGGGTGGCACCTAAATCATGGTCCTGCTCCGCGCCCTGCTATGCCCTGCTACACTTTGCTACGCTCTGCAGTGCCCTGCTATGCCCTGCTACGTCCTGCTATGCTCTGCTACACCCTGTAACGCCCTGCAGTGCCCTGCTACACCATAAACTACTACAACTACTATTTCTAGTCATAGTTCCAGTATCTTTATTGTGACTATTATTGCCACTGTTCATCATACCCCCAACCAGCATCGTCACACACCGCCTACCAAGAGCCTGGGTCTGTCCGAGGTTCCTCCCTAAAAGGAGTTTTCCTCACCACTGTCGCACTAAATGCTTGCTCTTGGGGGAATTACTGGAATTGTTGGGTCTTTGTAAATTATAGAGTGTGGTCTAGACTTACTATATCTGTAAAGTGTCTTGAGATAACTCTTGTTATGATTTGATACTATGAATAAAATTGAATTGAATTGAATAGCTACATACAGGTAAGTGAGAAAATATGCTTTTTGTAATTTGTGTGATCTGACCCTTTAACATTCTTGCCGTGGTCACAACAATGAAGAATCTCCACTGGAAAAGAATTCATTTCATCAAATTAATGAGACATGGTCTTATTGTCCTGGAATTCATTTCTAAAGGGACATGCACTGAGGTTATCTGAAATTCACTCATTTGAAAAATGTAATGACTCCTTACATCTGGGACAGTGACATGATTTATAGTGCTTATTTTCTCACCACAATATGTCCACTGCATCAGAATAGAAATCACACTTTATCCAGGTCTATCCGGAGCCGTGTTCTCCCCACCGCTATTCATTTGTGTTCCCCATTAGTAATCCAATTACGCACACTGGCTCCTGCCACCGATGACGCTGATCGGTTTTTAATCTTATTAAGCCTTTCAACTCATTCAATTGTTTGTTTCAAATCAGCCAGAAACATGGTCACTGGGAGGACAGAGGAATGACACTTGGGCCAATATCCGACGAATGGAAAATCAACAGAAAGCTGGGGGTGCTGCTTCTGCCAGCATTTCTCCTCAATCACAGACTGTTCCAGGCAGGTTATACATGAGATGATAATAACCATAATAATCATAATAGTATTAATATTCAAAATAATAATAAAAATACATTATATTTATATTGGATTTTCAGGGGCCTTTTCATAGATGGGCAGGGTGTTGGCCTCTCGGATGTGGTAGGCGAGGGTGTTCCAGAGGGAGGGAACAGCAGATGCAATGGCCCTGTTGCCCCCGGTTTGGCGCTTGGTCCGGATGGTTTGCAGCAGGTTGGTGTCTGCAGATCTGAGGCGTCGGGTGGGGATATATTGTTGAAGGAGATCAGAGAAGTGTTGTGTGTGTGTGGGGGGGGGGGGGGGGGTTCAAGTTGTTTAGGCATTTGTAGGTGGTAAGTAGAATTTTGAAATGGATCCAGTGTTCAACACCGGGAGCCAGTGGAGTTCTTGGAGGACAGAGGTGATGTGGTCTCTGCTCTCTCGGTGCCATTGAGCATGCTGGCAGCAGAGTTTTAGACATATTGGAGTTAATGGATCTTGTTGGGTGAACCGTAGAGGACGCTATTGCAGTAGTCAAGTCTGGAGGTTATGAGGGCATGGATAATGTTTTCGGCAGCAGCAGAGGGCAGGGAGAGCCGGAGGCGGACAATGTCTTTGAGGTGGAAGAAAGTGAATTTTTTAACCTGGTTAACATGTGGTAGGAACAAGAGGGTAGGGTCAAGGATGATTCTGAGGTTGCCGACCTAGATGGAGGGGGTGACGATGTAGCTGTCGATGTTGAGTAAGAAGGGTCAGGGTCAGGATTTCAGATTAATTGCAGTTCAGTTTGAGGAAGTTCTGTTGCATCCACGACTTAATGTCTGCAAGGGAGGTGATAAGGGTAGAGTGAGTGGCTGGGATGATTGTTTTGGAGGAAGGTAGAGTTGAGTGTTGTCGTCGTAGCATTTGAAACGGTGGCCATGATGGCAGAGGATCTGTCCCAGAGGAAGGATGTACAGGATGAAGAGAATGGAACCAAACATTGAACCCTGTAGGACTCCGTGGGTGACTGGGGAAGATTTGTAGTTGTTTATGGAGATGTATTTATGTCTTTCAAAGAGGTTTGAGTGAAACCAGGATAGTGCGGCGCCGATTAAGCCGACGTGCTGAAGCCGTGTGAGTAGGATGGAATGGTTGATGGAGTTGAAGGTGTCTATAATACATTCACTCAGGAATTGTTCTTTAGGGATTTCGTGTTGAAGAGTGCAAATTTGAGATGTGGTTAATTTTGAGTTGGCTGGTTTGCTTTGGCCAGGGGTCGTAAGTAGGTAGAGCGCATGTGTTGTGATGATTCAGTGGAGCTGCAACTTAGCCTTCATGCCGGCTCGACATGATTGGGATGGAATGTTCCGACCCAGAGTGAAGAACGTTTTGCCAGGATCCTCTGTGGATGTATTTGGGACTACGCAACAGCTACACAGGGTGATCCAGCAGTGGATTTCAGTGCTGTGCTAGTTGCTAGCTAACTGCTGAGGGTGAATTCTCATGTAGCCAGGTTTCAGACAGGCAGTGAAAATCAAGATTAGATTTAGTAAGAAGATGAAACACTTTTTTTTTGTTGTGATTGTTGGATTTAGCCGTTTCCTGTAGCATCTGTTAACAGTCATATCGTGTTCATTACTTTCTATGTTGCCGGAAACATGCCGGCCTCCAGCCACCACGCTTGGCAGCACTGCTCCACACAGCCGCCTGCGGTCGCCCCCCCAACTTCACATGCCGACACTCCAGATTCCCGACCCACTAACAAACATGCATTCCACACTGGGCTCCCACAGCACCGGAACAGCAGTGACAACCAGCCAGGTTAGTTTGCCCGTTATCCGATATTGACACGCTGTTTAAGGAGCGTGCCAATGAGAGTGTGGTTTTGCACCTGGCATAGCTTCACAGGTAGAAGTTCCTTCTTCTATCATTTCCGTGGAATAGCAGCAGTTGTAGCCATTTGTATGAACTGGGCCGGGGCATTGATGAATATCTCCGGATAATAAGAGAGAGATCACGCTGATCAGCGCATCGTTTTGGTGGAGTTTTACCACAGGGGGTTTGAAATGTATGTTAAGTCGGCCAGGTTGAATGAAGTCTTTAAGGATATATCTCCTGTATCCAGAGTGTTTGGCATCAGTTTGCTGGTTTAAAGGATCAGGATCCGCTTTAGCACTTGAAAAATGTGTCAAGCACTGGCCATCTGGTTTTAAAATAATTGCCAGAAATACATATACCTGGAGAACCACAAGCACACCTCTACCACCTGCAGCCATCTTTGCTTAAGCAGTTGTGTGTAGGTTCGATCTTTAAATACTCGGCTGATTTAGATACAGAGTCACGTCTGGAGGGGCAATTTGGAATCTAACTTACTTACATTCTGTAGGAGTGGAAGTCAATATTCCCATTAATATCATTCCCATATTTCGGGCTTTGAAAAGGGGAATTGGTGATAAATGTTGTCAAATAAATAATCAGTCTAGATGAAGTTGGCCTCAAATGCCTCTCTGCCAGCTGAGATAGGAATCCACAAAGTGTATCTGCCATAAAAGATAAGGGGGAATCTCATTTTGTCCCGATCTTCCTTCTCACAAACCTGCCATTTTTCTCTTACTCAAGCTCTCTTTCTTTCACACTCTTCCTTCCAGGGAACAGCTTTCTCACTCTGTAGCCCGCTGCATCGACACATCAGCATTTAAAACAAAGAACACGTGGTGGTGGTGTTGGCACGTAATGTGTTAAATGAACTACTTGGTTAGGTTTAGGAAAAGATCATGGTTTGGGTTGAAGTAAGAATGGTTGTTACGAAACTTAAGTTATGTACGTAAGTTAAAGGGTAATTTCAATATTTTTCAACCTGGACCCTTTTGTCCCATGCATTTGAGTTTAAGTGACTAATCTTTGAAATTGGTCCAGTATTGAGCTGTAACGCTGTAACGCTGTAACCAGCAGCCGTGAAGCAGGCTGCAATGTAACCCTATAGGACAAATGTGCACCATCAATGAACCTTTCATAAGTTGTGCTACAGCTACAAATGCAGACAGAGCAGAGGTAAGCTAATGCTATTAGCTGAAGTGACTGTGTTGACCTGGCATCAGTTAGTTACACAAAAAAGCATGGCAGTATAATGGAAACTTCATCATATTTCTATAATGTGGAGAGACACTTTAAATAACAATCTGAGCCTGTCAGTAGAAAAAACTGTTTTTTGGTAGAAGTACACTGACGGTGCACATTTGTACTATAGGGTTACATTGCAGCCTGCTTCATGGCTGCCGGTTACAGCATTCTCGCTTAATACTGGACCAATATTAAAGATGTTTGTTCACATTAGTCACTTAGACACCAATGCATGGGAGGGTCCAGGTTGAAAAATACAGAAATTCCCCTTTAAAATAAGTGACTTTTGGTTTCACACAGGAAAAACAGTGTTCTCCTGGGTGAAAGTCCTGTGTTTGTCCATCTACCCCGACCTCCTCCCTACGTTGACTTTGAGACAAGACTGTGTTGAATCAAGGAAACTTGTGTGTCCACCATGACAAAGGATCCTGACTTTTTACAAATGACCATTGCCAATGTTTCCGTGGTGCCGGCAGGTCATTTTAACACATTATGTGCCACCACCACGTAATACAGTGTTAAAAGTTTTTTTTTAAGTGTTCACATTACATCACTACGCTATAATCAATTTTGATTGGAAATACTTTTTAATGGAGAGCTAGTTTCTATGATTACTGTCAGTGTGTTCATTCATCACCACTGTATGGACCATAGAAGCCATCTCAAACATAGATACCTCAAACCTAAACAAATCAAACCGAACCTTGGCTAGATGCCGTTAGAGGTACATGAGAAAATATAACTGTAGCCTGACATATATGATGCAATATAACACAATTATTTTTGTAATTTGAGTGAGCTTAGTAAATTGCTATAGCCACCACAGCATTGTTGACCTTCTTGGAATGGTCGGTTGGTGATTCCATCACATATAAATCACACCTACTTTCACGTGAAAGACAACCAAGAGTAGGAATGACAGCCATCTGTTTGCTGTCACACGGAACAGATCCCACCGGTGCATTACAACACGTACGGACGTAAACACCATATTGACGAGCGGAAGAAAGACCTGAAATACAGTTCACTAAAAATGGCCTCAGTAATGAGATTCGTAGTGATGTGTTGGCAGTACTTCACTGAAGGGAGATCCAGACAAAATGATGCAAAGCTATGAAACTTGGTAATGTATATTTCACCATGAGATTGTGTTGAAATTCTTTTTATGTGTTCCTTTAAGAGCTGTAAGGAATAGGAAGGCTCGAGGGCTCCAGAAATAAAATTTGCTTTGGAACAGATGACACACACTGCAGACTGGACATTTCCCCAAGTCCCATCCTCCTCACACCAACCCAATCACCGTGACCACCTTGAAGAGGACAGTTTGGCCATAAGACGCGTTTCTCTTTTTTTCTCCTCCACTCCATCTTCCTCCGTCCCTCCCTCCCTCTTCTTCTTTTAATCCTCCTCTGCTCTCGCACACCGTCTGATTTATATGACCGGGGTGAAGACAATAGCCACTCAGAGAGGAGGATGAGAGTTGAGGGGGAGAGATTTCATTGGCGTCACCACTTTCCCAGTCACTTTCCTGGGCTGTGTTAAAGTGGAGTGGATACGCCAAGGACTGTGACTATAAACAGACAGCACTGTCCTTGGAGGTCTTTCAGGACAACAGCTGATAGGAGATGACCTTTAACCTCAAAGAGAGTGGCCCTGGATGACTGCATGTTATCTGGAGGTGTGTTTGTTGGAGGGAATAAAAGAAAAAAGGTTCAGATGAGAAGACAGAGAATGCAAAAGCAATTTGGATTCTTACTCTAAGACTTAAGACTAGTCAAATTAAGAGTTTATTATTCTTATTATACATGGTGCATATCTATAAAGCAGTTTCAACATTTACAGCTTTTTGTCCTGCTACAGGTTTAAACAAAATCAAAATTATTTTTATTTAACCCTTTGAACTCACTCCATTTTCACTCCTTTTTATTCGGAGCCAGAAGAGACCATATTTGGACGAAAGGATGGGGCTGGGGAAGAGCAAGGGGCGGATATGACGGACAACTCGAGGACACTATGCACGGCGCCGTGCTAGCCACTTGTCAATCACAAGTAAGCCACGCCCTAAAGTATCCACTGCTTTATCACCTATTTTAAAATAAATGGGACCACACTTTACAAAATGAACATCATGCTGTATTGAAGAAGACTTAAAACTAGCGACTGAGACCATAAACTCATTATGAAAATGTTTACTAGACTTCTGATCGGACTTCTTTTTGGAGCCGGTGGCATTTTAGCATTGGCTTCATTTTTCAGACCCTGATGTTGGCACCTTGCGTGGCAGCCTCTGCCATCAGTGTATTTGAATTTTTTTGGAGTGAGCAGTGATTGTTCTGAGTAGGGCGGAGTGAAATCAGAGTTGAGCACGGAGCGATATTTAGCAGAGCAGCCTGGAGCGGCTTTTGAGCAAAACAGCTCCGTGAGAGAGGAGCAGAAATTCTCATCGCTCCACTCCACTTTGTTGGTTGTTAAGCGCTTTGAGTGGTCGGTAGAATAGAAAAGCACTATATAAATGCAGTCCATTTACCATTTCAAATATTGCAGTAGACATAATAATCCGTTATTATCATACATTATACATACATATTAATGTACTTAAATTGACTGGCACTTTGCACACAATACTACGGTACTTTGTTGTGTGACGTAATTCCTGAGAGGCTGCCTTGTGGGCAGCTCTGCGACGCGCACATACACAGGGACCAGAGCAGATTGCGGAGCAGCATTGCACACAAAATGCCGAAGCGTTTCCTGCTAAAGATTTCCCACTGTGGTCAGAAAACACAGTGGACTTTGCTTCTGTCACTTCTCCCTCACTCTACCACACACTCCCCACACACACACACACATGCCGGCTCGACGCACACACCAGTGCACAAGTATAAACATCAAGCCACTTACGTAGGCTACGGAGAAAGCTGCGCGTGGAGCCTCCACAGAACCATAAAACAAGACTTAAGTGCAATCTTCACAGTTGAAATGCAAAAATGTCCCACGTACCTACCCGGTCGGGACCGGACAAGTGGGAGGCGGAGTGCACGGTGTGCAAAGCTGGCACATATGTTTCAATGTCTTTATTATTCATCTTATTACATTGAAAAGGTATTACGAGATATTTTGTTGAAGCTGGATTTTCTAACAAAGAAGAGGTCATATTTAGAACATTATTTCATGTTATGTATTTATTTATTTTAAAAGAGAGCGAGTGAAATTACCCAGAAGTATCTCAGTGGCAGCCATCATAAGAGCTGGGACACGTTCAATCTCAAAACGGTGTTGCTACAGTTTCCGTGTTGAATGACATGTTTCCTCGGAACGGTGTGCAACGGCTTTGAGATATGTTTTCTCCTGTTTGGTGGCTGTGTTCCAGCACACAAAAAAGTGTTCAACGCACCCCCTTTTCAATTTAAAAAAACGAACGTGGCCCTGGTGGAATTCTTCCTTTCTTATCTCCTTTAGCAGAGGATACACTGGACCATCCTTTACCAAAGGAAAGGCGATAATGCCATCCTAAAATTCCTCGTAGCAGCAACATTTAAAGGACAAATCTGGCACAAAATGAACCTAGGGGTTAATGCACGTGTACACAGAGATGGGGACTCGAGTCTGAGACTCGGACTCGAGTCGCACTTAAGTCACACAAACAGCTGACTTCAGACTTGACTCGGACTCGACCCAAAAGACTTCAGACTTGACTTGCGACTCGACCCAAAAGACTTCAGACTTGACTCGGACTCGAGCTTTGAGACTCGTCAACAACCTATTTTCATGCAATTATTGCTTTTTAAATCTAAATTGATTTATGTATTTCTATTTTCTTTTATTGGCGCATATACGTTGGGGAAACGCATGACGAGCTGCGTGCCCCTTGGCCTTTGCCGTAATGTGCAATGTACGCGTGCACTATGCGGCGCGCGCGCGCACACATCAAAAAATGCAGCGACGATGGCGACACCAAGTCCTCCTGCAGTTGTGCCTTTTGTCATTAGTTTTGCTTACAATAACTTCATAAACAGTGGCAATAAGCGAACAGCTACATGCAAGGAGTGTGGCACCAAGATACATGACGCTGGATCAGCAACATCGAACTTCATCAGACATCTCAAAAAGCACCCAGATAGGTCAGTCACTCACGCTAATGTGAAAGAGACGTTACATTTAGCATATATCGCCACAGGTAACAAGCTAACCATCGCAAAGTGTTGTGCTAATGCTGGGGACAGGCAAATTGTATTGTTATAGTTGTATCCATATGATGTGACAGATTTAGGTTAATATTTCACCAGTAGCAGAAGATTAGACTAAGACTAAGATTAGACTGTCTTCATTTTTTTCCAATTTATTTTCATTTCAATTTTTATTTTTCTTGTTGTTAAATAGCAATACGGAAAGTATCAGTTCTCACATGTTTGCACCATGGTTTGTGTATTAACTTTCAATACAGATGTTTTCCTCAAACTTTGAACACTGAAAGATGTAATGCATGATGAGGTTGGGCTTTACAGCCAGTTAGTAACACAGACAAACATGTATTCTTTGGTGCAGATACCAAAATGTTGAAAAATACAGTTATGAAATTGAAACAGAGTCCTTAGACCCCATAAAGTTATCCTACAACTGATTTTGATACTGTACTGTATGGATGGTAGCTACAGGACATGCTTTGAATTCATAAGATTTAACAATACAGTGTTAGGGACAGATCAGACTTGAGACTTGACTTGGACTTGACTTGGACTCATGGCAAAAGACTTGAGACTTGACTTGAATTTCCCCTCAAAGACTTGAGACTTGACTTGGACTCGAGCTCAAAGACTTGAGACTTGACTTGGACTTCCAAAAAATGACTTGTGAACATCTCTGCGTGTACAGAGTCGACCGTTCTCTGGGATTTGTTTTCATGCTAATCAACGACTGTTACTAGGGTTGGGTACTGAGACCCAGTGCTAATACGGCACCGGCCGTATTCTACCGGACCGAATAGCAATGCGGATTTCGGTGCCACTTAAATGCCTGCGCTTCTCTCTGATGCTCCTAAACGGACGTTAGAGGCAACCAAAACATCGCTGCACGGGACGCTCGTTAACACTACACTTGGCAGCAGGTAACATTAGCCTACCGTTAGCTAGCAGCTGGATTAAACACGGTTAACACAGCTAAACGGTGTAAAAGTTTGTCTGTATTTCACTGTGTAGGATTCCAACACCGAGACGTACGACAGTCTGCTGCTGCCATTGTCTGAAAAACAACACATATTAGTGCTGCATTCAAAGTTATTGTAAAATACCCTTTTTCCCATCCAGTGGTTGTTTTTGTCGTTTAACAGGAATTTACTGGTGAAATAAGGAAGAGACTCGATATTTATATAACTTTATATAATTTATTAACTATTTGACTGAAATGGTTATCAGAAATCATCTCAGAAATAATGTATTTAAAAAGACTAAAATGTTTGGACTAAAACTTGACTAAGATACGTTGAGTTCTCTTTTGACTAAAACTAGACTAAAATGACGAGACTTTTATCGACTAAAACTTGACTAACAAAAAAAGATATGTGAATGACTAAATATGACTAAAACTAACAAGGACATTTGGCACAAGACTAAGACTAAATTAAAAATAGGTGACAAAATTAACACTAAAACCCACTTGATAATAATTGTAATATTACCTACACCGAGAGCTTCAATATAGAGTTGTAGGTTCGGACATGAGTTTATGGTTCGGTAGGCTCAATGTGGCAGTGCAAGGCAGAGGTTAGGCTGTGAGACTATAAGGAATGTAATTGTGTGTGTGTGTGTGTGTGTGTGTGTGTGTGTGTGTGTGTGTGTGTGTGTGTGTGTGTGTAGCAGCTCTGCCTCTCCATACTGAGCCCCTCAGGGATAAACAGGTAGAAATATACTCTATCAGTTGAAATGCAACCCTCCAATTTCCACCCCAGGTAGGGAAACGATACCATCTCTGATTTGAAACAACGGCTTCATTGACTCCACATCCCTCACTTGTGTCTAAGGCAGTGTAAACATTTAATGAAATGACTCTGTTTAATCCCACGAGTTCCTTAAAAGCGAATCCCTTTTTTACATCGCCAACAGGTGAAGCAGAAACAAAGCGGGCTTGACAGAGGAGGAGAAACAGGAAAGAGAGAGTGGATGAGAAGATAGAAGAGGCTATAATAGGGAGCTGGGTGCCGTTTGGGAGCCTGGATGTGTGGGTGGGGTGGGGGCCTGACTGTTTAAACGCTCACAGACACCCATGCGTGTCGAGACTGCCAATCCTCTGGGAAATCAAGGCTCAGGAAGCCGTCAGGCTCCCTGGAAAGATCCCCATTTCTAAGGACAGAGCTCTGACAATTTGAAATGTGAAGCGGCCAAACCACCTGCCACAACCAAAGGTTTGATATGAGGCTCTGAGGAGACAGACAGGGATGGGAAATGGGCCTCATTTGTTAAATTTTTAGATCACAGTGCTACCTTTCTCCTCCTCCTTCGTCTCTCTTTCTCTCTGCCTTTCTCTCCAGATTCATCATCATTGAGCTACAACTTTTGGAGGTGTCTGGGTATCTCCGTAATGAGAGCAATCCCCTAGATATTATTGATCTATGTCCTCAATTACCTTCCAACTCTCAATTATTAAATACAGTTCCAGCTCCTTTACTTCCAGAAGTTGTTCAAAGGGAAGAAAAGAAGGTTTACTCTCCAATCGTGCCTCTTCCTGGCACAGATGTGTTTCTGTGCTACATGTCTTTTCTGATTGATTCTACACTATAATGCAATCTCTTCAGTCTTGATTTGTAAAGCAAGCGTTTCCAAAGTTATCCCACACTGCCAAGGTGACCGGGTCTCTGCAGTTCATAAACTCTCTGCAGCTCGACTTCTTCTGTGTCTTTAAAAGCAAATTTACTGTATTGCCTGTGGAACAATTTGTATTATTATCAAATTTTACTGAGGCTACGTGACAGAAAGCAGGGCTCTGATCGTGATGTGTGGTTATAATAAAAAGAAAATATGAGCAGGAGTGAGTTGAGGAGCCACCAAATGTCCTAGAGCAGTAAGAGGACATAGTAATGAGACTGTACCCTAATCAACCAAGGGTTTATCAGCATACTTGACTTTATTGGAATCCCCATGCATGCTAAAGACAAACTAAGTGAACTGTGCACGCTTAGTAACGACCCTGCAGCACCAGCATCTCTTCATAAGCAGTCAATCAAAATGTTAAGCCCCAAAGTGGAGGGTGAGTGAGCTCCTCTTCACTCTGCTCTTAGAGGAAGAGCGGAGAAAAACAAGTTTGTGCTGCAAATGTCTCTTAGGCATCATTTCTGAAGAATTTTATTTGGCTTGTTTTCATCTCTTTCAACGCCCTGAGGTTTGGTATATCATATAACAGTGTTTTTGTGTGCTTGTACTTAATATCAGAAATCTTTATGTGCATTGATCAGACTCACATGCACATGTTAAAAGCTAGTTTTGTTGATGTTGTTGTCATCCGCTCTGCTAAAGATTTATTTTCCCGTGAGCTGCGGTGCATTCGGACAGCCGGGCAGGAAGTGAAACCGCGAGACCATCCAGTCAATTCACCAAAAGAAATACCCCCCGCCCCAATGCCTTATACGTCTCTTCTACATGGACGATGTGACATTCATCTTGAAGGTGGAACAACATTACAGACATCACAGATGTTTTTTTATAAGGACAACGCCAGAAAAGAGAAGTGAGTGGAGTTTAATCACGAGTGGTTGGAGTGGAAGGTAGATACTATCTTAATAAACATGGGATTGTTCTGTAGAGTAGGGATAGACCGATTATCGGGCCGTTTTTTGGCAGTTTGCATATTATCTGTATCGGCGTATTAAGGCCCTGACACACCAAGCCGATGGCCGCCAACTACCGCCACCTGTGGCATCGCCTCTCGTCGGCCCTCGTCACCTTTGTCTGGACCAAAAATTAGCACTGGAACACACCACACAGACGATGGCCAAGTACCACGTACATTTTGCGCATGCGTACAAAGAAATAACTCCACATACCAGCAGGCGGCGGTAATCTATTCATCATTCAACAAGGGAAACCGGATACCTTTGCTATGATATCCACAACAAACAGCGTTTGCTCTAGCAGCGGCAGAACCGAACAGAGCCTACGGTCCTTCTGCTTCCCCGCCGGGAAGACAGCGGTACCGGGAGATGGCTAACTGGACTGTGCCTCTCCCGGGCTGTCATCCGTTCTCTCGCCAAAGAAGTCTCCCTACAGTTGGAGCGGAGTGAACAAACGACCTGCTGCTAGCTTGTTAGCTAACGTTAGCTTGCTAATTTTACCCACCCAACATGCCTTCATCATACACTGGTTATAGAAACATTTCCAAACTAAATTGTCACTTATCTGGCGATAGCAATGTGCTTTCCTATGATGTGACAAGAGTATGTGAATTAAACATGAAGTTGTTACATTTTGCTAATTTAGAGGCCGGCCGGCTGGCTGGTAAGCTAGCTTACTGGGGGGGGGGGGGGGATTGTTTAGCAGAGGGGGCAGAGAGAGAGAGAGAGTCTATTACGGTCTTTATATTAAACATTTTTCTGTTGGAGTTTGTAACATTTTAAAATGTTAATTTTGACTTAAAGATTTAAATTTTCACTGTAAATGCATATCGGTTGCAAATATCAGTTATGGGTTTCATTAACTACTTATAATCGGTATCGGCCTTGAAAACCGGTCGATTCCTACTCTAAAGTACTTAGAGAAAATGAAATCTGTGAGTCGGGTAGGCAGGATGCTCCACTTCTGAGACGCTCCTGGTGTGGTACGGCGCGTGGCGGAGGACGGAACAAAACCGGAACGCAGCACAGACGAAAAATCTGGGTTAGGGTATGTAGTACATGTGTATATGTACAGCATAGTTTTGCAGCTGCCATTTTTTTTTTTTTTAAACAGGGTTGGGTTAATGAAAAAATGACGGCCCCTGTTGACTGTAGGTTGGCTATTTAAAAATGGTGGCTTTGTTCAGGATGTCCCATGTCATGCTAGTGACGGTTCTCTCTGACCAATCAGTGGTCTGCAGTGTTTCAACTCCACCCTTTAGTATCAGATCAGCTTAGGGCTGCACGATATTTTGTTTCATCATCTACATCGCACAAATGAATACAGAGTGATTTGTATCTGTAAATCTGTGTTGTATCTGTGCCTCTAATTTGTAACTTGTGCAGAGCAATTTGTACCTGCAAATGCGTATCTGTGTCTGTGCGTCTAATTTGTAACTCGTATTTCATAATTTCGACTGTCACTGCCGCTATAACAACATAAAGCAAATTGCAAATGCACTGCAACAATGATGCTGAAAACATAAATGTAATTTATTTGACGACAAAGTCCTAATAATATCAACTTACCCGGAGGAACATCAGGTAGATTTTGCGAACCGTCTCTTAAAAATTTGACAATGCTACTTCATAGTCTTCATGTAGTTTAACAGCGGTTGGCATCCATAAGTGTTGCATTACCCAGCTACAGGAGAGCGTTGGGATCGTCACTTGAGACACAAATTGTTTGTGACAACAACGGCGCGGAAAAACAGTCTCAAAAGTACCCACACAAATAGAAGGAGATTTACAAATATATTTGCATTGAAAAATACAAAGTTAATTAACAAATGATGAAATACGAGTTACAAATTAGACGCACAGACACAGATACGCATTTGCGGATAAAAATCGCTCTGCATTCATTTGTGCATTGTGTTTCACAAGTTGCAAATACTTAAGAGACTGTTTTAGCACCATAGCTGTAACGTTGGTAGCAGAAAAAAGTGTACTGGAGTCAAAGCCAGTACATTTGCATTTTGGTTACAAATATCAGTTTCATAAACTACTAACCAGCTTTGTGGCCCAAAATGCTGGACCCCACAAGGTTAAAGGGCTGTTTGAGGGTTAAGACTTGGTTTTAGGATTAGGGTTAGAATTAGGTTATGGTTAGGGTGAGGGTAAGGGTTAAGGTTAGGCATTTAGTTGTGAGGGTTAAGGTTAGGGTAAGGGGCTAGGGAATGCATTATGTCAATGACGGGTCCCCACAAAGATAGAGACGCACTGTGTGTGTGTGTGTGTGTGTGTGTGTGTGTGTGTGTGTGTGTGTGTGTATGCATGTACAAGCCTTGTGTGACCGTGTGAAGATAAAAGGTTTTAGATGTACCTAATCAGACATTTTTTCTCACCGTGACACTATTTAAAACGACATTAGTTACATTTTACTCGGTCTAAGTATAAATGTTGCTTTTCCATGTCTTTACTTGTTTCCATGCAGTGCCGCAGCCAGGATCCGATGTAATGGAAAGATGACTGGCGCCCTCTAGCAGTCAAATGGATGTGCACAGATACTGTGTGGGAGCAGATTTGCCCTCCATGTTGTCAGTATTAGTCACTGTCACTATACACACTTGAACACACAAAAGGCCTATCTAGCAGGTTAGGCTTAGATATGCTTTATAATTGTAGTGTAGTTCAGGATCCCTGGTCTCTCTCTCTGCTGGCTGTGAGGGAGACACAATCATCACCCCCCGTTTTATTCCTTTTGTCTTGTAATTTCTCTGCAGCAGATGCCTAGCGTTTGGCAGAGACATCACTTGAGCCATGAAGGACTTCACTGAAGGAAATCAATGTAATATGCTGATAATCACGGGGCTTAATTAGTCATGAAATCTTTCATCAGAGGTTGCAGTTTCAATAAGGCTTGGGAGTCACTGAGCTGGGCTGCAGGAGAGGAGGCTGCTGGGAAGATTCAGGGTGCCATATTGCTGCCATCAAGTGTTGTTGGAAATAATTAAATTCAATTTAATTTGCTTTATTGGCACGAACAAAAAAACAAAACATGTTGTTGCCAAAGCAGTTTACAGAAGATTCATATACATATCATGTGTTGTGTGCACCTTGTCCCAAAAATGCTTGTTACTAACCGGAGTATTTCCTTCGATTAGGATGGCACCAAGATCTTGTGGTCCTGCTGCACTCCCTGCTACACCCTGCTACGCTCTGCGGTGCCCTGCTGTATCCTGCTGAACCCTGCTGCGTCCTGCTATGTCCAGCTATGCTCTGCTGTGCCACGCTACATCCTGTAACGCCCTGCAGTGCCCTGCTATGACATGAACTACTACGACTACCATTTGTAGTCACTGTTCCATTATCTTTATTGTGACTGTTATTGCCACTGTTCATCACTTCCCCAACCGGCACCGTCAGACACCGCCTACCAAGAGCCTGGGACTGCCGAGGTTTCTTCCTAAAAGGGAGGTTTTCCTCGCCACTGTCGCACTAAATGCTTGCTCTTGGGGGACTTACTAGAATTGTTGGGGATTTGTAAACTATAGAGTGTGGTCTAGACTTCTAGATCTGTAAAGTGTCTCGAGATAACTCTTGCCATGATTTGATACTATAAATACAATTTAATTTAATTTAATTGAATTAAACATATAGGTGTCACCTAGGTTCTATACTGTCCTGATCGTTATACAATACACCAGGGCTGTAGTACTTGAGTCCAGACTCGAGACGCTTTTCTGTTGTCTTGGACTCGTATTGGACTCAGACTCGCCAAATATTCTAGTTGGTTTGGACCAAGTTTAGCACTATATGCTTTTGTTCTTAAGTAAATTCCTCCTTCAAAACAAAACCATTGATGAAGCTCGCTCGTTCAGGAAACCAGTATTAGTTTAATTTAAAATCCATCTAGAACGGGCATTGAGATTGGTTGCCTGGTATACGCCTGGCTGCATCATATACAGTATGCTACCTCAATCATCAGGTATCCATCTATATTATATATCATTTTGGCCACAGACACAATGTCAAAGAGCACTTTGTTCTATGAATTCTTCAGGACAAGTAATACATTCAAGAATGGGAACATTTCCATTTTATATTTTAAGTAAATAATCTGGCTTAATTTAATCCTATAGTGTTGTAACTCTGCACATGCTTTTTGTTTTTAATTAAGTAAATTAATCATCTTAAAATAGAAGATATACTGTCTCTCACATCACATAAATTATGAACAGTTAAGTGAGTGGTCTGGAAGGGGATTCTTTTTTTTTGTCTCGGTATGCCTGTCTCTTATTTGGAGTCGGTCTTGACTTGGACTTTAACTTTTTTGCACTCAGTCTTGACTCGGTCTTGACTAGTCCTGGTCTTGGACTCGACAAAGGTGGACTTGACTACAGCCCTGCAATACACTACATTATGAAATATCTGAATTTCAAAATGATTACACATGGTCAAACCAAACACCTGGCTTGAGCTAAAGAGAGCATGGTTCTCAGTTCTGATATGCAGCGCTGGAAGAAGTATTCAGATCCTTTACTTTAGTACAAGTACTAATATCACACTGTAAAAATACTGTGTTACAAGTAAAACTTAAGTTAAATTCTGTAAGCATCATCAGGAAAATGTAGTTAAAGAGAAAAATCCTCCCATTTTAGAAACTGTAAAGGATCCAAACAGTGTTTAATGGTCTGATCATTTCAGCTGGACTTGTAGATGTAAAACATCAGATTTTATAAACTACATGTGTTTTGCAGAAATCTTAATGTGTAAAGTAACTAGTAACTAAAGCTGTCAGATGAATGTAGTGGAGTAAAAAGTACAATATTTCTCTCTGAAATGTAGCGGAGTAGAAGTAGAAAGTGGCATGAAAAGAAAAGACTCAAGTAAATTACAAGTACCTCAACATTTGGACTGGAGTACAGTACTGGAGTAAATGTACTTAGTTACATTCCACCACTGCTGAAAGGTCCCTGAATAAATGTGGGTTGTGGATATCTCATTAAATAACATTGTAGATTACCTCAAAGCTGGCAGACCTTCTAATTTCACAACATTCAAACTGGACACAAACAGCATGATTGTAGCTGTCGTGTTAGATTTTTTTCTATTAAACATTTTGAACACTTGAAATACTTGCACTTAATGTGTGATCTTTAAATCTCATGTTTTATAGCAAAGAAAGCCCACTGCTGTGACATGTTACAGCCAAACAGGTTGACACAGGGCTGAGGCCTACGTTCATGTTGTCTCCATTTTTTCTGGCACTTTGGACTTTGAATTTTTTTTGTTGAATAAATACATATTGATCTGATGATGGCGCTAGATGAAAAGTTATGTTATTAGAATTCATCCTGAGGGAAACATTAATGTTTGTATAAAAGTTCATGGCAATCCATCCAGTAGTTACTGTAGTTCAGTTAATTAAAAACTACAAATGTGAACCACAAGGTCCATTCACCTGCTGTTCACATAGCATATTTCAGTTTAAATCAGAGTGCTGGACCTAGAGTTTCTACATGTTTCACCATGTTAAATTTAAGACTTTTTAAGACCTTTTTAAAGACCATTATGAATGAAATTCAAGACCTTTATTTTTGTTCACGCTAAGTATCGCTAAACTTGCACTTCCACATACCTAAAGAATAAAATCTGTTTTATGTCTGTGGGACAATCTGAAAAAGACTCGTGCCAATAACACCAAAGCTGATTGGCTGCAGTATAAGTTGCATGATGGTCTCATTTGTCGTCGTAATACAGTGAAAGTATATTTGGACTAGCGAAAGAAAGAACTACAACACCACGGAATAAAAATAAAAAAGAGCATTAGAGGTAAAGTTGCATGGACGTAGGAAAATGAAGACCTGTTAAAAAACCTTTAACACAATACTTGAGCAAATTTTGATTTTAAAATGTAAGACTTTTTAAGACCCTGCGGAAACCCTGTGGACCACAGAGACACTAACCCAAAATTCAATCCATTAAAACATTTCAGAGGGCTACAGCCCTGCTTATTACCATGCCATTGAATCATATTCTGAGGTTTTGAGTCCCTTCTCCAAAACCATCGTTAACAAGGCCCCAGATCCCCACTAACATTGAACCTTAATCCTAAATCCTGTCCTCTGCACATTCTATATACCTTTTGCACATCCCTCTCTTTTGTACATCCTGCACTAACCCATACAGCCTCTTTATTATGTATGTATGTTATTGGTTTCTGTATTTATTGTTTGTGTATTTTAGATTATAGTTTGTATGTATGCACCATCAACCAAGGCAAATTCCTAGTAAGTACAACTTACCTGGCAATAACTCTCTTTCTGATTCTGATGAAATGAAGTGTGTGCTACTTAACTAAAAGGACATGAATGGGGACAGTTTTCTTGAGCACTGAAAATAGTTTCAAAGAAAACTGTTGTGATTTGGACGAAATGACCTCATCAAATATTGTTCCTGGAAGCCGTGCAGAATAGAGAGCTTTGAGACGGCCTTCACCGAGGAGGGACAGAACAATATCCGGTTCAGCCGAGGACAGAGGAGTTGAGGAGCTATCAAATAAGGGGGATGAGATTCAGCCTCTCTCCTGCGATGATTTCCTCGGGTCTCCTCGGTGGGAGGGACTAAGACGCCAGGAAGGGAGGCAAGTGGAGGAGATGGGGATGCAATTTAAGGGCTTTGGCACGTACCCTATGTCAAATAAAGTTGAATCTAATCTAATCTAATATGGTGTTCACTAAAAAGCACAGTCATTCTGAAATGTGATTAACTGAAGACACAACAATGCCATCACACAACACAGCTGATGTGCAAACATATATCAAATAAACTCAGCAAAATATGTAGCATTACCTGGTCACACAGTCAAAGCTGATTATTCACCCTTTGCAGGTGACGTCACGTTCTACTCTACTGACGGACGGCGGAAGAGATATGCTTTAGATGGACGGCAAGCCAAATGCGTACGTGTTCGTTTTCGCTCATATAATAAAATGGTTATTTCTTGTTGTGCGGTGGGCTGTGCCAATATACAAGGTAAAGCCAATATATATTTTTATCGGATACCGTTTGATGGGGAGAGAAGGAAGCGGTGGGTTGCTGCTATCAGCCGAAAGGACTGGCAGCCGTCCAAGTACTCCAGGATTTGCAGCGAGCATTGCATTGGCACACCAAGTGAACAAAGGTATGTGGGTAGCCACGACTGACCATGTCCACGAAAAACATAGGCTACGTGTTATATAAATCTTTACTTAAGTAAAGAATAGATGTTAATACGAAATAAACCCTAGATTGATGTTTTACCTTTGCCATTATGAGGTACCTCCCCCCGCCGTGAGTGTAGCATCGCGTACCTGTAACCCAGCCAGCTACAAAGAACTGGTAAGCATCCAGACTTTTAAAAGCTTTGAGACCAGCACCAGTGTATGGGGATACCCCGTTTACCACATAGTGGTACAGATCGTGTGAACTGAAGTCGGGCAGACTTTGCGATTTAATGAGGTCTGTGAAAACGGAGGGAGGAATAATTAAGGGTCGGTATCCAATCCTGCGATCTCCAACTTCTCCAAATACCGCTCTTTGTGAGCACCTACCAGATGCCCTACCTCGACTGATAACGGCAGGACAACTTGTTTGTCAATAGAAGAAGCCATAAAGAAGAAGATTATTATTACAGTTTATTTAGTGTTATTTATTTTAAACTAATTGAAACTAATGAAACTTTTCCGCTCGTCTACTACACTGTTTAGCTTGTGCTTCCGGTGATTCTGCCGTCCATCAAGGCATCACCACGTGCTCGTGGTCACATGTTTGCAAAGGGTGAATATTAGCCTACTCAATTCACAGATAGCATAATAGCTCTTACCTTTAGAAGTTGTTTTTTCTTTACAACGTTGCAGATGAAATCTGCATAGTCCCACTGCCTCACCAGCTCGGACTCGATGGCCATCAAGGACAGTGCATAAAGCCTCTTCTGTTTCTGACCCATAGTTGTCTTAAGTTCATTTTTTATTTGTTTCAGTTGTGAAATTGTCCTCTCTCCCACCCTCACAGTTGGATAGGCAGTGTGAGAAAAAGCCTGAGAGCAACTAAAACGTTGGGGAAGGTTGTCTGCAGTCCAATCTTCAGCACAACCTGCCTTAGGTTTGCAGGTGTCTTGTCGTGGCGTTACCTTGTTCTGTTTGCTGATGACCGGTGGCCACATCTCCGGTCTTTTTTCACAACAACTTCGCTAAAGCTAACGTTAGCTACCGTTAGCTAAGGCAGAGCATAGCTGGTAGAGGGTGGTGATTCTTCCAAGCTAATGTTGGCTAACTTAGCTCCTCAACCTCCTCTTCACCATTCCTAGCTTTAAAAAAAAACATTTTCATAGCAGCCGCTTCTTTCTCTTCCTTTTTCTCATTTTTTTTCTCTTGGCAGCACCGCTGGGCTTTTGGTTGCTGTCCATTTTCTGCGAACACTACACACACACAATCATTTTTCCCACATTTCCACTCGCTGATACCTATCTGACCGTGGATCTGTTACAAATTAATTCCACCCTTTTAATCTCAACTCGTTCTTAGAAAAACGTATCTTGAATCAGTACGATATAACAACCTGCTCTATGCCTTACCCACCTTTATCATTAGCCAATCTCCACAATGCATTGCGTCCTGCTCCTAATCATCTTCTTCTTCTTCTTCTTTTGGGTTTTACGGCAGTTAGCATCCTATGCGTTCGCTCCCAATCATACCTGTCCAGTCTTCAATTCAATTCAATTCAATTCAAATAACGTTATTTGTCCCAGGGGGCAAAAAAGTATTTAGTCAGCCACCAATTGTGCAAGTTCTCCCACTTAAAAAGATGAGAGATCATAGGTACACTTCAATGATGAGAGACAAAATGAGAAAAGAAAATCCAGAAAATCACACTGTAGGATTTTTAATGAATTTATTGGTAAATTATGGTGGAAAATAAGTATTTGGTCAATAACAAAAGTTAATCTCAATACTTGTTATATACCCTTTGTTGGCAATGACAGAGGTCAAAGTTTTCTGTAAGTCTTCACAAGGTTTTCACACACTGTTGCTGGTATTTTGGCCCATCTCCTCTAGAGCAGTGATGTTTTGGGGCGGTCGCTGAGCAACATGGACTTTCAAATCCCTCCAAAGTTTTTCTATGGGGTTGAGATCTGGAGACTGGCTAGGCCACTCCAGGACCTTGAAATGCTTCTTACGAAGCCACCCAGCCACGTTTCATCTTCAATGCCCTTGCTGATGGAAGGAGGTTTTCACTCAAAATCTCACGATACATGGCCCCATTCATTCTTTCCTTTACACGGATCAGTCATCCTGGTCCCTTTGCAGAAAAACAGCCCCAAAGCATGATGTTTCCACCCCCATGCTTCACAGTAGGTATGGTGTTCTTTGGATGCAACTCAGCATTCTTTCTCCTCCAAACACGACAAGTTGAGTTTTTACCAAAAAGTTCTATTTTGGTTTCATCTGACCATATGACATTCTCCCAATCCTCTTCTGGATCATCCAAATGCTCTCTAGCAACCCTCAGACGGGCCTGGACATGTACTGGCTTAAGCAGGGGGACACGTCTGGCACTGCAGGATTTGAGTCCCTGGCGGCGTAGTGTGTTACTGATGGTAGCCTTTGTTACTTTGGTCCCAGCTCTCTGCAGGTCATTCACTAGGTCCCCCAGTGTGGTTCTGGGATTTTTGCTCACCGTTCTTGTGATCATTTTGACCCCACGGGGTGAGATCTTGCGTGGGGCCCCGGATCGAGGGAGATTAGCAGTGGTCTTGTATGTCTTCCATTTTCTTATAATTGCTCCCACAGTTGATTTCTTCACACCAAGCTGCTTACCTATTGCAGATTCAGTCTTCCCAGCCTGGTGCAGGTCTACAATTTTGTTTCTGGTGTCCTTTGACAGCTCTTTGGTCTTGGCCATAGTGGAGTTTGGAGTGTGACTGTTTGAGGTTGTGGACAGGTGTCTTTTATACTGATAACAAGTTCAAACAGGTGCCATTAATACAGGTAACGAGTGGAGGACAGAGGAGCCTCTTAAAGAAGAAGTTACAGGTCTGTGAGAGCCAGAAATCTTGCTTGTTTGTAGGTGACCAAATACTTATTTTACTGAGGAATTTACCAATACATTCATTAAAAATCCTACAATGTGATTTTCTGGATTTTTTTTTCTCATTTTGTCTCTCATAGTTGAAGTGTACATATGATGAAAATTACAGGCCTCTCTCATCTTTTTAAGTGGGAGAACTTGCACAATTGGTGGCTGACTAAATACTTTTTTGCCCCACTGTATACATTGTCGTGTTTCTTTAGAAATAAACAATGGACAAAAAGTCTTTAAAGTAACATGCCGACTTATTGGGACTTTAGCTTATTCACCGTAACCCCCAGAGTAAGACAAGTCAATACATACCCTTCTCGTGTCTGTGCGTGTTGTAACACTGTCTGACGGTTCCACCGGTAGCTTAGCCTAGCACAGAACCTGCAGGTAACTGGTTCCAACTAGCCTACTGCTCTGAATAAGTGACAAAATAACGCCAACATGTTCCTGTATGTATTGACTTGTCTTACTCTGGGGGTTACGGTGAATAAGCTAAAGTCCCAATAAGTCGGCGTGTTCCTTTAAACACTTCAGATGTAAAGTGATTCACTGTCAAAGTGACGTCAAAATGAATGGCAGTCAATGGAATGCTAAGGTCGGGTGATCGTTTGGTAGCATCAAAATGGCGCCATATGAGGTTTGAGTTCTGAAGCGAAGCTTACCCCCTTGGGTAGGCCTACTGTAGATCCGGGCCAGTGGATATGTGCTCCATCTAAACTGAGCTGAATGGTATTTCTTTGTTGCTGACTTGCTTTTACTTCATGTTCCACGAGCTCGGTCTGAACTTGGGAAAACTGCTTTTAACTTTAGTGCACCTGACTCCTGGAACAGATTACAACACTTCCTTAAAATCAACTCAATTGTGCCTCTTGGACAATTTAGAAATCTGGTTTTGAACCTGCAATCTTCTACTTGTAACTGCTTTACATAGTTGTACTTTCTTTTGCATCCTTTATATAATTTATTTATCAAATAATTTTCCAATTCTGACTCTTTCTATATTTCCTATGATTGCATTTTCTGTGTTTTTGTCTTTGTCATCTGACTGGATGCCATTGTAAATGAGCGTCACCCCTCAATGATCTCTCGAAGATAAATAGCCTAAATGTTGATGAATGAAAGCATTTTGTTCGCGTGGACATCAGTTCCCTGGGTGCCCACTGGATACAGTGACGTGTCGTGGATGGAGGGCGGGGCCTGCTCACAGGTGTCAGGTGGGGAAACGTGCGTCCTGTAAAAGCAGTGCAGGTGTTCGGCGCCGGTACTCGGGCTCTCGCCTCTCCTCCTGTTGAGTATGGCCGCCAGCTGCTTGGGGAACTGCGCGCCGTTTGTCTTCCTCGCCATTGTGTTTGATGCCGCGGGTCTGACTGTACTTCTGGTTGGGATTTTCGGCAACCTGAATGTGGACGGCCGCTTCTATGGGGATTTCCTCATCTACACGGGCTCGATCATCGTGTCCCTCAGTTTGATCTGGTGGGTTCTGTGGTACACCGGGAACGTGCCGCTGCACGCGGAGGACAGGACAGCTGGCTCCCTGGACATCAGCTTTATGCAGTGGGTCGGGAAGCTGTCGGAGAGGCTCTCCAAAGGCCCCATCAACCCTCTGGAAACCGGGGAGAAAAAGAAGAAGAGCATCGGGAACGGGAAGGAGATGAACGGGACTGTGCGTGCTTGTGCGCCGTGTCGGATCACGTGGGGAGATGGCAGCGGAGCGGGTCAGGACAACAGAGGGTTCGATGGATGGACGGGGCGCGCGTCTCCAGCGGACATAAACGTGGAGCTGGGGATGTTGCAGAGCTCCGACGTGGCTCTGCAGGCAGCGGATGGCAGAACAGAGATGGTGCGTATCATCAGCTCATCCGGTCTACTCTCTGTTATTGTAATGGCTCACTGCTGTTGAGACTTTGAAAACCATTTCCCATAAAACCCTCTCACTCTCCTGACACTGTAACTTGTTAAACTCACTTACAGTTAAAGCAAGCCTCTGAAACATGTATGATCCTCTGAAAGTCAGCACATTGCCCTGCTCTCCCCTTTAGATCAGTCTGCCCCCCCAGCTGTTGATTCTAGCATAGGGGTCTTTAACGTTTTTTTAAGCCAAGGACCCCTTAACTGAAAGAGAGACGCAGGGACCCCCTACTACATATAAAACTAGGTAGCATAATAAACTGGCCCTACAATAAGGTGTAGGGCGGCATAAAGCCTTTTATAGATACCTTTTTGTTTGCATAGAATACTAAGCTATTAAAATAATAATTTGTTGGCATGATTTTATAAACCATGTTTTGATGTTAAACATACATGTGGCAGAGTGAATCCTCTGGATGAACTGTATCTGTGGATGACTACCTTACCTTTAAGCCAGTAAGTCTATCATCAATTAAACAAAAATCACAAATAGCCTGATTTATATTTGCAAATACTGTAATATGTTAATTTTTCTAACAGCTTAACAATAATTTGGTGGCCCCCCTGCAGTAACTCTGAGGACCCCCTGTTGAAGATCTTTGTTCTAGCATCTTTTTGGGCCCTCCTCACATGAGGGCCTTGGGTACTCAGTCCCATTTCCACCCCCGGTCCGACACCGCTGAGGTCATTACTATGCAGTGTCTCACATTATTGTCAGTGATCAGATGACACCCAGAGAGTGAAGCCACCCCCCACCCCCCCACCCCAGGACCCTGCCTGCCTGCTCACTCTGCTCATGAATATTTGCAATGATATCTACTTTTTCTTTCCCCGGCTGCTGTGAAAAGATCTTCAGTGGCCCGTGGCAGCTTTTAATTAATGAGCCTGACCGTTCCTGCTCGCCTTTACTGTTCTGCATTATTTTAGCCTTCAGTTTGATTGTAGCTGGGTTGGCAAGCCAGACACCCTTTGGGCCAAAAGGCGCAATTGCCTTTTTAATGAAACTCAGCGGTGCATATTGAACCAGTGGGATGTAGTGAGTGCAGTAGGTAGGTGTAGGTATGGCTAGGCCAACTCACTCAGCCACTAGCTGCAGGGATCATATATAAAAACTGCTTCATGAACAATCCTTCAACCCGCTAGTCCCAGATAGTTAACTTTATTGGGCCCTAACCTGATTCCCATATTATCTAACCTCATATGATCTTGAGATATGGGATTGTCTGAAATGACGTTGTCAAGAACAAACATTGCATACTGAACAATGAGGCTGGTTCCTTACTGTAACTCAACTGTGGTAAATGTGAGACAAAGACCACTGAGAGCAAGGGTCATGTCCTACATAGTTTTTTTTTAACATCCTGAGTTGGAGTTAACATTCTGTAATTACATATAGTGGCTTCTAAAACCATGACTCTAAATGACATGGCTTCACATTTGACTACTTTCAAGCAAAAAACATCAAACAACAACCAAGGGATTTTAGTATTTATCCATCAGAAAAATGTCCAGGTACACAGTATATAGACTATATCATGTAAGAAAAAAAAAAGAATTTACAAAATTAAACTGTAAAATGAGAAAAAAATCCCAATTCTATACATTGTAACAGTAAACATATATTCATCTTTATGGCAATGTACACTTATCTCCCAACTATGCATCAACATCAAACTCCAAAATCATGTGTTTTATTGTATAGATGCTCTTTTTCTTTTTTAGTATAGGCTACTTAATATTTTTATTTTCTATAGTGGACACACTACATGCCAAAACCTGCTTAGAATGAGTTTGTTGTATGGAATTGGGACACAGCTGATGTTTTTGGATGGTCAGAAAACAAAAGAAATTGCAGGCGGGTGAGGCTGCAATGGGGAAACTGGAGCTCCTGTGTTTCTAACATCCTGGTTTCAACCCTGACTGAGAGCACATCATGTTAAGGGTTTTATCACTGGACGGCGTCCAATGAACACAAGCCTCCACCTAAAGACAACATTTCTACTGTAGCAGCCGCCAGCCTCTCTACATTATGAGCTGTAAAGTGGCATGTTGATCAATTACATTTGATAGTGGCTGAATGGATAAGTAACATGGAGAGAGATAAGGTCCAGCTTTAAGTTAGGACTGCCTTGTCTGCACATGTATTCATGTTGTTGTGTAATGTCAACATGAGGCTGTAAACTGGTAATGATGGAGGTGTGTATAGTGTTTCATAGCCACCTTTAGTCAAAACCTGAAGCAGGGAAATATCAGGAAAAAAAAGAATAGTACTACTCCCATGTCTGTTAGAGAGCTTTAATTTAGAAATTGCACATCGCCATGGCCTGATATTGTCTGAGTGACACTCTGAGCTGCTCTGCTGTCATTTTAAAGTGAAGTTGGTCTGTTGTAGTTCGTAGCCTTTGCAGTTTTATTGCATCCAGCATAATAAAGATAACCGTTTGCCCTTTTGAACTTTGACAGATGCTCGTTGCCAAGGCTGCTACAGTTAGCGTTGTTGTCTGATCATGGCCGAGTCTTCTCGGATCCATGCGGATATTACACATAATGTTTGTTTTTTTTTCATTTAAATTTGTATTGAATTCTTAATAGTAGAGTATATAAGTACAGGGTTGGTCATATATTTCGGAATCTTGGCATAAACATAGGACATGTCACAGAGGAAAAATAAAACTTGAAAAATAAAGTAAGAAATATAAGGGGGAAATCCAGTCTATAGAAGGACGAAGAAGCTATGCTGTATTTAGTCTCTGCTTTCTTAGGTTGAGTTTTCATTAGCCCTTGTGTAGGTCCAAAAATGATCCCAAGGGGTCATCCCATCCTCCTTGTTAGCCGAAAGTTTGTGAAGCATAGACTCATAAGATGCTGTCTCCACCATTGCATTTGTCCAGTCTTTCAGATTCGGAGATACCGCAGTTTTCCAGTGTCTTAAAATAACTCTAGAAGCTGTGACCAAGCCCACCATAATTACAGAAAAGTTCTTTTTGATATAGTCGGTATTCGTGATCTGTCTCCTAGTAAACATACGGCAGGAGTCAGGGGAATCACTGTACCTGACCAGTTACTCAGGAAGTCCACAACTTTGACCCAAAATTGACTCACTAATGCACATTCCCATACACAGTGAAGAAAAGTTCCTACCTCTGTTTTACACTTCCAACACATTATCATTCATCAATTTCATTCGATGTAATCTCACAGGGGTATGATAATATCTATGCGTGATCTTATACTGTGTGAATTTCCCTCTTGCTTCCCTTACATACTTTCCACAGTCTGCTAGTACCCCCAACCATTTCTCCTGTGTAAAATTTATTCTGAGGTCTCGCTGCCATAACAATTTCACATTGGAAGACTCACCACTTACTGAATAGTTTGTTAGTCTATAAAATTGTGAGGCCATGCAGCGTTCCTGTTGCGCATTCAGATATTCCAAAATATAATTTTCTGAACAATTACCAAATCGGGATTTTACACAGTCCCTTATTTGCAAGTATTTCCAAAAATGTTGTTTTGCCTTCGAGTTTAAATTTGACTCGATAATTCCTCATAAGACATGAATTGTCGGTTTTTGTACAGGTCTCCTATAGTACATACACCACTTGAACGCCACTGCTTCCAATACACTGACGTTTTACCAATATGTATGGCAGGATTAAACCACAATGAAGCATATATCTGTACATATTGCGACAACTTATACATTTTGTGTACCTTGGCCCACACTTCCTTAGAGTGCACAAGAATTGGGTTTGTTGTTTTACTTCGTTGAGACAGTGGCTCCTTTGGACTAAATGGTAAACATAACTCATTCTCAATCTCCATCCAATCTAGCTTGTTGTCTTTCGTTATCCAATATTTGGCTAATTTAGCCATTTCAAAAGATATCCCATATAACCTTGGATCTGGTAAACCTAATCCCCCTTTCTCCTTGGCGGCGCAGAGTTTACTTCGTTTTATCATTGCTCTTTTTCCATCCCATAAGAACTGTTTAACTATATCATCATACTTCTTAAAAATGGCAGGCGGTATCATCATTACTAAATAGTTAAATTGAGGAGCTACTATCATTTTAATAATATTGACTTTTCCCCACAGAGTAAGTTTTATCTTTTGCCACTTCTCCTAATTTGTTTTAATTTTTTGCAACACCGGGTTAAAGTTTAACGAGGGCATCTCTCCTAGGTCTTGACTGATACTTCATGCCTTGGGGTACCCACTTAAATTTAAGTTTTTCCACTATGTAATGGTGGCATGTGAAAGTCATAGGCATAGCCTCGGATTTATTTCAATTAATTATGTAACCTGACAGTTTAGAGTAGGACTGAATAGTATCCATCAAATGTGGCAAAGATGCCTCAGGGTCTGTCACTACAGCTAAAATATCATCAGCATATAGCAACAATTTATGTTCCTGTCCCCCCACCCTCTTCTTTAATTCTCCCATTATTCCTGATACTAACAGCCAATGTTTCTAGACAAATTATAAACAATAGGGGGCTCAAAGAGCAGCCTTGGCGAGTGCCTCTAGACAGGCTGAAAAAGGGTGATATAACTCCATTAGTAATTACTGCTGCTGTTGGTTCTTTATATAATGTCTTTACCCATTGAGAGAAATATGGACCGAACCCAAAATGTGACAAAGCGGAAAAGAGAAAGCGCCATTCCACCTCATTAAAGGCCTTTTCGGCATCTAAAGAAATAGCAGCTATAGGCACATTTTTGGAGTGGGCAAGCCACATTAGATGTATTAACTTCCTCATGTTGTCTGATGAGGATCTGTTCTTCATGAAGCCTGCTTGGTTGGGATGTATAATATTGGGTAAAACTTGTTGAAGTCGTAGCGCCAGCACTTTTGTCAGTATTTTAAAGTCCAGATTAAGCAGGCTAATAGGTCTGAAATTAGATGGGTCTGTTATGTCTCTGCCTTTCTTTGGAATCAGAGATATTAAAGCTTCATTAAATGTTGGCGGCATGTGGCCTTTTTCAAATGCCTCCTGATACACCTTCACCAAGACTGGGGCAAGAATGTCTATGTACTCTTTATAATATTCCACAAGAAATTCGTCATAACCTGGTGATTTCCCAGTGTTCATTAATGACACAGCTTTCCTTATTTCTGCTACAGTTATAGGCGACTCTAACTTCCTTGTGTGATCAGGGTTAAGCTCAGGCAAATTAATGTTAGAGAAGAATGAATTTATTTGGTTGTCATCGCAAGGTACCGACGATGTATGTAGTTTCTTGTAATTTTGTTGAAATGTCTCATTTATATCTTTTGTTGAGGTTATTAATTTATCTCCCTCTTTGATGCCTGAAATTATATTTGAGGAGTCTTTTTCTTTCACTTGTCTAGCTAATATTTTCCCAGTTTTTTCCCCACCTTCATAAAAAAATGTTTTTAATCTGTATAAGGAGTATTCTACTTTTTTGTTAAAGATTTCATGCAGCTGAAACTTAAGCTTATAGAGTTCCTGATATTGTGGTTCTGAAAAGTGTTCCGCTAAATAATTTTTCTTTAATTTAATTTCACCTTCTAATTCTTTGATTCTGTTTAGGCTCTCTTTTTTTCTTTTGAGCAGAGCGAGCTATTAATTATATGCTTTAGAGGCCTCCAAAACTGTTGCAATTTCCTTAGTTCTGCCAGCGTTTAATTCAATACAAGATTTAAAATCCTCTCCCAACAATGTCCTAAAGCCTTTGTCCTGTAATAATGACGTATTCATTCTCCATCTAGTACTCTTACCCATATACAATTCTGTGTTTATACATAATTCCACTGCTGCATGATCTGTGATAGCAATAGTTCTTATGCTGCAACTAACTACACTGTTTACTAAAGGGCTTGCAATTAAGAAAAAGTTAATTCTTTTTTTTATTAAGCAAAATTTAATTGTGTTGTTCTATCCTATCCAAAAATGTCCTGTTTCTTTTTTTTCAACTATCTTTTTATTGAGAACAAGGTACAGAAAGACAGTTATATAGAAGGACAATACTTTTGGATTTTTCACAGAACACATAAACAAATAAACAAATACAACCCCCACCCACCCCTCCCCCTCCCTACAACATTCAATGCATCCCAATCTAAGGAGATTAAATAAGTAGATACATAGATAAAGGTTATGATATTAATAGGTGAAGGTATCATTCAACAGGTATGAAGAATTAAACAAAAACATAAGAGGGTGGAAGCAGCTAATTTGAAAGTAAAGCTTGAAAATAAATGAGGAGGCCGTGCTTGCTGTGCAACATCATGCGTCACCCCTCAGGATCTAGTACTTGTGGATTCATGAATTATCAGGGGGGGTTTTAAGTTTGTTTATGAAAGACATTACTTGGTTCCAGGTAGAATAGAAGAGGTCTTTTGACCCTCTAAGTGTGTATTAAGGAGGTGCTGGGTGGTATGGGGGATTTCCAGTGCAACAATATCCTTCGGCGGGTAAGTAGAGTTGTAAATGCTATAATGTCCTTATGCTTATTGATAATCCGTTGGTCAGCTGGCACTATACCGAAGATGGCAGAGTAGGCGTTAGGTTGCAAATTTAAGGATAGTGCCTGTGAAAGTATTCTGAAGACCTCTGACCAATAATCCCAGAGGGAAGAACGTGACCAGAAAATGTGTGTTAATGTTGCCGGGGCAACATGACATCTGCTACAATTCTCATCCGCCTCAGGATAAATTCTGGCCAGCCTAGACTTGGAGAGGTGGGTACAAGACTTTAAACTGAATTACACCTAACCTAGCACATGAAGTAATTCCATTAACTCTCTTCAGAGCATCAGTCCAGGATTCCTCAGGTATTACATCCCCAAGCTCCTCCTCCCATTTCCCTTTAATTCTATTGAGAGAGGTGTCTCCGAGAGATGATATGTTGGAATAAATTCTCTCAATTAAGCCTTTTAAATTGAAGGGAATTTGGAAGATGTCATCCATAGCAGTAGGTTGAGGTGCATTGGGGAAGTTTGAATCTAGATTTTGCATAAAGTGTCGAACCTAGAAATATCAGAAACGACTTGAGCCGGGGAGGTTGAATTTTTGAGAGAGATGACTAAAGGTAGAGAATACACCTTCGCTGTAGAGATCCTTAAATTTGAAGGATTAATTAATTAAAGTCTATTCCACAGGGCAAAGGTGTTGTCTAATCTAGGCGGAACAAAAAGATGATTATCACAGATAGGAGTCAGATGAGAGAAATCTCTTAAACCGAAGTGGTTTCGAAATTGTGACCAAATTCTTAAAGTATTGATAACAACAGGGTTAGAGGTATAGGGTGAAGTAGACAGAGGGAGACTCGAAGTAACCAAGGTGGGAAGGGATGCCAGAATGCATGACTCATTTTCTATGTCACACCACAACAGCTTTGGAGCATGAAGCCAGTATATGATTTTCTGAATATTAGCCGCCCAGTGATAGTGAAGCAAATTTGGTAAACCCAGTCCACCCTGGGATCGATGTCGCTGAAGAAGCCTTTTCTGTAATCTAGGGGCTTTACCTCCCCAAATGAATTATGATATAGTGTCATCAATGGACTGAAAAAGGGATTTTGGAAGAAATATAGGGAGACATTGAAAAAGATAGAGGAATCGGGGTAACACGTTCATTTTAATACAGTTGATCTTTCCAGCCAGTGAAAGATTAGTGGACCTCCAATTCTGTAAATCGTGTTTTATTTTATCAATGAGGGGTATGAAGTTATCTTTGTATAGTTTAGGGAAAGTCCATGTAATATTGATTCCTAAATATCTAAAGCCAGATTTAGCCAAGTGGAATGGCAGGTCTTTTTGTGGAATTGCAAGAGCTAGGTTGTTCACTGGGAAGCACTCGCTTTTTGTAAGGTTAGTCTCATATCCCCAAAAGATACCAAATCTATGCAACACCTGGACTATGTGGGAAACACACTGCACCGGATCAGACACATGCAACAGTAAGTCGTCGGCATATAGAGCCACCTTGTGTTCCCTCCCCCCCTCTAGAAATTCCAATTATTTCCGAGGATGATTTTAGCATGATGGACAGAGGCTCAATAGCAAATGCAAACAAAAGTGGACTTAGTGGGCACTCCTGACGTGTCCCTCTTGATAATGAAAAAAATTCAGATTGCTTCCCGTTCGTGACCACTGATGCCTTTGGTGAGGCATATAGAAGTTTAATCCAGGCAATAAAAGTTGGTCCAAAACCAAAGGCCTGCAGACATTCAAATAAGTACGCCCACTCCACTCTGTCAAAAGCCTTCTCTGCATCCAGGGAGATAACCACTTCTGGTACCCCTCCCCGGACGAAGGAGTATATATGTCATTAAAAAGGCTCCGGATGTTAGAGAAGGAGTGACGACCAGACATGAAACCTGTTTGATCGGGGGAGATCACCTCATCTGTAACCGATTCTAGACACCGGGCAAGTGCCTTAGCTAAAATTTATCACTATTTAACAACGAAATGGGCCGGTATGATCCACATTGTGTTCTGTCCTTCCCGGGCTTCGGTATAAGTGTTGTGGATGCTTCAGTTAGCGTCTGTGGCAGGGCCCCAGTACCCAGTGAATCATTAAACATTTCTAAAATAAGTGGCGCTAATTTGGTCGAAAATGTTTTATAAAATTCAATTGGATATCCATCGGGACCCGGGGCCTTGCCGCTTTGCATCGCTGAAATCGCATTTGAAATTTATGTTAGTCGAAGGTGTAGTTCTAGTTCTGCTTTATGGGCAGAACTGATAACAGGGGCATTTAAATTCGTAAAAAAGTTTTGCATATCGGCATCATCACTAGGTGTTTCCGAGGTATAGAGTTTTGAATAAAATGCCTTGAAAGTATTGTTGATTTCGAGGGGGTCTGTAGTAAGCTCCCCGTTTTTCTTTTTGTATTTGTGTAATCTGTTGATCGGAAGACGTTTGGGTCTCCCTTATTAGGTGCATAAATATTACATAATATCACCTGCATATCCTCTATTAGTGCCTGCACACATATCATTCTTCCCTCTGTATCTTTAACCTCTTTAAGCAACACAAAATGTATCCTCCTGTTAACCAAAATCATAACCCCATTTCGTGAACTTGAGAGTGAGCTGTGAAAAACATACCTCACCCAGCCTGCATCACCCTCATTAAGGTGGGTTTCCTGTATGAAAACTATATCTTCCTTATTAGTTTTTAAATGACAATACCTTGCATTTTTTGACTGGATTTCCACTTCCATTAATATTCCATGACACATACTTAATACATTTCTTAATCATCTTTGTATATCTCCATAACCATGTCTATTTCACTGTTCCTGTTTGAAGCACTCTTCATCTGTATGTCTATGCCTTCTGTGTTATCATTCTTTAAAACCCTGTACTCTGACAAAATATGAAAACAAACATTTAACCTGGAAAAAGAACGTTTTACCGTACATGATGTTTTCTTTAGGAACATTCTTGTTAACTTTTACAATGGAGCAATAGAAAGCCTCCTGACTCAGCCCAGGACAGGGGGATTAAACATCATTGCGCAGAACATCATTAGTACCCATCTAGCAAGCATCAGTGATTAGTGAAGACTTTACCCACCCAGAAACAGCATGTTCACCCTGCTGCCGTCTGGTAAGTGATACAGAAGTATCTGCTGCCGTACTACCAGACTACAGAGCAGCTTCTTTCCTCAGGCTGGGAGACTCCTCAACTCATCCTCTGTACTCAATCATAACAAATTGTTCACTTTTTCCTTGTGTAGCATACAGAGAGTACAACTCACATTTTGTTGTGCAAACCTGTTTTGTAGAATGAATAACAAACCTTGTAATATGTCTGTGTTACGTAATATGTTCTTAGGTTTCTCTTGCAAAAGAGATCACGATCTCAATGAGACTTCCTGAATATAGAACTAGCTTAACTATTAGTGCATACTGTATAATGTTCTTTTTTTTATTTAGCACATCAAAATAATTTGTACATAATAACTAATCCATCATAAAAACATGTGCAAGAAAGACAAGAAACCCTGAGGGGCTTATAAAGTGTCTCCCTTTGACACAGAGTATGATTACAGTTTAATATGTAGCAAGATGAAAGACAAAAGAAAAAGCAAATAAGAGAGCAAAATATACACATCAATATATTTATAAGTAGAAAAAACAATGGAGAAAAGAATATGAAAGAGAAAAATAAAAATAAAGCGATAAAATAAACCAACAATAAAAAAAGAGACGAAATATAAAATTTTAAAGAAAATTAATGTGCCAATGTAATTAATGCCAATGTATTTACTTTGTGCCACCCTCTATTGTTCTTAATTCATTCTTAGTTCTCATACTGCAACATATTAGGAGTGAGTAACATTAGGAGTGAGTACATTTTCAACCCATTCAAATTCTGCCACCCCATTGGCTCCTTTATCTTTATCTCAAAGAAGTCAACTTCTTAAAATTAGTTATTAGTAATGTTATCTGAATTAGAAGAGGGAAATCTTCCAGAATTTTTCATGTCTTATTTTATTTTATATAAATAATTAAAGCGTTAGTGCGTAAGTTTTTTATATTAACGAACGTCCGTTACATTCAAGCCATTGCCAAATGAGTTGCTACAAAGCTAATTAAGACTTACAGTTTCTCAGTATGACTGTGTTCAGAAGATTGTGTCGTCCGGTGACTTTCCCGCGCAGAAACTCAAGTGAAGATAATGACCTCTTCATCATGTCCATCATGTTTTTTTAATCCTCCGTGTCCTCCTTGGCTACTAGCAACTGTGTGGAGGAGAGGTGTGTGGGGGGGGGGTGCGCGATCCCTTTAGGCTTGTATCATGTGGACACGCCAACAGTGTTGTTGTCATTACTTAGAACTCCTCATGGGGGCGACAGAAACAATGCACTATAGCTTTAACAGATTCACTTTATCGGACAATAATCTCACAAGCCTTACAGAGCATATTTAAGAAATACTTTAGCCTATGTCTTTATTTGTGTTTTCCCCTCCGTTCACATTCATTTTCATTGCCAATGTCATGTGTTGTTTTAAACCTGTTCTAATATACAAACCTTTCTCCACTCTTTACAGGTGACATCTGGCTCTCCTGGTGCTGAAGGACGGACTCCCTCCTGAAAACATGAAGTTATGAACTAAAGTCACTTTTTTTCTTTTTTTTATTGAAAGACAATTCCTTAATCAGGGAAAAGCCTCCTGCGTCCACAGCAGGCAGGAGGGCTGTGCACAGAGGAAGAAAAGGTCTTTGACATTTACATAGCAAATTTCTATTTTTATGTGCTGATTTTGTGACATGTAAAATAATTTTTCTTGGGAATAAAGTTTACATGTATCTGGATGTAGTTGTTGTTGTTTGAGGGTGTTTCTGCGCACAGGTGACTGATACTGTTGGTGCCAGATAACAGCACAGTAACGCCCATGCACTGAGTTGCTGAGTTGTCTTCTCTACCTTTTTTATTGTTTATAATCCTGTTATGTGCCATACAGGAAGCTGAGTTTCCCCCCCCTCTCTGTCACTTTTTGAAGTGTGTAAACTGCACTCTCGGTGTTCTTCCAACTCATCAAGGCCAAAAATAAAAGGCCAATATTTCTAGCTCTCCTTAACCCACCTGTGGATTGTGGAAAATGCAACCTAGGTTCTTTTTGTGAATGTACCCGAGTCAAACTTTCATTTAAAAGCATATTTAGGACGGAATCGCCACTTTTAAGATTTACCGTATTTTAGTTTTTTTGGCCACATTTGTAAAATCACATTTGAAACCCTGGTTCTTGGCAAACTGTACATTGATAATAGATATATTGTTTATTCATTATTCAGTCCAATAAATTAATGTAAAATAATATCAATAAATAGCTCCAAATAGTGACTCCAAATAGCCTACAATCCAGGTCTCTTTGTAGTCTTGTGCATCTGTTTTAAGTCGTGTTGCGTCTCATTGTAGTTGTTTAGCATTTTTTTTGTGGATGTTTTTCGCCTCGTTGGAGTCTGGTGCATCTGCTTTTAGTCGTTTTGTGTCTCGTTGTGGTCATTTTGCGTTTCTTTGTATTTTAGTGTATCTGTTTTTAGAAGTGTTGCATCACTCTGTAGTTGATTTGTCTCTCTGTAGTCATTTTGCTTCACTTTGTATTCTAGTGCATCTCTTTGTATGTGTTATTCATGATGATTCCATGCTGTAAATTCTGTGTTTAATAAGATACATTTTGATTATTTGATCAGATCATGTAGATTTTCAATGTTTTTTTACTGACGTCTCAAAATCTCTTTCCTCTATTTGGACATTTCCACCCCATTTACATCTTGATGACACTGTTCATGATGTATTTACTCCCTCTCTTTCTTATTAATTTCCTTCTAAAGCCGTTGTTCTCGACTAGTCTCTATGGTGATTTCCCTGTTGTGAAATCTGAGTATTGGTCGTTCAACAGAAACCAGTCAAACTGGGTCCATTAGCCACTGGGACAGGGAGTGCTCTAATTACACAAGAATGGGTATGTGTGAGGAGGAAGGAGGAAACATTTTTCCTGTCTATGAAATTTGAAACTCTTTGTACAGATGTAGTCGTGATATGTGCTCTTGTATAATCTTTACATCAAGTAAGTGGCAGAAGTTGTTTCTCTGTTACTAAAGTAGACACCCTATTTACAGAGTGGCTGATATTTAATCTTAACACCAGAATAATCCTCAGTCTTAACACTCCAGAAGCTTGTACTACGAAGCAAGATTTGGCGTTAACGAGGTAACTTCAGGTTAAACCCAGGGTTTTGTGTATCGCAACGATGGATCACTTGTTACCGGGTTCAATTGCCGTGGTAACTTATGCTGAACACCTAACCTGCTCAGGAGCAGGTTATGTTGGAGATTAGAGATCAACCGATGTAAAAGCACCGCCTACTGACCAATCAATACTCGATTGATAACGGCGTCACCGTTCTTAGAAGATCCGGAGCTCGGTGCGCGGAGAGAGAGAGAGAGAGCTGCGCTAAGAAAAGTTAAAACATTTAGAGGCCGACAACCCCGTTAACATTCCCTGATGGGTATTTTTATGAAAATCAATCCAGGGCATGTTGATCTTGATTCGTAGTACAGGCCTCAGGCCACAAGAATAGGGCCTAAAACAAGGAAAACAAAGGGACAAAGAGGAAAACAATAGAAACTAACCATTTTCTAGAAAAAGGTCCACTTTTAATTACTTTACTTATAACACAATGTTATGACATGTTTTAATCAACAAATTAATGATTTCAAAATGTAGGCACGCTCCCCTTGCTTGGCCACAGATCCACAAAAAAGGGGGGGCACATTTGGGAAATAGGTAAAGATTTATTAAGACTTAAAATCAAAGCCCACGTTCTTGGAAAATACAAACTCTACATTGTTTGTCACAATATGTATTCATTGTAATACATTAATGCCAAAAAAACAACCTAAATATTCTAATATGAAATAATATCAATAATTAGCTGTTGTGTGTAATTTCAGACAGTGGTGGAAGAAGTATTTAGATCCTTTACTTAAGTAAGTAAAAGTACTAATAACACTGTAAAAATACTCTGATACATATAAAAAACCTGCATTGAAAATGTTACTTAAGTAAAAGTCTGTAAGTATTATCAGGAAAATGTACTAGTAACTAGTAGGCTAACTAAAGCTGTCAGATGAATGTAGTGGAGTAAAAAGTAGAAGTAGAAAGTGGCATGAAAAGAAAAGACTCAAGTAAAGTACAATTACCTCAACATTTTACTTAAGTACAGTACTTGAGTAAATGTACTTAGTTACATTCCACCACTACACTACTGGTAACAGTACACATGTAGATATATATGTGTATATATATATATATATATATATGTATATATATATATATATATATATATATATATATATATATATATATATATATACACGACTGGTAACAGTACACCAGGAGTGATCCTAGCTGAATAAAAGCAGAGATGTCTCTGCATGAGAATAAAACAGCAGCAGATGGCAGCACTCGACTGATGTTTCACTGCAGTTCAGCTCAAGTCATCTAGTACTACTACTGCTGTTACTACTACTACTGCTACTACTACTACTACTAATAATAATAATAATAGTTCAGAGAGGACTATTGTCCCAGTATGGAGACATTATAACGTGTAAAAGCTCACAGCATCACACATGAATGAACGACAGCTGCAGACACACTTACAGTCGCATTTTGTTAAAGTTGTGAATGCTCATAGATATCATTGAGGCAAAGGTAATATATGAAGATCAAGCTGAAGGTCCATCTGTTGAAATGATATGTGCTTTAATGTTTACAATGAACAGTGTTTACCCTAATAATTTAGCATACCTTGGTATGAAGAAATTGTAAAATAAATTATGATTCAAATGTACAGAAATTGCCTACATACATATGATAAGACAAAATATTACATTTCTCAGCACCAGAGCACTTAACAATTATAAATTAAAAGTAACAATTTAATAGGTGAAGTAAAATATTTAAAAAATGTTTATTGATGTGATTTATTACATTTATAACTTGACCTGATTTCTCCTGTTTTGTTTTAGAGTGAAAGTGAGAATATTTTTGTTTTCTATACTAAGATAAGAGCATGGCATGGCCTTAGAGAATGTATTCAATGATGTATTATGTTAGATAAATTAGTATAGATAATACAATATTATATATGGACTGTATAATTACATTATAAATGATCTTGCATGTTATTATCTTAGAATATATATTTTAACTATCAACTGGGCAAACAAAAAATAGGGTTGAAAAGTCTGAAAAAAGCTAATAAGGGCCCTAAAGTTGAGATTACTTGCTACGTCCAGGACCAATACAGTGTGCATAAATGACATAATCATATCTATATGATTACATCATTGTCAGAGAACACGTGCGAAATGGCGCGTGGGGTTTCTCAGTGCAGCTGCAGCACATCCACTGCCACAGCCACTGGCATCAGAACACCACAGTCTGCTCTGTGGCCATGTCAACACACACACACACACACACACACACACACTGCTTGCAGCATGGCTGCTGCTGTACTACAGCTAGTACACTAACTGCTGCAGGGAAACCCTGGCTGCATGGAGCTCTGCATGGAACCGGATTCATGCAGTGGTAAATATTACAACAGGGTCATGAATGGTGCATTTAAAGAATGTTTGCATGAATTCATAAAGTAAGCTATATATCAAACTATTTATTATGAGATGACAAATTTTGATCAAAGTAAATCCTGTAGGTGTAGTATGTGTGTATACAGTTTCTGGATGCAATCTACAGGACAGGATTAACTACTCGGAAATAATATGACATAATGTCTTAAACCAAGGTTCACTTATTCGCTTTCTTCAACCACATGTCGTAGGCTGAATGCTGTGTGGACTGACTGGTCTGGCAATGTGAGACTAATAAGTGAGGAAACACAAGCCTTCCTTGAAGCCGTGCAGCTGAAGGAGTTGCTAACTCCGTCCATACAGCTGGTATCATTCAAGTTTCTGGGCTCCATCATTTCCCAGGATCTGAAGTGGGAGTCCAACATCAACGCCATCCTTAAAAAGGCTCAGCAGAGGATATACTTCCTACAGCAACTGTTGGCCATCTTCTACACTGCTGCCATTGAATCCATCCTCTGCACATCCATCACAGTTTGGTTTGGGGCAGCCACAAAACAGGACTAATGCAGATTACAACACACAATTCGGACAGCTGAAAGAATCATTGGTGCCCCCCTTGCCCTCCCTCCAGGACTTGTACACTGGTAGGACCAGGAAGTGGGCAGAGAACATCACCGAAGACCCCACACATCCTGCACACACTCTCTTTAACCTCCTCCCCTCTGGCAGGCGCTACAGATCCCTGCACACAAAAACAACCAGACATAAGAACAGCTTCTTTCCCACTGCCATCACTCTACTGAACTGCAGATAAGTGGGCTCATCCCCACTTTGGACACTCACCCACTTCTCTATTCATTACATACTTATCATTTCAATATGCATCTTGCACACTACTTTGCACTATTACTTTTTGCACCTTACATCCCACTCACTTGTCTTGATATTATGTCTTATTTGTATTTTTGTATATTATGTTGATATGTGCCTATATTAGAGTGCGGATCGGGCCACCTTTTTCTGTCCGGGCCCGGCCCGCTTCCGAGAGAGCAGTAACCGAACCCGGCCCGGCCCCGACAGGCATTAAGATATTTATGTCAGAGCCCGACCCGAGCCCGACACAGTTAAAATCTCGTTTTTTTTTCTCATACTAATGACACATGTAAGTTTGTTTGTGTGGAACGCCCGCTTTTATTAAGCAACTGTGGGAAGGCATTCGGAAATGTCAACAGAGATGGGGCAACGAGCGCACGTAAACACAGGTGCGCACCTACATAATAATCTTTTTTAAATTTAAAATGTTCAATACCTTATCACGCTGATGTGACCGAGCCCGACCCGAAACCCGAACATCATTTTGAAATATCTGTCCGAACCGGCCCGGTATCCATCCTCTAGCCTATATGTATATTGCTATTGTACAGTATGGGTCTATATTACTATTTTTCTACTGAATGTTTACTACTACACGTCTATTTGTTGAATGTATAGAGAGTTAACACCTACCAAAGTCAAATTTCTTGTGTATGTAAGTATACTTGGCCAATAATAATAATAATAATACATTTATTTTTTATAGCGCTTTTCTAAACACTCAAAGACCGCTTTACAGTTTTGGTTACAAACAAAATGTACGTAGACAAGATTACATGAAAAGGAAAAACACATAGGTGCATGGACAAGCACAGGCAATAAAACAGATTCTGAATTCATGTGACGCTTCAGAGGAAAGGACGTCTCATCCCTCTAAAACAGATTTCCTCGTTTCTTCTCTCCTCGCATGATTTCCTTCGTCTCCTGCATGCTTGGGTTTTTCAGAGGATGAGGCACTGTAGCACTACGCACTGTTAGAAATAACAGATTCACATTTTATCTTAATTTAAAGTAGCTCATTCATGTAGAACGGTAAACAGTCAGTTCCACAGTCAGTTTTTAATGGACACCCTGCAGCCAATCAGAATTGAGTATTCACCTAGACCATGGTATACCTTTTTTTATTGCACTATATGTTTGTACCTTGTCTTGTATCTTGTTCTGTACCTGTTATTGTATTTTGTTGATTGCACCTATGTTCATTCATTTATTCTTTATTTTTGCAACGGGACCAGGGAAAGACAATTGTATTCCTCTATAGACAATGAAGGCTCTCATATCTCTTCTCTTATTATATCCGTTTTGTGTTTAGAGATTGTTTCTGTTGCCCCCAAGTGGCCAGAAAAATCTATTCTTGTGGGTTTAAGGATTGCAAAACACAACATTCTGGGCCCTGTAGAAAGGCATTGTCTATGGGCCCCTCCCCACATCCACAACTATTCCCGCCTCCTTGAAATCACTGCGCCGGTTTTTCCATCTCTCCATCCATCTGCGTGTCAGCCTGCAGTGCAACCGAGCTCGTTTCTACGAATATTTTTATTATTGTTGTCATTGGTAAACACCACACATCTGCATACCCAGATCGGCTTCCCATTGGTTCAACGGATTGTCTGTCGCAGTACTTCCGTCCGTTTGGCCGGTTTTGATTGGCCGACGCTCCTCTCTTTTTCCTCTTCTTCGCGGCGGTGGGTCGGAGCCGCTGTGTCCCCGGTCTGGCACGTTCCTAGCCAAATTCTCCACGGTGTAAAATTGGATCCCCCTTTTTCACAAAGCCAAAAATATCCCCCCTTCAATTCCCTGCAACCGCTTATACGTTTCCGCGCAAAACACACCTCCAAATCTCCAGCAGATACTTCTGAAGATGGCGGTGGTAAGCGGGATGTCGGGGTCGGCTGTAGCCCGGCTGGAGGGCCGAGAATTCGAGTATCTGATGAAGAAAAGGTCGGTGACCATCGGCCGAAACTCCTCGCAGGGTTCGGTGGACGTCAGCATGGGCCACTCTAGCTTCATCTCCCGGCGGCACCTCGAGATATTCACTGCGGGGGAAGATGGCCCCGGCACGGGGGAATTCTATCTCCGATGCCTCGGAAAAAACGGGGTGTTCGTCGATGGGGTGTTCCAGAGAAGAGGGGCGCCCCCCCTCCAGCTTCCAAGAATGTAAGATTGATGTGGCCAGTTTGTTTGCTCTGGTGGAATGTGCTGATTTGTGGATTCTTGTGTTGTTGTTGTTGTGTTGTCCCGCAGTGATGTTGCACGTGTTGTGTCAAGTAACACCGGTCAGATGCGTGCTGCGTTTGGATGGCGATAACGTCACGAAATGTCCATGCCAAATGTGTCAGCTTGCCGTTGACCATTGCCAATCACAACACACCCTTGTTTAACTTGATCCATGACCTTGTGGCAATCGTTTGGGGATCTGGTTAATTCGGCATACATACAGTATAGTCCACTAAGCAGACGTAAGTCACGCTCCAGCTAAGAATTAATTCTATTTAATTCAAGTTTTATTTATAGTGTAAAATCCTAACAGGAGTTATCTCAGTGCACTTTACAGATATGTCTAGAACACACTATAATTTACAGACATACAATTCCTCCAAGAGCAAGCATCAGTACACTTAGACTAGAAGTTAGTTGTACTCCCTGGTGTTCCATGCATGCCGAATTGCATAGTGGCTCCTAACTATTCAAAACTGTCTGTAATACATGTTCCCCAATGTCTGTAGTTACTCATAGCAAAATAAGAAACCTTAAAATGGCCGAATGTAACGGAGTTTGGTTTGAGTTGTTCTCAAACCCAGAGAGCTACTGCTTCTGTCCCACCTAACATGCTAGCAACACAAGCTAATTCGTGAAATTTGTAAAACGTGTTGCTTGCACAGCAAATGCTTCTGACATGCTGCACCACAGGCTGCAGCACATTTGACCTACCATAAGAGAGAGGTTATGAATACATGTTATGTACACAATGTTTACGTGTGATGCTGAGGTTAGTGCTGTAGTTATTTGGCTCAGGCTCAATCTCAACTTGGCCTCATGTACCCTGTCGGTGTGTTTACACTGCTCAGCTTGTTCTCTTCTTTCAGTTGTAAACCCCCCCCCAAACTCATGTCAAATAGTTGTTGTGGTAACTCACATTTGGCATTTAATCGTCATAATTATTTAGGTAGGATATTTTGAATGTTGTCACCCTGCCAAAGTAGTAATTCATTGGAAGGTGTCAGCATCTGGTCCAAATATACCCTATTAAAAATAAATGAGACATATTAGACACGATCTGTTACATAATGGTCATGGTGGACGTCCATATTTATACTGAATCTCAGTGCTCCTCAGTTAGACCTCCTTGTTGCCAGGCAGGAGGCTTGTTTGTCCATCTGTACAATGGCATTGTAATAAGCATTATGTTTCCCACTTAGTTAATTCAAATGTAGACAAATATAATCATAGCAGTGTTTCCCCCAGTGTTTAGCAAGCCTGGTGACCCACCGGGCCTAAGTTGCCCCCCATCTGGCCTAAGCCACTGGGAATTATTTTTTTTAATGTATTTTAATACATATTTAAACTACAGTTACAGTGGGGCAGCTTGGTTGGAAAGTTGGACGTAGTCATAATGTATTTTCAAATGTGTAGGGTCCTGTGGAGTCTGATTTTATAGATTTTTTTTATTTTATTTTTTATTATTCTAAATTTTGCGATTCTGTTATCACAAAAACTATTGGGCTCTACATTAATGCTACCATCTTTCTGTGTCTGGCCCCAGCCGGACCTTGTAAAAAAAACCCCAAAAGACACTTCCCACCTGGCTAAACAACTTTTCTGGGGGGAAACCCTGCATAGTCATTTAAATGCAAATGTCTTGACATTAAACACACACTTTATGTTTTTTGTCTGTGCTTGTCTTTGGTTCCCAGGTGTTGTTTGCGGTTCCCCAGCACAAGTATAAAGATCACGTTCACAGCCCTGTCCAGTGACAAGAAGGAGCCAAGGAACGTGCCGGAATCACCGGTCAAGCCCGTCCAACCCCAAATTTCCCCACTGACCATCAACATTCCTGACAACATTGCCCACCTCATGAGCCCACTGCCTTCACCTACCGGCACCATCAGGTGAGAGTGGCTTCGTTTGAGCTTTGCGCAGTGTTCAAAACACTTTATTTAAGGGCACAATAATAACACTGTCCAAAGTTTGTCATTGAAGTGGTTGTCTGGTCATTGTTCCAGACATGTATGCAGAATTACAGCAGTTTTTTTTTTTTTTTTTTTTTAATCAATTTCTCAGTGCGGCAAACTCCTGCCCGTCAAGTCCACGGGGGGCGGGGCTCTCCAGCTACAGGACAGGCCGTGTTCTGGCCTCTGACCTCATAGGAGACAACTCCCAATCAGAAAATGATAAAGAGGCCTCAGGTGAAGACAGCCCAAAGGTGAGAGTGGGGCAGTCTAAAGCATAGAACTGGGCAATGAAAATGTGACATCCCTGGTTACTCATTGAAGTCTAAAAGATTGTCCAGTGCTCACAACAACATAGACTTTGGAGTACAGAACCTGGTTGAACTTTGCCAAGTCTGTGTTTGTGTGAGAAAACATGACCTGAGCTTACCTTGTATTTCATTAACGAAACACATTTTAATCCCAATAGCTCATCCATTAAACTTGTTTTTCCCTTCTTTTCCACAGGATGACTCCAAACCTCCGTATTCATATGCACAACTAATAGTCCAAGCTATCACCATGGCCCCGGATAAACAGCTAACGCTGAATGGAATATACACCCACATCACCAAGAACTACCCATACTACAGAACAGCCGACAAAGGCTGGCAGGTCAGAGTCTTCACTACGAGCTACCATTGCTTACACTTGCACTAGTTGTATAGTAATGCATGAATCAGGGCTGCATGATCAGTTGTCATGTGTCATTGTAAATGCAAAAACGCTGAGGCAAACATGGGGAGCTGCTGCTTTGCTCAGTTTTTTATATACCTGTAAATTGAATACCTGGCTGGTGAATTTGAAGATGAAACTTACTGTCGTATGTCCAGTCCAGAGTTCAACAAACAAACATTGTGGGGATTCATCAAAAACATAAAAATTCAGATCAGTTTTTTTCCCCCACAAGTCAACCCTCTTCCCAAACAAATTAATAAAGGATCCAAAGTTCTCCGTTTTCTACAGAACGCATTAATGCCCGTTCCCCGATCGAACATTTTTACTGAATATCGCACGATAACAATCAGCGGCCGATCAATCTGGGCATCCCAATTGAATGTTTTAAAATTAAAGCACTCAATTATTTGGGTACTTCACATTTCCAACAATGTCAACAGAAAGGGACCATTTCAAAGCTGGTAAAGGTACTGTTGAATTTTTCTTCTCTCACGGGTGGACCACACAAAGCACTGAACACATTGTGCTAGCGTCTCTGCAAAGCCTGTTATCTGAACATACTTTCTTTAAAGGAACACGCCGACTTATTGGGACTTTAGCTTATTCACCGTATCCCCCAGAGTTAGATAAGTCCATACATACCCTTCTCATCTCCGTGCGTGTTGTAACTCTGTCCAACGGCTCCACCGGTAACTTAGCCTAGCACGGATCCTGGAGGTAATCTGTTCCAACTAGCCTACTGCTCCCAATAAGTGACAAAATAATGCCAATATTTTCCTATTTACATGTTGTGATTTGTATAGTCAGTGTGTACAAATAACAAGATCACATTAGACATACCCATCTTCTAACCGTATACATACTGGGAACTATATTCTCAGAAAGGCGAAGCACTGCTATTCTCTGCTCGGGGCTCAGGTGCTGCGAGCATATCACTCCGCCCAAGTAGCAGCAGTAGTACTGCTTCGCCTTCTGAGAATATAGTTCCCAGTTTGTATACGGTTAGAAGATGGCTGTGTCTCATGTGACCTTGTTATTTGTACACGCTGTGACTATACAAATCACAACATGTAAATAGAAACATGTTGGCGTTATTTTGTTATTCGGAGCAGTAGGCTAGATGGAATTGGTTACCTCCAGGATCCGTGCTAGGCTAAGCTACCGGTGGAACCGTCGGACAGAGTTACAACACGCACAGAGATGAGAAGGGTATGTATGGACTTATCTAACTCTGGGGGATACGGGGAATAAGCTAAAGTCCCAATAAATCGGCGTTTTCCTGCTGCTCCTTCCACCAAACCACAAAGACATGGGAATATTCTAAAACTGTATGAGACAATTGTATGTTTATTGTGCATTTCTATGCAATTTGTTCTCTTGACTGCCCAAGACATATTTCTCCTAAAGGAGAGAATAAAGGTTTTCTTATCACTATATAACACAAATGATGTAACACTCCCATCATTTCAAAGAATTGTACAGCTTTAGTTAACGCTCTGTGTGTGTGTGTCTTGTGTATGTATTGGCAATTTTAGAACTCGATCCGCCACAACCTGTCCCTGAACCGCTACTTTATCAAAGTGGCCCGCTCTCAGGAGGAGCCGGGCAAAGGCTCCTTCTGGAGGATCGACCCCGCCTCGGAGGGGAAGTTGGTAGAACAAGCGTTCAGGAAGCGGCGGCCGCGGGGAGTGCCCTGCTTCAGGACTCCTGTGGGGCCCCTCTCCTCCAGGTAGAGAACGCTGTCATCCAGACACGAGTGTGTTACTTCAGTTTGTGGGGCAACAGCATGTGTCACTAATCAACCTCCTTTCTTCTCCTGTCCCAGGAGCGCTCCGGCGTCTCCCAGCCACACAGGGGCGCTGTCTGCCCACTCCAGTGGGGTCCAGACCCCAGACAGCCTCTCCAGAGAGGGCTCCCCTGTCCCCATGGAGCCAGAGCCAACCCCACCGCCAGCCCCCGCCCAAACCACTACAGCCCAGCCCAAACTCGCTGTCATCCAAGAGGCCCGATTTGCACAGAACTCCCCTGGTAAAGCACACCCTTCCCCAAGATTCTGTCCTCAGGACAAAAATGACATTTTTGTAGTTTCTTTGTGTTTTAACTCTGAGGTAAAAATGGAGAAAAATAATTGGCAACGCTGCTCACTGTGTCCCCTCATGTTTTGTGATGGCGTGCAGTATTTATGTGCCTCTGTCCATTGTGACAGTGGTGAATGGCAGTAGAGTAAAGAGTTTGTCAGTAACCTGTACCCCTCATCCCCCTCCCCCCCGCTTCTGATAGGCTCCGCCCTCAACAACCAGCCGGTATTGATCGCTGTGCAGCGCCAGATGCCTCAAACGACCATGAAGCCTGTGACCTACGCCGTGGCGTCGCCCGCCATCGTAACAACGTCCGTTAGCTCCGCCCCCGTCATGCAGACGGTGCACGTCGTCCACCAGATCCCAACCGTCACCATGGCAACTGTTGGCGGACAGCCCGCTGTGAAAGTGGGCCAGGAACCTCAAGAGAACGGAGGTGGCGAGCACCAAGAGATCAAGCGTGAGACGTGTTGTTATTTCTAGTAGTCCTCCCCCCCTCTGTAGTCAGGAAGCATTGTGTTGAGACTGTCTGTGTGTGTTTCTCCCCATGTGCAGTCCCATCCATCACGGCCTCGTCGCTAGGCGGAGTCAGCCGCATCATCCAGAGCTCTGCGGCCACCCCGCTGACCACAGTAACCATCGTGCAACAAGCCCCGCTCGGTCAGCACCAGCTCCCCATAAAGGCCATCACACAGAACGGGACCCACCTTGTCCCCATCAGTACTGCAGCTAGCACAGGTGACACACACACACACACACACACACACACACACACACACACACACACACACACACACACACACACACACACACACACACACTAGGGGTGCGCGATATATCAACTCAATATCGTTTTTGCAATATTGAAAATGTCCCGAAAAGTATGCAATATTCCGTTTATTCTGTGGAGAGATGTGCCGGTGGCTGTGTGTTGTGATCAATTTAGAGCCAGCATATTTCATTGGCCAGTCGCCCTGTCACATGGCACACTTCGACAGCGTGGGTGAAGAGGGAGATGGAGACTGAGAAGCGAAAGGACAGAAAGATAGAATGCGAACTGCAAAGCGAGTGTGTGGAGCGAAAGCAAAGAGACAGAATAGAACATGAGTTTGGCTCAGGGAGACTACATAACTTTGGTGTTTTTTATATATATATGTATGTATGTATGTATGTATGTATGTATGTGTGTATGTATGTATGTGTGTGTGTGTTTAAGACTATCGATATCGCAATATTCATGCTCAATATCGCAATATCACATTTTGTAAATGTAGGGCTGAAACGATTCCTCGAATAATTCGAGGAATAATACAAAAAATCCTCGATGCAAAATGACTTGCCTCGAAGCTTGGTTACATCAGTGTTACTAACGTTGTATCGCTGACGGACGGTGTTTCCGCTACTCAAACTAGCTTAGCACAATAATAGCATGACGTCAGTGCTTTAGCATCTCAACAGAAAACATGGAGTCTAACTTAATCATCCATTCCACGAAGAGGACCGACAAAAGTCAATCACAGAGTCGTATGGACGATGACATCACATCAAACACAACAACTACCAGAATCAGAGACAAGGAAATATGTAGTGGTGACCACGATCTGAGCTGACGCGCTGACTATCCTTCAGAACAACAGCTGATTGTTGCACCCCTCTCTCTCTCTCTCTCTCTCTCTCTCTCTCTCTCTCTCTCTCTCTCTGTGTGTCTCTCTCTCTCTCTACGGAGAAACAGCTGATCAACGATCTAATAGCATAAGTGTAACAGAGCTGTGTGACGTTATAATCAAATATATAAATGAAAATAGGTTAAGTATAACTAATATTTACATATAGGTCTAGTTTTGGTTGTTTAAAAACGTAAAAAGAAATTAAAAAAAAATATCCGATTAATCGATCGATTAAGTGCTAGATTAATCGATTACAAAAAGAATCGATAGCTGCAGCCCTAGTGCACAGACTGTTCCAGATGTCAGAGCAACAGTGGCGCTCTCCTCTCCCAGCAGCCACCTGTCTCTCAGAGCTCTTAACACCTAAAGCCTGTGGAGTTTTTTTGCAAACAGTTGTTGGGTTTACATTCAGTGTTTTTTTTCCTTCTTCCCTGCATGTCCTGGCACATCATGGGCTTCTTTGTATGTTACCCCCACCAATGATCGCTCAGTGGAACAGCATGAAAACGATGAATACTGCATCTTATTTACAAAGTATTTTTACAGTATTCTCTTCTTTACTGTTCCTCACAGACAGCAATGTAAAACACCCTGTTTTCATAGCGCAGCTCCTCCGTCACTGGACTGCAACTCAGGGCCATGCACGTACACCTCCAGCCTGTTGGTTGCTATCCTGCGCTCGCACTGAATTTACATGTAGCGACAACTGGCCCGTGCGCTGCTTTAGGGTCCTTTTTATGTAATGTGTGTATTTGCTGAAGGATGTTTCAGCATTGACCCACGTGAGGGGGTTAAGTCTTTGAAGGATCATGTTCTTACAGTACATACTGTAGCACGCAGCACAGAAAGGGCAAAGTGGGAAAACAACAAAGCACGGTCAGTAAAGTGAGAGCATTATAGTGTCATAAAAGCACAAGAGAGAGGTCAAAGATCATTCCATAAACATGGATATAAGCTATAAGAAGGGACTTTATACTTGTCTTTTCCAACGTAGTTGTCACTCGTATTTTTTTGTGATTTTAACAATTTCTTAATCAGCTTTCGTGGTATTGGCACGAGTCTTTTTCCGATTATACCACGGACATAAAACAGATTTTATTCTTAAGCTCTGGGAAAATACAACTTTAGCGATACTTGGGTTGAAAAAACAATGAGTTTAGGGCTTAGTTGATTTCATGATAAAGGTCTTAAACTACATTCATAATGGTCTTATAAAGGTCTTAAAAGTCTCAAATTTGACTTAGTGAAACCTGCAGAAACTCTGTCACCACCCACTCATACAAAAATCAAGAAAAGATGACACAGTAACTACAATATTGCAGACCATTCAACAGAATAGTAACCAAACCGACCATAAACCATAAACATATGTATAAATGACAACACCATAAGCCTATCATACAGTCTCTCCCCAGCACAAAGCTTCTTAGGAGCCCTCCAGAAAGTTCAGCTACTTTCCCATTTTCTAGTATAGACATCCAATCTGGCAAACTGTTTATATGACATTTTTCAAAACGCCGCCACCCTAACCATCTCACAAGCCCACTCCTGGATTGACGGCACCCCTTCATTCTTCCATCCTCTTAAAATAATCTGTCTGGCTATCATTAAACTAGTCTGGACCCAGCTGCTTATGTGCTGACCCATCCCATTTAGGATTGACTCATCTCCCAGAACAAATCATCTAGGGCTGAATGGAACCTGGGTCTCTGCAATCCAACCTAGGTTATCATGTAACCTAGACCTGTGGTGGAAGTTTTTCGATGCAGCAGGTGTAGATGTTTTAAAATAAGAAGGTGAAACAAAATAAGGACAGTCGAAGACTAAACCAAGTTAGGTTTTTGTATTTTATTAAGTATATTTGCAAATATAGGAAACACACAGTTCACAAGAGGCACAGCAACCCAGTGTGGAAAAGTGTCTTCAACGAATAAGAAAAAGCACACCGTATATGTGCATCTCCAGTGAGATAGAAAGACATGCACCCCTTTCTAAACATGACTCAACATTTCTTACAATCAAACATAGTCAGACATTCAGGAGCCACTGCGTTTTTTCCCCTCTGTAGCACTTTCTACCCCAAGGTTTAGACATCCTGTTTATCTCAACTATGTGAGAAGTCTCAACTATCCAGGGAGAAACAACAGATAGTTTAGGGTGACCTTGTAGCCCCTGTCTGTTCAGCGTACACATTACGTTCCCAGACTTTGTGGCTCTCACTTTCAGCATTGTGAGACGAAGTAAAACAGAAATAAGACCAGAATATAAAGAATCATGCTTTAATATAATTTTGCCATTACAGACCTTATCACAGGACCATAGGACATGAAGTAATTGGCTGTCCTCTGTCTTACATTTCCAACAATTTGTAATACTCCAATCCATAGGTGTAATTTACGGGGTAGGGTGGGGGTTACAACCCCCCAATAATCAAAACTGGCCAGGGTAACCCATCCCAAAAATCCATTATAATTTCCTTTACAAAAATAGACATTTGCATTGGATGCAGAAAAGGCACAAATTGTTGCAGAAAAATAATTCACCAGAATGCAGAAAATGAAGCGTTTGATGAACCCAAAGTTACGCCCTTGCTCAGATCCCTTTCCCCATGTGTCGCTCCTCATTGTTAACAACAACCTGTCTTCTTTCTACCAGCTGTTGCGAACCCTCTGCACCTCCTGGCGGCCCACGCCTCCGCCTCCGCCTCCCTCCCCACCAAGAGGCAGAACGGAGCGCTGCAGGAGCAACCCCAATCAAAGAGGGTGAAGACGGAGGGGGGGGAGGGGAAAGCTGCTGCTGCAGCCACCACCACCAACAATAACAACGGCACCACGGACAGAGCTGGAGAAGCAGGGGTCAGTGAACACATCGGTGACAAGTAGCCTCCCCTCTCTCCCCCCCCGGTTTGCCTCCAGACCCCTGCTCTCCTGTACGCATTGAGCCTCACACACTGTCACCCCCTCCCCTCCATCATCTACTCTAAGGTGCCAAAAACAGAAGAGCGACTGGGAAACATCTGCAGGGCTTACAGAATGTTAAAAAAAAAACCTCGTCCTCAACCCCCCCTCCCGATCCTCTTCCATATATTTAAGACCACCAAACGCGATGCAAAAACTAAAGACCAAATTAAAAAAAAAAAAAAAATGGAAACAAGAGTTGCTGATGACTGTGAATCCCCAAAGCTTGAGACCCAGACGCCACGGAAGAAGAAGCACAGGAAGAAAGAAAGATGGACAGATTTACAAAAAAATATCCTGAGTTCAAGAAAATCCCAAATGACTTTTTGGACAAGCGAGGAGTCCTGAAACTCACCTAAAGATGGAACGGAGCCTCATCCTGGTAGCATTACAGACGAGCGCTTTTACTGTGTGTCGATATACAAAAGCAACTAAGCGACATCACCAGTAGTGTATTCCGCTAAAGGGAAATGTGTGTACGTACGTGTGGACATTTCCATCTTCGGCAGCTAGCCTCCATGTCGACCTACCTAGCCCAGTCGTGAGTAGATATGCAGTATTCCGTTGTACAAGTGTATCTTTGGATCTTTTTTTGAGTGTTTCTCCGTTTCCCAAGGCACAGATACTATCTAGTAATAATTAAGATAACTAAAAGCTATAAGTGGGTCCTTAAGAACATTGAAACATCCCAACATGTTATTTTGGGAACCCTCTTTCTGTTGTTTTTGTATTTGGACTCTTTGTTCAGTGAAATGAATGTAGTCTCCTTTCCTTTTTTAAAGAAAACACTATCTATGGAGTGGATGCTCTTTTTCTGCTCATTCATGCAAATGAATTTCGTTATCACTGTTCATCTACAGATTTGTTTTTTCATATTTTACAAATATCCTATGAGATAAAAAAGTATATTCCCATGCGTATTTGACCATATACTTAATTGAGCTTGCATGTTACGGATCTAGAGACAATGTACTTGAGCAGATTATCTGAATATGGAACTGAAGAAAATTTCGACTGAATCTACGCTGTATGATTCTGACCAGTGCTGCACTTAACCCTCTTAGTTGTTTTGTTTTTTTTGCTGTTTTTTTCCCCGTCATCCTGTGTTTGTTACCTTTTTGTGTTGAAGTTGGCAACTCTTGGCTTAATTATTTTATTCTGTTCAGGCTACTAACCAGTCTATTCAGATTGTATTCTATGTTACACGAGGAAAAACAAGTGATAGGTGTTCGTTCTGCTTCAGTGGGTAAATGCTTTTTTTTTTTTTTTTTATTATTATTATTTTTTTTTTTTTTATATAAATTTATTTAAAACGCATAACCTCTTAGTTTGTATTTCTTTGAGTAAAAGCCTTCGCTGCAGGGCAAATGCAAACTCACAATCTGTCTGTGTGAACAAATTTTTTTTTTTTTTTTTTTTTTTTTGTTCGAACGAGGAAAGAAGACAAAAGCGACATTCTAGGGCTGGGTACTGAATTCAACACTTTTTAGGCACCGACCGAATTGCTTCTGAAGTATCGAAAAATTCCTCGTCATTCTAGAGACACGCAGGAAAAACTCATTGACATATATAAAATGGACCAACAGATCCCGTGTCTCTGGACGGAGACCAGTGAAGAACATTAGAAGCTCTTTTCCGGTGATGGCTGAGCGTTACTGAGCAGCCTCCAACTGAGCTTGAAGACGTAGATGTGACGTGAGCAACCTGTCTGAAAGTTGGAAGTCTTCTGGTAGCTGTGCCATGAGAAATCTCAATCATTCCCAATCTAGCAGAGACGGAGAGCGTAGGTATATGTAAGGAGATAACATAGGCACAGGCTAATTATTGCTAACTAAAATGCTAGTTAACATTAGTAATTAAACTTAAACAGCTAATGGAAGTCCAAACTGCCTGAGAGCTTCTCCTGTACTATATGGTAATTCCTCTACTATGAGACAGTAAGTCGCATGGTTATGACACAGTCGTTGTTTTTACAATAACATCTGCTACGGAGCCATAACGTAAGGTACAAGGTAATGGAGCCTTTTATACATTGTCGTGTTTCTTTAGAAATAAACAGTGGACAAATAGTCTTTATTATTTATTAGTTATTTGCTGCCAAAGTGGCACCAAAATGAATGGCAGTCAATGGAATGCTAACGGGAGGTGATAGCTTGTTAGCATCCGCCATAGCGCCTAGCGCCATAGGAGCTACGCTTTCTGAGGAGAAGCTTACCCCCTTGGAAAAACTGTGTTACATCCACGTAACTAATTTCCTCACAGTGGGAGAAGTGGACAGCATTAAATAACTGGTGGTTACATTATCTGTATAACAGCGGAGATATTAAAGTGGCCATATTATGCTCATTTTCAGGTTCATAGTTTTATTTTGAGGTTGTACCAGATTGCTTTACATGGTTTAATTTTCAAAGAACACTCCTCTTTTCACCCTGTGTTCAGGTCTCGGTTTAAGCTACAGAGTGAGACCTTGCACTGCTGTAACATCTTTGTTGGCAGTCGCACATGCTCAGTAGCTAGGTACGAGCATTCAGAACGAGCTAGCATGCTAGCGCTAGCATGCTACCGTTAGCCACCTGTTTCGGCTAGTGACATAAAAAGCCCTGTCGATTTTGACCAGCTCACCCGGAGACTGAAGGCAGGACACATTCAGAAACCGTATCTCACTCAAAACAGCATGGATGTTTGTTTTTTTTTTTCCAAGTTTGTATGCGTGTGAAAGCACCAGAGACACAAAAATAACACCCAAAATCCCAGAAAAAGTGTTTTTTTTTTTTTTTTTTTTTTTTTTTTTCATAATATGGGCACTTTAAATATCTAATTTTCAAGACCAACCCCTAGGCTAGAGGGGCGTGTCTGTTTGACAGCAGCCAGTAGCTAATTTGTTTTAACTTTTCCTCCGTTAACGTTTGGTGGCTAAGCTAAGGTGGAGGATGAGACGTGTTCATGCTTGTAAGTTAGATACAAAGGAGACTTTAGCGTGAAGCTAACGTGTGCTGGGAGGTGTAGCTGCTGCCTGCTCTGCCTCTGATACAGCGCTGATGCTACTGCTTTATGCAAGATTTTGATTGGCTGTATTCTAATAAGGTCTACATTTATGTAGACGGAACTTTCACCACATTAATGCTAGGGGGCGCCATCATGAAACCAAATTTAATTTCCTTCTGGTTTTGGATTTGTTATCAAAGGAGAACAAGTGATTTTATTGCTGGAGCAGACAAAAAAGCTATTTAATCTCAGTTGGACGTTTAAGGGGTGTACTCGCTATTCAGAAAAAGTGGGCTGGGATTGACTCCACGTCTCTCACAGACCGTTCCCCAAGTCATCCATTACAGACACACAAGTCACAGAGAAGCTCCGATCATACACACACAGAGGGAGAGGGACTTAATTCATTACTCCACTATATCTTGACATGGCTAATAGTTGTTTGCTGTGATATTATTTCTGAATGTCAAGTACAGCCCCTTTTAAAGGAACACGCCGACTTATTGGGACTTTAGCTTATTCCCCGTATCCCCCAGAGTTAGATAAGTCCATACATACCCTTCTCATCTTTGTGCGTGTCATAACTCTGTCTGACGCACCCACCGCTAGCCTAGCTTAGCACAGATCCTGGAGGTAACCGGCTCCATCTACCCTAAGGCCGGTTACGCACTGGTTGTGTGGCGTGAGCGTGGCGTTTCTGTTGCGTGTCAGCTGTCTTTACACACCAGAAACATGTATGACGCGGTGCTGCTGCTAACCTTGTCTGTACACATGTATGTTTCCCATTGATAAAATGAAATACCATGTTAAATATATACTGATTTGATTACAGCAAAGACAATGTTGGCAGTCTTAACTGCAAAATAGGCTACAGTATATTTCGTTATGTATTGACAGGTGTAAGAGGTGACAAATAACAAGGTCACATGAGACAGCCATCTTCTAACCGTATACAAACTGGGAACTATATTCTCAGAAGGCAAAGCACTGCTACTTAGGCGGAGTGATTAGCGCAACACCTGAGAAGCACTGTTGTTACTCTCTGCTCCTCACCTTGGGGCTTTGCAGGTGCTGCGAGCAAATCACTCCGCCCAAGTAGCAGCAGTAGCAGTGCTTCGCCTTCTGAGAATATAGTTCCCAGTTTGTCTACGGTTATAAGATGGCTGTGTCTCATGTGAACTTATTTGTACACGCTGTGACTATACAAATCACAACATGTAAATAGGAAAATGTTGGCGTTATTTTGTCACTTATTGGGAGCAGTAGGCTAGATGGAGCCGGTTACCTTCAGGATCTGGGCTAAGCTAGGCTAGCGGTGGGTGCGTCAGACAGTTACGACACGCACCGAGATGAGAAGGGTATGTATGGACTTATCTAACTCTGGGGGATACGGGGAATAAGCTAAAGTCCCAATAAGTCTGCGTTTTCCTTTAAGACCCTCTAAAATGTTTATGGGGCGCTAAAAGGGTAACTTTGTTTTGTTTTTTCAAGTGTGTAATATGTGTAAGTGACTAATGGAACAACAATCTTTGACATTGGTCCGGCATTAAGAAAGGCCGCTGCTGTCAGAGAAACAAGCTGCAATAGACATTAATAGGGCAATTGTGCAGCTTGTATTTATGTTCAAAAAAGTGCTTGTTTTGCCACTGACAGGCTCAGATAATATTAAGTGTCTGACAAAATTATGGAAAGGATTTCTAAGGTCAACCTTTCTGTTAAAGAGTAAGATCCTTTTTTTTTTTTTTTTTTTATAAATAACCTCCATTTAAAGCCATCATGCTCTATGTAAATAAACAGTAATTTTAGCATCGCAAAATACACTTCATTCAAAGTCGACAGAAACAAAATAAAACTATGAAAGCTGTTTTAGGTCGTCTTTCCACTTTTCCAACCATCACAACTAGTTTACCGATTTACCGTGAAAATATGTTGGTTAAACAGAAAGGTCTCAGACGTTTTAAAAAGGTCTATATCTTTAGGGATCCGTTTCATAATGTCAGAATCAGGGTTCATACGCATTTTAACAAATAATTTTCCATGACTTTTTGGCAAATTTCCATGACTATGTATTCCTGAAAATGTCAGTCGACATTATACAATAAGAATACAAATCTGTGTTAAAGTTTACCCTCAGAGGTTTAACAATAAATGAAAGACAATTTATGTGGTTCATAGTGGGATTCGTAATATCGCGCCCCGAATAGAACGTTGAGGTTAGGACGACGTGAAATACATTTATTAATCACATATTATTATACTGTGTTAAAAAAAATTCCAATACTTTTCCAAAACTTTCTGGGTCTTTTTGTTTCCAAAACCTTTCCAGTCCTGGAATTTGCATTTGTTTTAATTCCATAACTTTTCCAGGTTTTTTCAAAACGTATGAACCCTGCAGAATAATAATCTGAGCCTGTCAGCGGCAAAAACAGAACTTTTAGTGGACCAAGTTGACAATGCACTTTTCCCCCCATAGGGTTACATTACAGCCTGGTCTGTGGCTGCCGGTTACAGCATAACGCTTAATACTGGACCAACTTCAAAGATTGTTCACAGATCAGTCAAATAGGGTCCAGTCCAATTATTCAGTTTCAGTACAACAGAGGCACTTGTTTTCCACAACATAGTTAACAGCCCATATAGTTTAACTGTAAAAGCAGATGTTAAATTTTATTCACAAATTTAAATGCAGGTTTTACAATCATTCCAAGTGTGTCAGACACAAGTTGGCGTTTCAGTTTGTGCAGTGTCCCCACGGGTCAGTGCCCGCCAAGTGCTGTGCATGTTCAACAGAGTGACACCTGCCATCATACAATCTGATGCAGAAAACCTCAGATTAAAATGCGTTTTTGGAAATGAAAGACAAATGCTGTCAATTAACAGGACAAATTAAAAGAAAAATATTCCATTAAACATTAACACAGTTCCACTTTAACATTTCCCGCTGTGGTGGATCCACACTGAACACATCTCCTGGTTATGGCCACGGGGTATGACGAAGCACTTCAGAGTCCCTGATTAGCATTAGCAGAATCTAGGGTTTCCCCCAGAGTATTAGAAGCCTGGTGGCCCACCGGGCCTAAGTTGCCCCAACTGGGAATTATTTTTTAAATGTATTTCAAAATCTCCAGTCAGCTTTTAGCACTGAGTTAATGTGTAGGGCCCTGTGGAATCGGTCTTATAGCTTATTTTTTATTTTTTTTTTATTCTCAATTTTGCGATTCTGTCCATTATTTGTTATCACTGAAACTATTGGGCTCTACATTAATGCTGCCATCAGTCTGTGACTGGCTCCAGTCGGGCCCTCGTCGAAAATAAATACACTTGCCACTGGGCTAAACAACTTTTCTGGGGGGAAACCCTGGAATGGATGGATGCCCCGAGGGGCATGGTGAAGCAGTTCACGGAGATACACTGACACGTGTTGTCAGGATAAGAAAGGAGCATACAGCTGGGACTGGAGAGCCACACTGGCCAACCAAAACCAATCATCCTTCAGGAGACTTTTGGATTTAATAATGGCTTAACATTAAAAACATGAAGTGCAGTTTTGAACCAAGTTCTAAATATTCACATTTTTACAGTTGATCTAGGCTGCTGAATCTCATCCAATCCATTAGCTTTTTGTGATTCAAGGTGGAAACCGTGCGCGTGTTTAGCTCTCAAGCAGAAACAAACTCTCAAAGACATAGTTCAACATTGCGGAAAATACGGAAGTTAGATGATAAGATCGATACCACTTTATTGTCTGTAGGGTAAATATGAAGCTAAAGCTAGCAGCAGCTTAGCTTAGCATAAAGACTTGAAGCCTGGGGAAAGAGTTGGCCCGGCTCTGTCCAATTCATACTTTTCTCTTGTTTAATCTGAAAGAAGAAAAAAAAAAAAAGTGTAAAAACGACAACTTTGGGAAGTCACTGCTCCCAGCTAAAACAAAAAATAGTCGGGCACATAGCCCCTGTAGAAAGCACAGCTTTACGTTTCAGTTTTTGTAAGGATTAAAGAAGGTATAATGTTTTAATTAGTGATCTTTAGAGGCGTTACCTTCGGGCAGAGCTGCTTCCAGGCTTTATGCTAAGCTAAGATAACCGGCTTCATATCTTCTCGCAACTCTCCGCGAGAAAGCAAATGCGTAACTATTTCCCAATACATGTTAACTATTTTTTTTTTTTTTTTAAAGCTTTCGTGGTCAGGTAGAGACGACAAACACTCAACTTCCGCAAGCTCTTAACAAAAAACATATTGCACAATGTATGAAAAAAAGGTAACGAGGGAAACAAATATACATGTCATTTTTTTCTGCTACTATTCTGTACAGCTGCGTGTAGTTAGAAGTTCGGTCTGGCGCGGTGCGTTTATACAGTTAATATAAGAAACGGTTCCACGTCACCTCGTTCGGATTCTGCTCTGCGGACACCTAATATGGTACACTGGTATATACACAACACACACATGTATATATGACAACAATATGTGCACACATACAGATTCTCTCCAGTCTCGAGGCACTCCCTATAGTTAGGTAAGGTGGTGTTAAGTTGACAAAAATCTATAGTTTTCAATCCGTCTAACTATCACAATCATCTGTGATTAAAAAGAACCGCCCTTTTGTAAATTCCTCGGAAGACGTCTTAAAAAGCGGCATGTCGTCCGTTCAGAAAAATAACTTCCTCTCTTTTCGCTAGTGTTTGGTTTGGGAGTCCCTCTGTCCAGAGACAGTCCTCACGAGTCTGTGACAGACAAACGTCTGCATCCCTGTTGGTGCTTCCGTCCGTTCCTCTTGGCTGTAAGGGGTCCCCCCCCCCTGCCCAGTCTGTGCTTCTCTTTCTTTGTCCTCCCTTCTTCTGATGCTCTCTTACAGAGTCTGTCAAGATAAGGAGAAGTGCAGCCTGGGAGATCTTCTCCAAAAGAAAAAAAAAAAAAAAAAAAGTAAAGAAACAACAAACCAGGCTGTGTCATAGCAAGTTTCCAGAGAGGGGGCGGGGGGTGAGCGAGGGGGTGGGTGTGGTCAAAGGTCATATTTTCTCGTCCGTCATCTCCAGGAACTGGGCGTACACATCTCTGGCACACTCCCCTTTCTGGTTGAACAGGAACTTGTAGTAGCTGCCGTCAGCACAAATGGCTGCAAAGAAACCAGAGTGGGAACAGTCAGAGAGAAAAAACACCGTTAGACCATCAGCGGTCAGACTACAGGTTTGGATGGGATCGAGTACTGATACAGCTTCACTTTGCCAAAAACAAAACAAAGTCTCTTCAGTTTTCCCTCACCAAAATTCAGTTCAGTCAGGCACCTCGTGTGAAAAGAAGAAGTGTAAAAATATTGACATTGTTGTAGATGCACCCTGATGACAGAGAAGAGCGCAGGCCTATGTGGCCATTTGAAGCCCTGAGGTTGCCCGCCACACAGAGTGGCCGGCGTCAGTAAAGCGTATTTATGCTCCTGCGTTAAATCTACGCCGTGGCTACGAACATAGGTACGTGGAGATACCGACCCTATGCCGTAGCCTGACGTCACCGCTCGAAAAATGTAACTACACGTTGCTGAAACGCACATCGCTCAGCCGTGGCTTGGTTGCGTTGCATTTCCCCCCGACTCATTTCCTGGTTCTCCTTAAACATGAAATCAAGGAGAGGGTTAACTTTTCCTGCTGCAGATTTCCCACCTTGGTCAGAAAGAACAGGGGAGACACTTTGTTCCTCTCACTATGACCACACACACACACACACACACACACACACACACACACACACACACACACACACACACACACACACACACACACACACACACACACACACACACACACACACACACACACACACACACACACACACACACACACACACACACACACACACACACACACACCCTGCTATTCTCTTAAAGAGAATGACGCACACACCAACGCAAAAGTATAAACTTCAGTCCACTTACGTAGGCTACGGTGAAAGATCTGCGTAGAGCCTCCGCAGAAGCATAAATCACGCTTTAGAGTGACGAGATGAGACGGTCTTGTATCCTGAAAAGATGCACAGTCCAAAGTGAACTCACCTATGACAGCGTTGGGCTCTGTTCCAAAGGCACACACACAGGGAGAGCCTGAGGGGACCTGGAACTTGGAGAAACTCCACTTGGAGCTGAAGTATTTGGGAAGAAAGCTGGCTGATGCCAAGCTGCAGAGAGAAGGACACAATCAATCAGGACATGGTTGGAAGGCAAAGTCAGTTTCACTTTTTAACATCAACATTTAGTTTTTTTGTATTTATCCTAATCCAGCTAACACGCTAGTAGACTAACCTTGACTGTTTGTTCCTTTTGGGGTCCTCTGCAGCGAAGATGTGCACTGTGCCATGGTCGCTAGACACGCAGATGAGGGACGCATCCTGGTTGAAATTAATGCTGAAAAAGACAGAGCAGATGGAAATTATGACAATTGAGATCCATTCAGATCAACACAGAGACAAGATAGAACAGTGGTGACACTGCTCACCACTATTATAAAGGCCTGAACACACTGCCTATACAAACAGGGTTACAATTATTACAGGATTATCATTAAAGTCCATTCTCAGAGTGGGTCCACTTGGTAAAAAAACTAAAAAACCTCAAGACCTAAGTGTAGCAAAGTTCTGGCTACAACGTGCAACTTTGCAATAAAAGCAGTGTGTGACCCCGCCGCCAAGTATGACACTAATGCATTCAATGTCTTTACTTACTGCTACGTTGAGTAGAAAAGCTTATAATTAACTTTTATTATCCATCTTTATCGTCAGCAAAGAAGCTTTTGTATTGTCCTAGTCAGATTTTTTATTTATTTATTTTTTTTAAAATCAGGACCATTTACATGTTATGCTGTAAAAACCTGAAGAAGTTGTAACTGCCGTTGTCGTGGTTTCAATGTAGGCGGTGGGGGATGTTTTTTGATCATGCACAACAAAACAAAAACATGCAAGAATGAAATCCCCCTTCCAATACCACCGTGGATATACTCGGACAGCCGTGCCAAAACACTTATTTATGAACTTCAGTATTCAGTGGAAAATAATCTCAAAATGAAATAGCACAACGTGGTGTCTACATAAAGTTCACTTCGCGGCGAAAACAAAATACTTTCCCCCAGGAAACGTCCAGTCGTTCCTCGGGAGTGTTTTAATCCAAACCATCATCACCATCTTTTTCCTAAACTTAACGAGTCGTTTTGGTGCCTAAACTTAACGGTCAGCGCCGCATGACGCTCACTTTTTCTGGCTAAACTCCACTACCGCTGCCCCTGAAAGGAGCGTCATCTGGCGGTGCCTGTAGCCGGCTCACAGTCACCTATTGGTGGTTAAACAACTGCTGCTGGTAGCCGGCGTCCCGGAGCTCTGGACGCTAAATACAACCAGCAACTGCTGCTCGGATTTGATCTTCTATCGCACTACAGACTGTTCACGTTACATCGCTTTACTTAGTTTAAAATACTGCTATTTTAGGTATATAATATATGGTCTATTGGTGAAGTAGCATTGATCACTTTGAGGAGGGGATACATTTTGTCCCCACCGGGAATAAAAGTAATTCAACAGAGGCAGGTATATGTAGACTAGAAAGGGGGAAATCCCACGCATCCACCCGGCAAATCGCACCCTGCATATAATGTTCACCAACACTCTCACAGTAACTCTGAATGAAAGGGCCGTAACATACACCTTCCAGAGTACTGGAGTGGAGCCTGTGGTGATGGTCCATGTCTGACGTAGCAACTCACACTGCAGCTACAACTTCTCAACATACCGTATGTGCTTGTGGGAAGAGCAGTACTCTGTCAAAGACTGCAGAGAGGCTTTGTAGAGCATGTTAACCAGTACTGTCTGGAAGGACTGTCAGCACCCAGCCTGCTTTGCGATTTTGTTGTCAAGTGGAAGAAGCTGATTGTTTTTTTTGTTTTGTCATCAGCATCTTTTAAATATTTGCCTTGCTAGGTGTTTTCATCTGATGACATGGACAAAAGGACAGAACCGTTGTAATGCTGTAAAGATGTGAACAGTGTTATTGCTCAATGCTCACCAATAAATGTTGGCAGCCTGAGAGCCTCGTCTCAGCTCCTGTATGAGCTGACCCGCAGATGTGTCGAAAATTCTAATTAGAGTCCCCTGTGGAAACACAGCATGGGATTAGTATTAAGTCAGCAACAATAGAAACTCAAAAAAACATTCAATTAACTTTAGTATAGGGCTGGGCGATGTGGAGAAAATCAAATATCACAATATTTTTGACCAAATATCTCGATAACAATATTGTAGGGTTGATATTTTAATTGTTGCTTTCACAAAATATTTACACAATGAGATTTGTGATAAATAATCATCAGAAATGTGGATACAATGACTAAGTTGGCTATAGCTAGAACAGTCTAGAAAGTTCAGAAAATGACATCACTTTACTGTAATGTAGCCTTTAAAACCAGGAAAAGACAACACTTGTGTCATATTAGGATATCCAAAATCTAAGACGATATCTAGTTTCATATCACCATATCGATTTATATTCATATATTGCCAAGCCCTACTTCAGCATGGCTTACCTTCTCTGACGCAGTAGCTATTCTGGTGCCCTGCAGATTCAGAGCGATGCAGCACAGTGCCCCCTCGTGGGCGGGGATATCCACTGGGGGCTTCTCCGTGTTGGCCAGGTCCACTATCTGCACATGGCCTGAATGAGTGCCAGGGAACGCCAACAGGGAGTTGTTGCTGTTGGGACACAGCACACACAGACCTGAGGAGAACAAGGGGAGACAGAGGGAAAAGGTTGGTTATAATGTGCATATGAACAATCTGTATTTCATGGTTCCAGTGCTTTGCTAAAAGATGCGGCACATTTATACAGACTCATTAAATGGAAAGCTTTGGGACTAGATTTGACTACAACTTAAAATAATGTTCCGTGGGTTTAAAAGACGCTACACCATGCGGTACATGTTTGCTAAAGAGTCTGTGTGGTTCCAGAGGTGAAGTATGTGCACAGAGCAGAACAAGCTCATTAAAAGTAGAGATGTTCTGATACCAATACCAGTATCAGAAAAGCCTCCGATACTGCCTAAAATGCTGGTATATGTATCAACAAGTACTTGCGTTTATGCACCGATCTGATACCACCTAATGTAGCAGAAGAAAATCTACTTTAAATGTAGTTTATTTACTGCATGTCCTTTATCCGTTATGACTGACTGTCAAACTGGATAACAAAAGAAAGTTCTATGGCGTTCATTGTTTGTGTTTTTTTATGTTTCACAAAAAGTTTAACCTGAGCCAGGTCGAACAATAATGATAGCAATCCTATCACATTCATACAGGGATAGTAGTACACAGCTTTTAAAATATAATAAAATATACAACATACTGGTATTAGATCAGTACTCAGTATCGGCCGATACGCAAGTTCAGGTATTGGAATCGGTATCGGGAAGGAAGAAATGGTATCAGAACATCTGTAATTAAAAGTCTTGGACTGACCTTTGGGGTTATAGCAGGTCTCAAACACATGCAGCTGATGGGGATTGTGGGTAAAGGTGAAGACTTTGATCATTGAGTCCAGGACCACCACAATCCTGAGAACAAAGGAGAACCAACACACAGGCTAACATTTGAACTTAATGTCAGAAAACTGCACGGTTCTTTTTTAGTGCTGCTCTTTATATTCATTTTAATGTTTAATTTGTTCAATAAAAAAAATGTTGGAAATTATTTCCTTTCATTTTTTGGATTCAACAAGCAATTTGTTGTATTTTAGCAGAATACTGAAAGCAGCAGAAAGGCAGAACTAGGTACACTTTATTATCTGTTAAAGGGTAACTACCGTTGTTTTCAACCTGGACCCTATTTTCCTATGTTTTTGTGTCTAAGTGACTGATGGGAACAACAATCTTTGACATTGGTCCAGTATCCAGTATTAAGCAATATCGCTGCAGTCGGCAGTTACAATGTAAGTTAATAGGGCAATTGTCAAGCTTGTATTTACCTTCACATAAGTGCTTGTTTTGCCACTGACAGGCTCTGGTTATTATTCTAAGTGTCTGACAACATTATGGAAAGTATTTCTAATGAGGTCGACCTTTCTGTTTAAGAGTAAGATCCTTTGTTTAAACATAACAACATCCACGAAATTGCGTTAGCTAAACCCACCAGACTCCATGTAAAAAAAACAGTGATTTTATCATCGTAAAATATACTTCATTCAAAGTCGACAGAAACAAAATAAAACATAAGCTGTTTTAAGGTGCTGACACACCAACCAGACAGCCGACCGTCAGCAGAAAAGGAAGTTGGACTGATCAGTCGGGTCCCGAGGTCCAAAAAAAAAAAGAAAAAAAAAGTACGCCGACTTGAGCGTACGATCTGCGGGTGCGCGAAACGTAATACGTCTCCATAGCAGCAGGCGGCGCTTCTCTGTATTGTTTCCCAGAAAATGGAAACCGGCAGCTGATTGGACGAACGCGTCACGTGGTTCTTTTTTCTCTGGAAATTCACAGCCAGACTGTCATGGCGGCTCGTTCAGAATACGATCTCATATTGGACTAATATAATAATAGTTTGCCGAAACGTGTTTCTGAAAACATTTTAAGCGAGAAATAGGCCGTGCATTTGCTGAATCTGTCTTCATTTCAGATCAACAAAGGTCAGGTTAAAAGATTTGTCAGATTTTGAGAGGCTCATCCGCTCGCCATTTCCGGGTGAGTCCTGACCGAACATGTCGGGTCGGCCAAAATGAAGGCCGTCGGCTCCTCAGACGGATGACGGCACGGAACAGACTCGAGTCACCGACCTCGCCAGACGGGCCGACGGCCGATAATCGGCTCTGTGTGTTAGCGCCCTTAGGTTGCTTTTTTTAAATGGAGTCTGGCTAGCGACTTCAGAGCTGTTTCTGGTTAAACAGAAAGGTCTCAAAGAGGTTTTAAATGTCTATCTCTGTAGGGATCCTTTCCATAATGTCGTCAGACACTTAGAATAATAATCTGATCCTGTCAGTGGGAAAATGAACACTTTTGTGAAGGTAAATACAAGCTGGACAATTGCCCTATTAACTTACATTGTAGCTTGTTTCACCGCTGCCGACTGCAGCGAAGTCGCCACTCACACACTGAACTACAACACCACGGAATTAAAAAAAAACTTTCAGTGAGCATTAGAGGGTTATATGGACGTGGGGAAATTAAGACCTGTAAGACCTAGAACACAACACTTTTTATTTAAGTCTTTTTAAAGGCCTAACATTTTGATTTTGAAATTTTAGACTTGTTAAGACCACTTGGAAAACCCTGGACACATAAAGCAGCCGTTTTACCTGTCACGCCGAAGCTTCACTGCTTTGACTTCTGTTGAGAACTCAATCTCAATAACAGTCTTCTTCTTCAGGTCATCCCAGATCATCACTAGAGTACCAACAAAACAAAAAAAAGGGAATACTCAACACAGCCGCATGAACAAAACATGCCAAGTGTCATATTATATCAGTATCACGCAGTATGAAGGAAAACCAGTTGGGATGATATGACCTGACATTCAGCACTAAAAGACATGGGCCGGTTCCCGGTTTCAAGGTATACCACGGTTTGAAAAAGCCACTCAAATGTTCCGTCATACCGTTCCTGCGGTATGAGCTGTTTTTTATGATCCGTCAAGGACAGGAAGTGCAGTTTAGACATCCCTCTCCCTGCCAGTGTACAGTGTGTTTAAAAATAAAATACAATGTGTCCCCCCAGACATTTCAAAATAATACATTTTAAAGCTGTAATTGCAATTTGGCAATGCCGTGATATTTTTGCTGATATTTTTCCTAATGATATAATTCATGAAATAAAAAAAAGACCTGGATAAGCAGCAGAAAATAGAACTGCAAGTCATCATTTATCAGAACCAAAGCTTGGCATAAGTCCAGTATAAAGCAATACTGCTGATGTTGGGAAGAGAACAGCAATCTGCATTGCTAACGTCAGTAGAGAAAACATACCTTTGTTGGTCGGGTACTTTGGCTTCTTTCCTCCTCCCACTAGAGCTAAATAGTTGCACCTGAACAGCATCTCCACATGGCCGACCCCGCCCTCCAGGAACTCTGAAAGTCAACGTCATTGGTAGTAAACAGAGAAAATAAATGCAGCCCTTTTCATCACCACTAAGTGTAAACCGTGCTTCAAGTAACATTATGTACACTGCTTCTAACCACTGCTACATGGAGAAGTAGCTTTCACTTTCTAAGCTCCACATATCTGGAACTAACTCCCAGATAACTGCAGCTCTCACTTCCTTCCTTTTTGATGCTGCCTTTCTTTAAATAACTGTTAATTTCTTACACTGCACTGTAACTTTTATTCTTGTATGTCATACCCGTCTTATTCTGTTAAGAGTTGCCTTGCTGCTATAATGTGCTGTACAAATAACACTGCCTTGCTAATTTATCTCTAATAGCCTCCACAAGAAAACCACAATGACAAGAAATTCTCTGCCTCCCTCCCTCCCTCCATGTACAGGAAAGAGAACTGCTACGAGGCTTTAAAGACTGCCGTCAAAGAACTGCACATGGATTAGCACAGGAAAAATAAAAGACAAAAGACCATATTTGGTCCTGTGAACGAGTCCTTGATCAGCTCAATCCGAGGAGTTAGAAAAGTCACTCTGGAGCCGGTCATGTACTGAGTCACATTTCCAGCCCTGTTTGGGAGAGACTTCCTCTTATATCCCTCAGAAGTTTCAATTCTGTCACAATACTTTGTTCCTGTGTGCAGCAGAATTGCTTGGTTTGAATTATATTTCTGCAGTCACAAGCCAAAAAGCATGTTTTTTTTTTCTACAGTAGATTTGTAATTGTATTTTTTGCACTACCACCGTAAATGTAGTACATGTATTATACATAAGCACAAGGAAATTATGTGAATCATCAAAAAATAAATGTATGCCAACATTTAAAATTCCAGCTCCTGTCCTCTTGTCATTATTCATCAAATTCAAAAGATGAAACAATAATGCTGCATAATAAAGGCTCATAGACGTTTCTGGAGGAAATAAATGAGATCAGAGTAAATATCCAGGAGACCAAAGAACAGCCCAGGTAGAAAAATGAAGTTGACCGCCCTGATCGCTTAACAACAAGACCTTAATCATACTGTAACTGGAACTCCTTCATGAAAATGTGGCAGATTGTTTTTTGCAAGCGACAGTGCTGCAAAATGAAGGGTTGTAAAAAAGGAGCAGAATCCACAGTGAACTGCTCAGGATGTCAGATAAAGAGCTGCAGGCGACAGGCGCCATGTCATCAAAACATACAACAGCTTTTCCTCTGACATTAGTGACACGTACGGCAAACGGCGCAGTGTGTTGATCCGTTAATCGACAGAAAAATTATTCAGCCACTATTCTGATAATCGGTTCATTGTTAAAGTCATTTTTATAGCCTAAATGCCAGCGCTGCCCTAGTTCTAACTTCTCAAAACCCCTAAAATGTGCTTCTGTTTTATATCATTGTAAACTGAATATATTTGGGTTTTAGACTGTTGGGACGGATAAAAACCAAGACATGATGACGCCAGCTTGGACTCTGGGATATGGCAACTGGCATGCTTTACTACATTATGACATTTCATAGAGCAAACTCATTCAATTAATTGAGAAAATAATGGGCAGAATCTTTGATAAAAAAAAAAAAAGGAATCGTTGTGTACAGTTTGTCCATATCGTGTACTCTGAACACTCAAGTTCAATGAATTACACCAGTTCATACAGGAATGAGATGCATCAATGATGCGTTATTATGGAACCCACGCAACTTTGAGGCAAGACCCGCCCTTCAATAGCATTCACATGCTACGATTGGCCAGGCGTCCGTGCCAGACCTGCCAACCTTGAGGAAATTTTATGAGTACAAGACCCCCTGAATAGTTGCGTGGGAGGCATGAGGCGGGAGGTCGCCAGGCTGCAGCCATACCCGACTCAGTATTTGCGTGTGGGACTGGGTTCGTTACCTGTTGCCCCTTCGTGTCGGTCTTGCACACGGTGCAGAGTGCGTGATGAGGTAGCCTGGACATGTGGATTCAAGGCCTTCTCTCCCGATCGCTGTCAAGAAATCGCTGTAGTTTCCGAGCTTTTTTAGGTGGTCCAGCCATGGCATACAAGCCTACAGTTATCCGGCCAGCCTGGCTTGCTTGAGACACTGAATTGAATTAAACGCGCTACGCGCAAAGCATTTGGCTAGGAGGGGCAGGTGGGCGGAGGGTTAAAATGCAGCACTCTGATTGGCCGAAAGCTTTTCACTCCACATACACGCTGTGGCTCAGCGGCAGAATCAACGTCATAGATGTAGATTGCATAGAAACTGAAACCGGTGAAATGAAAGATGCAACAAAATGCGTACATAGAGAGCAGCGAATCGTACAAGCGTACTTAAGGGTCAATATGCGTGCCGAGTACGAAAAATGCGTACATGTTGGCAGGTCTGCCGTGCCTACGCTAGTTAACGTAACCCGATTTGTTCAGGTTCTATCCCCTGACAAATCAGCTACCCTAAACTTAACCACCCAAGGTCAATGCCTAACCCCAACCAATCGGGCTGCTTCGTAGGGCGGGACTTGCCTAGAAGTTACATGGGATCCATAATAACGCATCAATGACACCATAATAGTGAATTGTGTGTTTAGTTTGAAAATTGTTGTTCTATTTTTGACCAATAGCCAAGCCTGATAGAGGGCTACACAGGTGCTGACAGATACCAGGTAACAGCCAGGTAACTTGGATTTCTATTCTGTGCGTGCTCTGCCTTCTAACAGGCTTGGCTATTGGTAAAAACTGGTCCTAAGAGGGCCAGCTATGGAACTGGAGTTATATCCAGGTTACTTCTAATGATTTACCTAATTCAATGTCGGTTAACGATTAAGTGATGCAACATCTTAAATAACTTACATGTGCAATGTAATTACAAAAACGTGTTCACAGTTCAATACTGTTGCTTGCCCCTGGTTGGGAAATCATGTCTTAATTGTTTTCCTACTGTATGGATGCCAGGGTTTCCCCAAGAAAAGTGGGGGAAAATGCCAAACTGTATCAAACTGTTGAGACTTGGCAGACTGCTCAGTGAACTTGTATGTAGGTATACACCCTAACAAAACATGTGATCAATGTGAAAAAGTATTTTCTAGCAACTATAAACGTTGATGTCTACAGAGCATGTTACCTTGTTTCTCCTTCTCCTTAAGAGGATCTGTGTTGTACACACGGAATCCGTTCTCCATTCCACAGGCAAAGCATCCTGGAGAAACGCACAGTGAGGAAACATCAGCAATCCATCCCCAATTAAAGATAACTTTAACAGTTGTTGTCACAAATATCTTTCAAATGAAAGCGCAGACACGGAGAGCGTGGGACAAATGATTAACCTCTGCTGGAACTCATGTGTCGCACTGACCGCTACAAGATATCATTCCTACCACAGGCAATACAACTTTTTTAACAGGTCATCACTGAGTGTTGAGATAAGACTCATATGCATCACAATACTGCACTAAGTTCAAATTGCACAAACATAGATTTTACTTACATCTTTATAAATACAATTTAGGTAGTTGTACATTTTTATTTGCCACTTGTATATGCAAGTGCACATTCTCTCCTCTGTATCTTTTTTTTTGAATAGTTCTTGTATTCTATCCTATTTATTATTTCTTGTATATTCTGTATGTATGCTGTGTGTCTTATATTTTGCTGCAGTAGCACTGAAATATCCCAATTTGGGATCAATAAATTCTATCAAATCTAATGTAAAACTGACACACAACGTATGTAAACATATGATGACGACGATGAGATATATATATCTCGATAGATACTGTAGTTCAAGTGCTCATATGAGGCCTTTGGGCAGTTTACTTTAATAACGTCACACCGCCTCAGTTCTGGCAGAGCTGGTTGGCACCAGTCGTTTCATGTTTAGTTAGACCGACCAATTAAGAATACTTTAACTTTCCTGCATGTGTAATTGTGTGTAAACATTTTAACAGTGCTGAGTTTTATTATGCAACGTTACAGATTAACAGAAACAGATCAGCCTAATAAAAGCCTGGGCAGCAGCAGCAAACATAAGCCCAATAACGCGATAATAACGGTAGCTGTTACCTAGCCAGCTAGCGCTAGCGGTCACCAATGGTCGGCTAATATCGTTAGCTTCGAAGTTAAGATGACCTAGCTACATGAGTAATTACATACACACTGTTCTTATCTCAGTACTTGGCCACATTTGTATGTCCCCCTAACATTAGCTATCTAGTCAGGTTAGCTGACATAACGGTATGTATTGGCTGAAAACAAGAAGCTAACGTTACGTTAGCTGGCTAACTGAGCCGACGAAGCTATTAGGCAAGCTAAAGCTAACATTAAGTTACCGTTTCTGGTGTGACTACTACCACACAGCATCAGCAGCATCGACATAAACTATTACAAGCATAAACAATGTAAAGCTGTTGTTAGATAACGCTACGCTTAATGTACGAGCTGGTTTAGCAACGTTAGCTTAGCATCCACGACGCTTCTTACCATGATCCTGGTTAAATCCAGCATAAATGAGCCCGTTCCCGTGAGGATTGGACGGTAGTAGATTCATTCTTTAACAGGACAACCGAAAGACAAATAATCACGTTAACAAGTGAATAATCCTCCAGCTGGTGCCTGAAGAGCTACTGAAGAGCTAACTGTTAACTGCTACCATTCCTCCGGAGTCGGCTACTGGCAGAGGGAAAACAACAGATGAGGAGGAGGCTGGTTCCTGTCTGGAGCGGAGAGAGAGCGCGCTGTCAGCTGGATATATTGGTATAATATATTATATATATGGTAGCAAACGTATCGCGATGTATTTGAGATTGAGGAAGGTTTCAGGAAGGAGCTACGACTTCGCCGTTTTCGATGAGTAGCTAAATCACCTGTGAATCATAGTTTGTCATTAGCAGGTCAATATACTGTAGAGATGATCTTGTAACGTAAGTGTAACGTTAACGTTAGCGCCAGTGTTGACTGAGAAGTTAGAATTGCCAGCGATTTAAAAAGATTCAAAATACTGATAGTTTAGAGCCTTTGGTGGTGAGTGACGTGGCATCTCACCATGAGCTTAATGTAGCTATTTTAGTAGTCTACCTGAAATAGACGTATCCGTTGAAAAGCAATCTTTTTAAAGAGACAACCCACAGTAAGTAGACACGTAGCCCCAGTGGCCTAATGGATAAGGCACTGGCCTCCTAAGCCAGGGATTGTGGGTTCGAGTCCCATCTGGGGTGAGCATTTTTTTGCGGTTTCAGTTTTTCTGATATATTTATATATCCAAAGTATCCAAAGCTGCTGAATGTGCACATAATAGCCGTTATAACGGGAGAAAGAAAGTAATTACCGCAATACACTTGTACTAGTATCATTCAAGATTTAAAACTTATTTAGTCATTTATGCATTAATTTAGTGCTGCAATTTCACTTTACATAATCATTAATGCGCCTTGATTATAAAGGTATTGGCAGCATTACATAAATTGAATACAAATCAACTGGATGTTTGAACTGATACAGTTTAGTGTGCTGCACTGCTATGCTGTTTTTTTTTTATATACTGATTGTTATATACAAATCTGCAAAACGGTTGGATGAAATGAATTGGAAAATCATGCCGTTAACATGTTTGTTTGTTTTTGGGGGCGGTGTACAATTGTACCTAAGATTGCTCCATTATATTTAAGTGTCCTAGAAAGCAACGCCTGTGAGACAGCATACAGAATCCTGAACTGGCAATGACGCAGCCATTGGTAATAGGATTAATTACACCTGTGCTTTTCCTGCTATGGCTGACTTTATACAGGGGATCTCTTCCTCCTGAGTAAAGCTTTGCACCTGGACATTTTCTGGTTTTAATATTTATAGGTATGCGTTTGAGTAAACTTACTTACTTCTTCCAAATAACAATATTGTCATTTAGAGCATTTATTTACAGAAAATGACAACTGGTCAAAATATGCAAAAAAAATGTGCAGTTTTCAGTACTCAAATAATGCAAAGAGAACAAGTTCATATTCATTTTTAAACACAATACCAACACTTTAACTTAAGAAGGGTTCAGAAATCAATATTTGATGGAATAACCATAATGTTCAATTACAGCTACCATGCATCTTGTTATCCTCTCCGCCAGTCTTTCACATTGCTGTTGGGACTTTATGCCGCTCCTGGTGCATACGTTCAAGCAGCTCAGCTTTGTTTGAAGGTGTGTGACCATCCATTTTCAAACCTCAGCCGGGCTCTTCTTTGCTTCTTATTGATAGAAGGCTCTTTTAAAGCTTTGCACAATTTCAGCCCTGCTCCTAGGAGGATCTTTTTTTATAATTCCAATTATTTTCATGTACTATTAGCACCGTTTATGCCATCTGGCTGGCTATTGCAAGAGGATAGTGATGGCCACAGCAGTGGTTTTTATATTTTTCCGTGTCGTATAAGATTTGGTTCAGCTGATCCTCTAATCAGTATAAGTAGAATGAAGTGTGCATGTGTTAAAATGGTAGCCAAACATGTAAAGATGCTGATTTAAGAAGAATTTGGAGTGGTCTCTTAATCATTTTCAGAGCTGTATGGTTTTATACGGAGCATTTTGACTTATAGTAGTAAAAGCAAAAGGTGTTACTAATAACAAACAGACCCATACTATTCAAGGGTTAGTACCCTGGAACTGGAGGAGCTAAATGGACTTTAGAACTCATTCATTTTATTTACACCTGCGCTTTCTCTACTGTGACATGTCAAAATGTCTGTAGGCTATAAAAAATAGACATTAACCAGGCAATTACTTTTTCCCGTTCCACATAATAGCCCAAACCAGTCAAGAGCTTTTCTTCCACATGGTTCAGCATTGCAGATGTAATTTAATTGTAAGCAACAATTGTAAGCAACATTCATATACACTGGTTCAATACTAAATGGCATAATGTACAACAGTACTTATTTAGTGGTTACCATATTCGTTTCCTTCCTGCAGCCCAAATTGTTGTTGACAAGAAACAATGAGTATGCAACTCAAATGCTCAAAATCATATGAATGAGCTCACCCCTGAGTAAGACACTTGGATTTGAATGTTCAATTTATTCAAGAAAATTAAATCAATTCCCAAAGGAATCAAGGATTATATCATTTATACATACAAATCTTATGTAACTACAGCAAACATTTCTGTAAAAAATACAAAGTTACATTTTTTTTTATAACGCACTATACATTTACACAGCTCCCAACTATCCAAGCTGTGACAGCCACAGAGACGGCAATGTGGCTAACATTTTAAGGAAAATGTCATTCAACTGGAAAAACCTGGTTTTAACTCCCCATCTCAGTCAACATCCACACTGCTGAAGTGAAATCATCAAGTTCTGGTGTGCAATCTAATGCTGACCTCTGACCTCCTTCAGTAAAGGAACGTTTACCAGAAAATCCCTATGTGAATTAGTATGTTAACATTAACTATGCATGAACAAGTCTCCTGTGTCGTTTTAAGCCATGCAAGCTTGAAAAGCCCTTGCTACACACCGTACAAACGTACGGTCTCTCCCCCGTATGGGTTCGCATGTGTAAGGTAAGGAAGCACGACTGGACAAAACCCTTTTCGCAGATGTTGCACTTAAATGGCCGTTCCCCAGTATGGTACCTCCGGTGTATCTTCAGTTCTGCGGCGGATCGGAAAGACTTATCGCAGTCGTCGCACTTGAAAGGCCTTTCGCCCGTGTGAATCAACGTATGCCTCACCAAAGCATCCTTGCCAAAGAAGCCCTTTCCACAGTGCTCGCATGGGAAACGCAGCCCTTTGTGGTGGAAGTTATCATGTTTCAGAAGGCATCGTCTGGAAGTGAAGGTCTTGCCGCACTGAGCGCAGGTGAAGGTCGGCGTGGGTTTCTCGATCACGGGTTCGCCGGAGTGATGCACCCGCTCCACGTGCCTTGTCAGCGTAACACCGTGCCGGAACTTCTTGCCACATTCCCAGCAGAGGAAGGGATACGCTTTAGTGTGTTTCTTCTGGTGCTCCACGAGGTCAGAGTACGATCGGAATCTTTTGCTGCAATGAGCGCACTGAAACGGCTGGTAACCGGTGTGTTTCCACTCGTGTCGGATGAACCGTTTCAAACTGCCAAAGGTTGTATCACAGTGGGTGCAGGTAAAGGGCTCCGTTGGATTGTGGACGTCGATGTAGTGCTTGTGAAGGGACTTGAACACGGGGAAATTCTCCTCGCACTGGTTACACTGAAACGGAGTGTGGGACTCTTTGTGCATTGCCAACGCCTCCGAGTCACGTACTAGTTTCATGCACACCTCGCAGTAGAGCGGGTTGTGGGTTTGTTTGTGAGAATCCAATGTTGATTTGTACTTGAATGCCTTGTCACATTCATTACACCTGAAACAATGCTTAACATCCTCAGGCTTCTCGGGATCCACCTGTTGCTCATTGTAGCAAATGTTTCTTAAATGGAACCTAAAAGTTTGTTTGCACTTAAACTCGACGCTGCAGTGAGGACAGTAGAACGGACCTTCAAGCATACTTTTGTTGCCCTCCGGGCTTTTCTGTCCCGATTCTTTGGAAGGCCTCCCTTCTGCAGGGGGTGAGTAATCGGGGTCCTGGGCTGTGCTGTCGGACGGCTGCTCTTCATTGGTTGCCTCACACGGAACCCCACTGGACGATTGTTCACCCTCGTCGGCTGCAGTCTCTTGTACCTTTGCTTTCCTGCCCGGCTTTGCCTTTGTCCGATTTGGACATCTGTGTTGCTGCAAGTAACGCAAGCTCTTATAAAACCTTTTACACACCGGACAAGAAAAGGGCAGCTCCTCCGTGTGTCGGCTCATGTGACGCTCCAAGAACTTGGCACGACTCACCACCTTGCCGCACACTTTGCATGTTCTATCGTCCAGGTCGTTGCTCTTGGTTGCACCTTCTGATGTGCTGTTGGCAGTCTCACTGCCCTGGGTCTTTTCCGATTTCCTCCACTGTGACAGGTACCGTTTCATCTTGAGGCCGCGGTTCTTTCGCACGGGTCTATCCCACAAGACGTCATAGTCTGGATCTTCTTCTTTGCGTCTCGTTTTGCTTTGCACTTCATAGTCCTCGTCTTCGGGACGTTTCTTTTTCCTCCCACGTCTGTTTGGCTTTTTCTCCGCGCCTTCGAGCACTGACACCTGACCGTCCTCCCCGATGATCAGGGTTCCCGATTGGTCGTCTGCCATTTCACTCTCACTGGCCACAGCGCCCTCGACAGGATCCGTTACCACCACGTTGTCCATTTCTGCTTTCACCTCGCTGCCGAGACCAAACCACTCGGCCTGCACACACTCCTCAGAGTTCCCAGTTCCCTCCACGTACACCTCTTTGTTCTCAGACTCCACCTCCATCTCCGTGCAGACTGTATACATGAGTCCGCTCTCTGCATCCGTTTCCGTTTGTTCATTGACGATCACAACTCTTTCCACAGGAGGGAGACACAGGGCTGACAGGATGCCACTGTCAACAATGTAAGATTCTGTGAAGAGGAGATTACAAGTGTTAAAATGACAAAATAAAAGACTCCGATTAAAAAGGCAATATGACTATCTTCAGACCTATTCCAGTGGATAATGTTTGAGTCGGTTCAAAGAATTTTACTGTCCAATAGTCTTTTGTTTCTGGACCAAACATAGAGCACTGAGTAGCTATAATATTCTGTGAATAGTTTAGCTAAATCCTGATAAGCTCACCAATGTCCTGTAATTGGCCGAGGTCTTTCTGAGTGTCCAGCAACGTTTTGAGCTCTTCAGTTTGAGCAAAAGTCTCCATGCACTCGTTCAGGACCGAGGAGGCATCGCCGAGCAGAGATGCAATCTGACAAAGACAAAATGAAAACTAATGTGAGGCAACAGCACTGCACTTTCCAAATGTAAGGTCAAAATACATTCAAACAACTGACATGTTCAAGATATTTAACACACTGCGATGAAAGCCTGCGTTTTAAGTGACAACAGAAACAGAAACAAAAAGCACCAAACCTAATTAAACTGCTCCTGTAAAGCAAACTGTCAGTCTTTAGTGTAGAAATTAGGGGTGGAACGGTACATGTATTAGTATTGAACCGAAACGGTACGGGCGTCTTGGTTCGGTACATGAATTTACACGGTATAAAAATAAAACTCACGTGCAAATTAATTAATGTAATGCGGAACTACTGTTAGATACGCATTTCTTTAGGGACACCTAATCTGTAGAATACTTTTTTATCTTTTGTGGTGGAAGGTCTCGCCTAAGTAGAATTTTGTTTTGTTATTATTCTATGTAATTTCACTTTCATAAATAAGAGATGCTGTATTTCCAGTTTTATAGCTGATTTTATTTTGTTTACAAGTTCCGGGAGTCTGGAGATGATGTGGGGTACTTATTGTTTACATCTTACTTTACACACTAAAGGCTGTTGCAGCTAGCTCAGGGTAGAGACTGTATGACACTAGGTGGTACAGCCTGAGACATGCACAATAAAATAAAAAATGGCCTTCTGCATTTTTGTTTTACTTTTCCTTCCATTGTACTGAACTAAACCGTGGTGTCTGAACCGAACCATGACTTCCGTGTACCGTTCCACCCCTAGTAGAAATATAAAGCACAGAAATATGCTGTGTTTGAATTGACATTGGGGTCTACCTGTTGGAGAGTTTGGGTGGGAAGAAGCTTTTCAAGTCTGGACAGAAACAGCCACATCAGTGTCTGGATTGCTTTGTCATATGTGGGGCCAAAGTCTCCGGGGAAAACATCCTGGGGCACAAAGAAATTCATACATGCAAAATATCTGAGCTGTCCATACAAACAATGACATCTCAAATAAGGGGCAAACAAAGCAAAATAAGACAAAGAGTTCCCTGTAAATTATAAACTCCATCAATCACCTTAACAAAAGTATACAACCAAAACTTACCTGGAAGAAGTTTCTTCTCTCTTCAGGATCTCTCAGTAGATTTTGGACAAGGCCCATGAAATGCGAGTCAGATGCTTCTTGCTCTGGATGATCGGTCTGCAACAAAAAGATGCTTTAAAAAGTGGCAGAACAAGCCACTTTTTAGCACTACAGATCACTACTGCCATAACAACAGTGATGTGAATACATGCAAAACCCCAACCACCCAAAAAAAAAAACCGACTCCAGATATTTTATGTTGAGTACAGGTTTAGACTCACCTCCACGTTCCACAGAGATCTGAGGTTCTGCATTCGGTCCAGATGTGGCTGAATAATGTGGAGGTCAGCGGTCTCCTCAGAGCGACACAGCTCCAGGATCAGCTGCAATCAGAGGAGAGCAGCAACAATGAACAAGTGATTCTGAAGAGGGGGGAGAAAAAAAAAAAAAACACAGTCCAGAGCAGCACATCTGCCTGCTGCTCAGTTTCCATTCACACCGGGGCTGCGGTCGAATATTATTACGTCCTACGTCTTTTCCTAAACTGCGATGGAAAATGCCATTAGTTCAATGAAAGATGTGAAGGAGAATTCACAATTTACAATAACTGAAAGCAGCCTCTCTAATCATTTAAGTAAACCATTAAATAAAACACGCATTGATACAATACGTAACTTCAACAGCAATAGCCTTCAGGGACTGTAGAGGGGAGGTGAAAAGAATTCATTTGGGTGGATGATTTAAGCAGGATATACAGTATATTCCAACGTCATCAGAGACAATCCGCACACTCTACATCAGGGGTCTTCAACGTTTTTTTAGTCAACGGTCCCGGACCCCCTGTTGAAGATCTCTGCTCTACACAATATTCATATTTTCACATCAATAATCATATATGTAGTAACGTTTAAAAAACAACAACAACCAATATATCAAAATAAGTGATTGAGGGGCGGATGGGTGAACTTCTTTCGGACGCTGCTTTGGGTTAAAAAATAAAATAAACCAATAGTCGGTGCGCTGTGCAACTTTAGATTCAGCGATCCATTCATTCAGAGTAAAGATATGCTCACTGTAAGGTTCCACTACGAGTCAGAGACAGGAGATAAATGCTCGCAATAACCAGTTTATTATTATTTAAACCATTCCCGCCAGAACGTTATTATTAGTAATTACTAATAAATTAAATTATTAGTATAAGACGTGTTGCAATGTCTTACAGAAAATATGCACAGTGCGAACAGGACAATGGTTGCTGGTGCGACTGTGTACCATAATATTCTAAATGTGAATGGCCAAAACGGTGATGAGTCGCTTTTAATGTTGCTGCTGCAAGAAATTGTGGGATGGCATTACCTCTTTTCTTTTGGTAAAGGATGGTCCAGTGTATCCTCTGCTAAAGGAGATAAGAAAGTAGGCATTGGCACAATCCCAAAGTGAGCCCTGAGGACTTCATTGATCTCAGGTGCTAAGTGAGTGAGTGTGTGAGGCCACATCGGCTCAGGTAGGTATAAATGGGATTGGGACAGCACTTCACGAGATCACGTTACCGTGGCGACGTTTAATAACAAAGATGTTGCTGACACTTGCCGGTTTGGGAATTTTCATTTTAAGTTTGTTGGCCAAGGCACAGGAGACGACTGCCTGATTCAAAAGAATTTCAGACTCGTTTTACAAGCTGGACAATAGGGATGGGCATTCGATTACATTTTCTTCGTCGATCATCGGGAGAATTAACGATCGACTATCGATTAATCATTAATATTTTTATATTAAAATTCATTATTTATTTAACTTTTTATAAACTAAAAATGCAATGAAAATACAAAAATACAGCGTGTTTTTCTTCGGTGATATCTTTATTACAAGAAGAGCAACTTGTGGCAGTTAAATTGGAAGGCCGACACAATGCTTCAAGACTCACTACGTTACACAACCTGCATTAGTTATCGATAACAAATTAACGTGATCGACGAGATTCTTAATGATTAATTATCGATCGTCGATTAATCATGCCCATCCCTACTGGACAACAGGCTGGTCTGTGTTCTCTGGTCGTGTGTCGTGCTGTTGTTTACCTTTGTAATTTCCGGATTTCCCTATGGTCTCCTCAGTAAACGTCACAACGCTTTGAACTGTGGGTGATTCCCTTTGGTGAAGTCTGCATCGATGCAGACTCACGGAAAGGGCTCGGTAAGTGTGTCCTCAAACCCTCACGCCCTTTGAAATTTGACACTGGGACAACCCTAAGCCCTTACAAATTCCGTGAGAACGCGCACCAAAGTCTGTGAGTCTGGACTTTGGGATCGGGCCACTGAAGCACCTTTCCAAGCCTTTAGTTTAGAGAATTATGCTCTTATGATGGCTGCTGCCATTGAGATACTTCTGGGTCATTTCTCTCCGTTGGGATACTCCCTAAGCTAAAAGGACTATTGGACCGCAGCCCCGGTCTAAATTAACTACCATTTCTCTGATTATTGCACACTGGCACACTGATTGAAAATTAGGGCTGCACGATTATGGCCAAAATGATAATCATGATTATTTTGATCAATATATTGATCATGATTAATTATCATGTTTATTTGTTGATTTTAACCAAAACAAATTGTATTGTCACATAGGCTAATTAGAACTGCTTTCACACCATATTGTGCTACATTCCTCCTTTGTTGAAGGATACTATGAAGGAGTATGCCATTTCAGCTGTTGTGCGACCGCTTTCCAAACATGCGCGTTTGCTGTGAAAAGATATACAGGCAACGCAATTTTCTGTTCACGTTAACGGCGCATGTTAAAATCCGGTGTCTGCCGGACGAAATAGCAACGCGGCTTACGGTGCCACTTAAACGTCTGCGTTGCGCTCTGATGCTCCAAAACAGATGTTAGAAGCAACAGATACACCGCTGCATGTCACACTAGTACTAATAACCCGTTACACAGCAGGTAACGTTAGCCTACCATTAGCTACAGTAGTAACTGAATTAAACGCGGCTATAATGCTGACAGCTAAACGGTGTAGTGGGACTGTATTTCACTGTAGAGGATTCCAACAGCAGGACGTACAACAGTCTGCCGCTAAAGCTACGAGCTAAAAGACTCAAACTAGCACTGAAAAACACAGACAGGACAAAATGTTGCGCTCGCTGGTAAACCTTGTGACGATTTATGACCAACTGCTATCTGCAAAACAAAACAGTGGATCTGTGACAACCTCCCGATTGACATCTTAAGACATAAAAGCAGAGGCTGCTAGTGACTGTAAAGGAGTGGCGCTCGATACATTAGTCCCAACAGGGTAATGCAAAACAAAAACAAAAGAGCACCTACTGAGAATTTTGGAGCACCACTTAAATCTACATGCAACACTACACCTATTTTTTTTTACCATTTTAACTTATTACTGATAAATGCTTTGGTAACAAATAGACAACACACAGTGACACACTCCTGGTGTTTTCACATGATGTATACGAGGATTCGAAAAATAAACCAAAACGGGGGGCATATTTGCAAGTCCCTTTGCTGCTCCTAGTTATAAAATGTAGTAGTACCGTTTCCATAAAACGGTCACAAAATGTAACTAGACTGTTGCAGTGTGGAGCCCTGGGGTCTAATAAAATCTCTGTTACAATCAGTGTCAAACTGTAGGCTGTTTGAGGCCAATTTCTGTTGTTGAGATGAATGTGTGGTGAATGACAGCACTACGATGTAAACAAACAAAAGTATTTGAGAGCAATGGTATGCGATTTATCTGTGCTACTCTTACATAGTACCAATAATACCGAAACAATAAACAAGCTTTGGCCATAGTGCCGACACTTGTGTCCCCCCCCCCTCCCCAAACTTGATACAAAAATGCAGACTGGTGTATTGGGTGTCATTTAATGGTGTATTCTGATTGTTTGGTTTGTGAATAAGAAGTAGCTGTAGTATATTGCATATTAAAAATGCTCACTAGTCTAAAATTGTGTATAAATGAGTATGTCTATTAGGGGTGGTACGGTTCGTGAAAAAACATCCTAACTGCTCGGTTCGGAGTGTGTGTGCGTCACACAGTTCGTCAGTACACCGTTAATGTGCACTAACCACTTACTGCCGTAGTGCCCACTTCCGACACCTATGTTAAAAGACTGGAAACGACGAGGGGGATGAGCGTGACAAACGCAACACATGGCAGCTGATTGGACGTGGCTCAGGTGGAGTGTGGCGTGCTGCAGGTCACGTCACATGCAGAAATGTCAAGTGGGAGAGATGAGGAAGGCTGCCTGGAGTGGGAGGATGCGCTAGCGTCGTATATAGTCTGGTGTGTGGGAACATTTTGGATTTCACGTTACCTATGACGACAGCAGAAATAAAACAATAGATAGAACTAACTAACTATTATATATATATATATATATATATATATATATATATATATATATATATATATATATATATATATATATATATCTATCAAGAACCGTACAGAACTGAAAACCGTGACCCTAAAATCGTGATACGAACCGAAGATTTTGTGAACAGTACCACCCCTAATGCCTATACGTCTTAAAATGTTTCAAGCTTAATGTTTGTGATTGTAGCTTTTTTTTTTTTTTAAATATATATATATATATATATATATATATATATATATATATATATATATATATATAAATTTCATTATATAGTTTCAATAAAGCTGAATAGATTCCAGCGTGTTTCTGTTGATTTCGTCATGTTATCATACCTGCCAATTGCTGCAGCCTATTATCCCCAGAAAAATTTAAATTAATCTTATTTGGTTAATTTTTCAAAAACAACAACTTCAATTCTTCCTCACCCTTGCTCTGAGGCCCAAAATGAGTTCGGCCCGCTGCCTCGTGGAGAGAAGTTGAGGAACCATCTCCGTCACCATGAATACAAACTCCTCAAGCAGCCCATAATCCGTCACAAATTTCTGCTCCACCGTCTGCCAGATGGCTGCAGAGACCAGCCGAATGGGGGGGATTAGGAGGCGCAGGGTGGAGAGGGGAAGAGAGGGACCTGTACGCAGGGAAATACAGTTTAAAAAAAGATGACATAGCACCAGATACCATGGCTTCTCCAACAGAAATGTTGCCAGTGCTGACATTTTCAAATTTAATTTGAAATGCTGAGAGCACTGTAAACTAAATTCTTCATTTTTATTGGGGTAACAAAACCAGTTTCCGAGGGAATATCACAAACTAAAACTATCTGCATGATTTTTTTTTTTTTAGGCCCGTTAAACGGCTTTCGGCGTTTTCTAAAAATGGCCAGGGCTTTACCTCTTCAAAGAACCTGATGGTTAATGTTAGCTCAGTGACAGAATAACACCAGAAGTACAAACAAATCCACTGTCCACAGCTCACACCCTAACTGTATTCGCAAAAGGGTTATTTTTATGTTCAGAAGTAACGTTACAGCAATCAGTTTACCCAGACTTCATATCAGTATGGAGATAATGCAACAAGTAAACCCATTAGAGCACACATCTGTGAAGCTAGCGTCTAACGTTAGCATCTTGATCATCATCCCGTTGCACCAATCATAAATCAATAAACTGATCCCAAAACTGTGGTCTGAGGTGATAGTAACTTAAAACAGCGGATGCCAAGCTCTTGAAGCGGATGTGTCTCCCTTTTATTTCCGTGATCTAACGTAAGATTGACCTTATGTTAGCGTAAACGACGATAACCAGTGGCACACATATACGTTGTAAATATAGTTACAAACACCATGCAAACGTGTAGGAGTTGTCGCAGTTCACTGGAAGCCAGTAGCTAGATAACACATAAACACGCAGCTAGCGTTCGTTTAGCTAGCGTTAGCTGACATGGCTAGCATTAGCACGTATCCCAAACTGCCTCTTCATGTAGTCACGCCAGCGTTAACCTAGCTACCGGTTTCCAAGGAAGGGTGAACAAAGGTATATATGTGGCTTCCTAAATTCCATTTTAATGCGTTATGTAGTGAGCTACCTCAATTATACTTAACGTTATTTCCTGACTAACTTATCAGTGCTATTCCCGCGCGCGGGCTGCGTTGCGGCCTAGCCATATAGCTAGCTACATCTGCCTGTGACCGTTTATATAAATATTACATTTAAGTAATATACTCACCAGTTACATCAGAAATACCTCCGTCCATCCTATGTACTCACTGCAGTGACATTACAGTAAGAGAAATACTATCCGTAGCTTGACCGAAGCCAAATTAAATATTTTCTAGGTGGTTGTGTTCAAGAGACCGAAGATCTTTGTGCGTCAACGGTTGGCTTGCGTTCCGTCCGTAAAAACAATCCGACGAGATACAGAAGCGGGATTTGATGAGTTCCGCATCTTCCTTTTTAGTTTCTTTCTCTCTCTCTCTCTCTCTCTCTCTCTCTCTCTCTCTCTCTCTCTCTCTCTCTCTCTTTAATGTATATCTGCTATTTTATCTGCTATTTTCAAATAAAAAGCTTGAGTTGGATTTAATTATCATACTTAATACAGTAAAACAATTTATCATTTTTTTTATTCATATCCTTTGTGCATTTGTTTATAAATCAAGAGACAAGAGTCTAGCTTTGGTGGCAGATTTTCCCCCAGAAAAGTTGTTTAGGCCGGTGGCAAGTATCTTTTTGTTTTTTACGGCTGGGGCCAGTCACAGACTGATGGCAGCATTAATGTAGAGCCCAACAGTTTCTGTGATAACAGAATCATGGACAGAATTGCAAAATTGAGAATTAAAAAAAAAGCTAAAAGACAGATTCCATAGGGCCCTACATTGTTTGTTTGTTTGTTTGTTTTTTGGGGGGGAAGCATTTTTAGGCCTTTCCTTGACAGGACAGCTGAAGACCTGAAAGAGAAGTGAGAAGAGGAATGACATGCAGCAAAGATCGGAGTCGAACCCGCACCGGCTGCGTGGAGGAATAAACCTCTGTAAAGGGTCACCCGCTCACCAACTGAACTATCCGGATACCTCCCTGACTTTTTTTGTTAAGTCAGTGCTAAAAACTGACTGGAGAGATTTGAAAAAAAGTTTCCAGCCAAGCCGCCCCGCTGTAACTTTAGTTTGAAAAGTCTTAAAAATACATTACAAAATAATTCCCAGAGACTTCGGCCTGGTGGGGGACAATTTAGGCCCAGTGGTATATTCTTCCAAAACTTGATTACCCAACCAACATGGCATCTGCTCAACTTTATAAAAAAAAAACATGCACAATGTTATGGTGTTTTAGTGTTTTTAGAAGAGCACAAAAAACATAAAATAAAAACATTATACATACATGTTTGATGTACAGGCTCAATTACACATACATGTAAATGGACTGAGCTTTTCTAGTCTTAATGACAACTCAAAGTGTTTCTACATACACACACACACACACACACACACACACACACACACACACGGCCGAGGCTGCCGTACACACACTTAATATATGTGTTTATATACACCGAACATCAAATATTGTTCACTACTGACTACTGACTGCTGACCCCCCCATACAGTAAAACTGCACATTTTAGAGTGGTCTTTTATTGTGGCACACCTGGCAATACTCATGCTGTCTAATCAGCCTCTTGATATGCCACACCTGTGAGGTGGATGGATTATCTCGGCAGAGGAGAAGTGTTCACTAAAGCCTGGTTCACACGGGACGATTTTAAAATTGTCGGGCGATTTTCCAATCCTGAGAGACCCCACACACGGTGATAAAAAATCACGGGTCTAACAGTTTTGGTCGTACAGTGTGTGGTGCGCAGCACATGGCAAAATCAAGTTGACATTGTTTGGGTTGTCTTAATTATGACAACTTGACATTAATCAAAGTGACATCACCAGAAGTTGTCTTGGTCATGACAAGTTGACATTAAATTAGTTTGGGATGTCTTTGTAATGACAACTTGACATAACATTTCTTTGGAGTGTCTTTATTAAGACAACTTGACATTAAACAGGATGACATTATGTCAACCTGTCATGACAAAAACCGAATGACACTTAATGACAGAAGTCATGAACGTTTATGACTTGTTTATAACGTTTATGACACGTTCATGACAGTGTCATGTCATAGTTATGACAGTGTCATGTCATGATTATGTCGATACCTTCAAGCAAGTGTTACGTCATTTATTTCCATAGTTAATAATACAAAATATTGATCAGTGCAGCTTTAAGGATTTATTTTATTTGAGAAACACATTGGACAGAGTATCTTAGATTAACTGAATCTAGCCTAAGTGTCCTTACAGTGTTTTAAATCACTTTTTTATATTCAGGTTTATCCGTTACTGATGTTTAATTAAAACAACCAATACCTTTATTTGTGTACTTTTAAATTGCATATGGTGGACTGCAAATTTCATTAAGGTGCACAACGCCACCGACAGGCCTTCTGCACCACAACATGCAGTAGTGATTCCCACGGGGTCCCAAGACAGTTTTGAGTCATAATAGGGGGACAGAAAGAAAAGAAATGTAGCACAAAATCATGTTTACTTTTCCCACAAAACCTTCAAATACATCAAGCTATCTGAGAGGGGACACTGCTCATCTATGTCCACACTAAAGACCTTGTGATTAGAGGACACAAGAGCATGCTGCTTTATTTTAAAGGGTCACAAGCTGAAAAGGTTCAGGACACTGGTATACTGTCTCCTCACACTGTGCAGGATCAGCATCAATGTATTTATGTCTTTAGAAAAGGGGGCTTCAACGTTTTTTAAACCAAGGACCCCTTAACTGAAAGAGAGATGGATCAGGGAACCCCCTACATATATTGTATAAAATGAAGTTGCATATAAAAATGGGCCTATAATAACATGTAGGGCAGCCTAAAGCCTTTATACATACCTTTTTAGTGCATACAATACTAAGCTATTAAAATAGCCTAATAATTGTTGGCATGATTTTATAAATCATGTTTTAATGTTAAACATACTTTCTATTACTTTCAAATAAGTCAAAATAGATTTTTATATAAGTTAAAAAAAAAATACATACAAATGATGAACTACACACGGAACCAAAGTCCATCACCCAGCACCTCAGCTCATTCTCTGGAGCTGCAGCAAAATGAAAACTGGACTTTTGAGATGCTGATTGTAGACATGAAGCTGCTGCTGCTGAAAACTCTGAAACTCTTCTGTCGCTCATATCATATCTGCCTGACACAACATTTATTTTATTTTAGAGAATGAATGTGTAGGCAGGTTCAGCAACATTAGTGTTTACTCAAAAAAATATGTATTTATATCTTCAATTCGCTAACTTTTCCACTTTAACCCTCGTGTTGTCTTCCCGTCGACCACGCAGCTTTTTGTCATTCTGGGTAATTTCCCCCAGTCGTCTTTTTCGACACTTTTGTGGCCAAGTTTTTGTCACTTTTACCAAGTTTGTCACTTTTTCTGATGTCTGTCTATTTAAGAAAAAGTTTTTCTTGTTTTTTCCCCACATTTTTGAAGCATTTTTGTCACTTTTTTCAACCTTCTTTCAACCACATGCTATAAATGATGATTGAAAGTATTGAACTGATCATTTAGCTATTTTACACAAAAGTCTCCTCACTGGATCAGTGGCGGCTGCTGCCCCCTGCGTGCGCCAAAATGGCAACCAATTGCCAGGATCAGTGGATGGTGGAATGTACCGCCACATCCAGCATCCCATGGACAGAAACGCTCTCCTGACAGCGAGCTCAGCAGGAGATGCCCAACCAAATTAACCTCACCTCCTCTCACCCTGTCCCGCTGCCACTGTCCCGCTCTACCGCCATCTGCAGGAAGATGTTGGAGTTAAGCGTCAGGCAATTTCCTGTTCATTTTCTAATAATTTCTCTCTGTCTCTCATATGGGGCTGGGTGTGGTGTGGTAGACTTAGACTTACTGTAGAACATTTAGTCTTGCTTTACCAGGACATTAATTTCCCTGTGTTAAAAGAGATGTTTTGTTTTATGCGTTATTTTCAAGCATTTGTGCTTCACGGTGCTTAAAGTCCTACAGCAGCACCAGCTGAGAAATCAAAGGCCCGGAGAAGGTTCCAACACGCTTTGAAAATCACAGCCTGTAATTCTACAAACTGGATTTAAATGCACAGCCAAAAACAGTTCACAGGTGCTTCTGCATCAGAGGTGACAACTCTACAGTGATGGAAGAAGCCCTGCATCATCGCAATGTGCACACACCAGACTGTTCAGCTGTGAAATGACTAAATGAGGTGGAAAAATCATGACATGGCTCCCTTTTCAGCACCATACAGCACCCCTCTCTGCCACGTCCTTGCCTCTTTAGGAGACTAGCAGTAGGTCTGTGTGTGTTGATTCCAACAGGAGAAGTGAACGTGAACACAGAGTGAGTGATTCTTTTGCCCCATAGTCAAAGTAAATATTGGGGCCATTCTTCACAAGCCACACATCTCCAGAACATTCTGACACTAAAATGGCATTTTTCAGAAGGACACATCAGGAGAAAATAAACTTTGTTTGAGACCTGCTTCTGTCTCTGGAACAAACTCTCACGAGATCTGGCAACACAGAGAAGTTAACGTCAGCTAACGTTCGGTAATGCCCTAACAACACTAATCTCTAGCTGTGTAAATATCTAACGTTAGCAAAAAACAATACAAATATAACTTTTCATCCATCCACTCGACGTTCACTACACGTTCAAACGAGGCCATGCCCCTTTAGGAGACAGGAAGTGTGTACCGTTTAATTCCATTGGTGCTGCTTGAAATGCGCTATCCTTATTATAGATGATCTTTGGTAACAACGCTCAAAATTAACAAAATTGACAGTGCTGCTGTTTTAGTAACAACACTGTTTCAGCACCATGGACAGTCCCCTCTGTTTTAGTAACAAGGCTCTGTTTCAGCACCACGGACAGCGTCGTCTATAAACTCTCCTACGTGTGTGTTCTAGTGTCAATCACTGGTCTTAAATCCTGCAAGGTGAAATTGTTTCATATAAGCCTACCTTTCTTAAGCAAAGCAGAACATTCATTAACTAGCGGATGGATACTTGACCCAAGTCCGACGGGACCCGACAGGCTGGGCCGGGTTCGGACAGATATTTAGAAATGATGTTCGGGTTCGGTCACATCAGTGCGATAAGGCATTGAACATTTTAAATTTAAAACAGCTTATTCCTTGCCCGCAGCATCCTTGCCATTCCAGCAAGGATGCTCGACCATCAAGCAGAGGAGGAGAGCCTTGAAGCCATCCACCGTTGATGCAATCCTTTTTCTGCATAAGAACATGGATTAGCCTAAACTTTGATGGATGGATTATGTAAATAGATCCCATGTTGCAGTTTAGTAGCCTATACAGTTTTGTTTTACAACATTATGGATTCATTTAGGATGGTCTTTAATACAGGGTCACCAGATAAAAATGATTGTACGGCTAGTGAAAGCAAATCATACTGTTAGAAATTAAATACAAAGCACAAATACTCAAGTTTTGAAGACAGCTTGTTGTAGGCCGATTTGGAGGCAAGCCATTATCTTAAAAAAAAGAAGTCATTTTGATATTGAAGTATATTTTCTGGCCATCTCTGTCAAAGAATACAGATTAAAGTCAACATGACTGAATTTTGTGCAGAATCTTTTTAATTTCAGTTTCAAATATCTCAATGTATATGTAAGGAAAAACAGAAAACAAAGATTAAGCAAGATCAGATTCAACTGATGGAATAACCTTCAAAAGGACGTAACACTGTGGATGAACTTGATCCGTGTTCATACCATGCAGGGTTAATGCGTTACTAATGTATGTACAAGTTGTTTGTGTCTTTGCATGCTGTAGAGCTTGGGGAAAGCTTTACCACAGATATGGCAAACAAATGGTTTCTCTCCTAAGTGTATTTTAGTGTGTGCGTTGAGATAACACATTCTTACAAAGCCCTTACTACAGACATCACATTTATATGGCCTCTCGGTACTGTGGTGCATAAGGACATGCTTCTTCACTTCACAATTTGACCTGAAGTACTTGTCACAGTCAGGCATGGTACATTTGAAAGGTTTCTCTCCTGTATGGATTAATTTATGTCTGGCGATTGTTGACGCTGAGAGCATCTTTCCACAGTACGGGCACGGATGACGGAACAATTCATTCAAGTGTTTGGTCCTCTGGTGTTTTTTCAGGGCTCCTTTTTCTTTAAAGGATTTCTCACACTCCGTGCAAGAATATTTCTTCTCATTTCGAGACTCGCCGTGGATCAATTTCAAGTGCCGCAACAGGTTGGACTTTTGGGAGAAAGTCTTGCCGCACTCTGCACACAGGTAGGGTTTCTCTCTTGTGTGGACCCTCTCGTGGGAAACGAGATCTCCGTCGTTTTTGAATCTCAAGCCACACTGAGCGCACTGGAACGGTAGATGACCCGTATGTTTCCACTCGTGTGCGATTAAGATGCGCAGCTTGGATACAATTTTCGGACAATGGTTGCATTTAAACGGCCTGCTTATTTTATGGATGTTTTCGCAATGCCTGAGCAAGGGCTTAAAAACAGTGAAGGCCTCCTCACAGCGGCTACACTGAAACAGGGTGTGAGAAGCCTTGTGCCTTGCCAACGTTGCTGCGTCTCGCAACACTTTCCTACACACTCCGCAGTAGAGATCGTTGTGGGTCAGTTTGTGCCGTTCCAGTGAAAGTTTGTACCTGAACGCCTCTTGGCATTTGTCGCATTTGTTGAGATTCTTGGCTTCGTCCGGCTTCTGCGGATCGACGTGTTGCTGACTGTACTCGAAGCAGGTTCTGTTCAAGTGCAGCTTAAAAGATGAGAAGAGTTTGAACCTGCCGTCGCATCGAGGACAGGCGTAATCCCCGGTGGGGAAGTGGGTTTTCATGTGAGCCCTCAGGCTTGTATTCACCTGCTTCTTGCAGATAAAACACTGGACTTCCCGATGCTTTTTTGGAGTGCTGGCTTTGATGCTGGAGATGCACGGCTTCCTGCTGGTAGCTGGCACATCTTTAGGACTGACGAAGGAAGGGCCCTCATTTGACAACAAATCACCTTCAGTAGAACTACTGGCAGGAGTCACAGAGGAAGACCCATCAGAATAGTTGGACCATGAATCAGCCGTACTAAGACTACTAGTAGTCTTATGGCAAGAGTTGTCATCGGAATAGTAAGACCATGAGTCGTCTTCACTGCAAATATTGATTGGAGCCATATACGAGTCTTCGTCTTTGCTCAAGCTGCTTGGCTCCTCGTGCTCCGAGACGTGTAAAGGAGCCCTGCTGGAGGGTTTGGTTTTCCTAGAAGTTGATTTGTAGGCGTCTTCGCAAAGACTTCTTTTCTCTTCCAACAGAATGCTTTTCATCCTCAGGCCTCGGTTTCGTCTCACAGGTCGAGACTGCAAAGGCAGTGGCGTGTCCAGTCTTTTTAGCTGAACACGGCATTCTTTTAGAAGGCGAGGAGCAGCCTCCGCTTGACTTTGAAGAAGGCCTACATTTTCTTCATGTCTTGTTATATCTCCCAAAAGCACCTCTGTTCCTCCCCCCCCAGGAGTCCAGTTAGTTCCATCAACAGTTATTTCACTGGTCTGATCTTCTGTGGTCGTTTCTGTGTCCATCTGTGTTGTATGAGACAGTGTTAAAGATTCCTTCTCCAAACCTGATGTACATGACAGCACAGTATCCGAGATGTTGGTTTGGGGTTTCTCTGTCTCGGTTCTTTCTACAGAGGGAAGTTTGAGAGCTGAAAAAATGAAGGCGCCATCCACGGACCCATCTGAAAAGAGAGAAAAAACATTGCAATAAAATGGTGAAATAGACTAAAGGTCAACACCCACTATTAAGCTATATGAAATCTTTACAAGCCAGTGGAGACAGTAAGTAGACATCAGAAGTGCATCATTCAGAGAACGCTCACACTTAATTATTAACTAAAAATATTCAAAGCTGCTTTCATTTATTTTGTTTGTTGTATAGTTTTGGCCACTTGGGGGCAGCATAACAAGCTAAATGCACAGTACTAACATTATCACCCTACAAAGTAAACTTCTGAGTCGGGTGATAATAGTCTGTGTACTAGAGGATGGATACATGTTCGGACAGATATTTAGAAATGATGTTCGGGTTCGGGTCGGGCTCGGTCACATCAGCGTGATAAGGCACTGAACATTTTAAATTAAAAAAAAGCTTATTATGTAGGTGCGCGCCTGTGTTAACGTGCGCTTGTTGCCCCGTGTACGCTGATGCGCTCATCTGTTGACATTTCCGAATGCCTTCCTACAAACGTACATGTGTCATTAGTATGAGAAAAAAAATGAGATTTTAACTGTGTCGGGCTCGGACATAAATATCTCAATGCCTGTCGGGCTCGGTTACTGCTCTGTCGGACGCGGGCCGGGCTCGGACAGAAAAATGCGGACCTATCCGCACTCTACTGACACAGCTTTGGCATTACACAGGCCTGTGATCCACTGCTAATATAAAACATACGGATTAGTGGAGGTTTAATTAGTCGCTGTTTAGAGCAGAGTTTAACCCTCTCAGGGCATTTTTTGATATCTTCTTGAATTCTCCTTTTAAGGGTTTTTGCATTTAACCTGATCCCTGTGTGTTTCCCATCAAAATGATCAGAACAAACTCAGCTTTCTGTTTAGTGACGCCCAAAATTGTTCCAGAGTAGTGTGTAAAGAGATCATTTGGCCCTAAAGCAAAATTATTTCTCAAATCTCTTGTGAAAACATACCCACACTCAACTGTTTTGGTGCTTGAAATGAGTTTATAAAAGTCTTGGGTTCACAAAAGCAGCGTAATATATGAATAAAATAGTAAATAAATGTCTAAAATCTAATTTTGTTATATCGCTTTTTAAGTAGGAGTGTGTTGTTTGTCCTCAGAGGGTTAAAGACGTTTCATTCTTTAAGAGTAATTTATTTAACCCTTGTGTTGTCTTCGTTTCAACCTTGAAAAAAATACTTTTTTTTCTGACATTTGTGACGCATTTTTGCACAATTTGTTTTTGCTTTTTCCAACGTTTTAAATTTTTAAATTTTTCTTCTACACATTTTCAGCACTTATTTCTACGTCCAATATTTTCTGATATAAAACAAAAATTTTAAACGGGCCAATGTGACCCGAAGTCAACACAAGGGTTAAGAGTGGTAAATAAATACCGTTTTTATTAATCTGAACACTGAAAGTGCCTATTTAGAGTCTGCATTGAAGCGATGTCAGTGGAAGAGTTCCACACAGATCCACAGGCGGTACAGTTTAAAATGACGGACACCCATTAGACTTCCCAGCACCAGAGCAAAGATCTAAGACGGGTCGAGGGGGGATGTTCCTTCAAAATTATAATGGTGAGGAAAAGACTGCATAGGAATGACAGACCAAATAAAGCCATTTAGAGTCATTGAAATGAATGAGTAACTAGAAAGGCTTGCCATTGTGATCCAGCTGGCTGAGGCCTGTTTGATACTGCAGCAGGGTTCGGAGCTCCTCACATCGAGACACAGAGTCCATACATTCCTCCAGAACTGAAGACACCTCGCCAAACGTGGACACAACCTGAAGAAAAGGAAAGGAAGGAAAAATGGTCAAAGAAATGTACTTCTATAACAGGGGTCGAAAACCTTTTTAATATGACGTGCCATTTTAAAATGTACAACAGTGTGCCGTATCAGCATTAGGCCTGCCATCATCTACCGAGCATGCTCAGGCAGTGCTATTTTTATTATATTCTGTGACGAACTAGCCAATCAGAGGCAGAGTAGGGCGGGTCTTTGCAGAATGCGGATGGGGAAAAACTCAATCAAAGTACCGTAAATAACAGGCAGTGTTCCTGCCAATGGCTGTAAAAGAGGTAATTGGAAATGCGGATTGGAGTGCTCCATAAACGCACGTCATTGTCTAATACACTTTAAAATCCAACAGAGGCTACATTGTTCCAAAGAAAGACAACATTAAATCTCTCCTAATCTCTCCTCTGTGTGAAAAATGTGACACACATGTTAGTAATTTACTTCATAGTTTTTTTCTTTGTTGCAAGAAGGTTACTTGAGTGGTATCTTTAGTTTCATGTCTAAGGTGATAAATATTCAAATTGTCCCAGATCCAGTTTTAGTAATTTTAGGGATATCCAATGAAGCAAAGAGACTGACACTGGCACAACGGCGCTTCTTGGCAAATGGAATTCTCACTGCAAAAAAAGGGTATCCTCTTATTCTGGAAAAAAAGAAAGAAGTCCCAACACTGAAGTTAAGGCTCACAGAGATGAGTGGACACACTCCATCTTGAGAGGATCCGGTTCATCCTTAAGGACAAACTAAAAGACTTTTGGACTAGAGTGCGGATCGGGTCGAATTTTTCTGTCCGAGCCCGGCCCGCGTCCGACAGAGCAGTAACCGAACCCGGCCCGAGCCCAACAGGCATTAAGATATTTATGTCCAAGCCCGACCCGAGCCCAACACAGTTAAAATCTAATTTTTTTTTCTCATACTAATGACACATGTACGCTTGTTTGTGTGGAAAGCCTGCTTTTAATAAGCAACTGTAGGAAGGCATTCGGAAATGTCAACAGATGAGCGCATCAGTGCACATGGGGCAACAAGCCCACGTTAATAAGCTGTTTAATTTAAAATATTCAATGCCTTATCGTGCTGATGTGACCGAGCCCGACCCGAACATCATTTCTAAATATCTGTCCGAAACCAGCCCGGCCCCGACGGGCTCGATTTGGGTATCCATCCTCTATTTTGGACACCTTTTGGTATCTGATCTTACAGGACAAGCCGAATCCTGATCGCAGTCGGGGGTGGGTTGGGTTGGTTCCTTAAATGTGTTTATATAAAAAATAAGCACTGTAATAACATATTTTGTAACTTGATTTTTGAATAAAAAATATTTGAAACGACGACATGCGGTTTGGAACATTACCAAAAAAACTCTCTTGCACACTTATTGCTAGTGTGCCATTGGTTGAGCCAGCGCGTGCCAATGCCTAAGGTTGCTGACCCCTGCTCTATGACAACACCAATACCCAGTGTTGTAAGGTAACAAAGTACTTCGTTACTGTATTTAAGTAGAACTTTCACATATCTGTACTTTTCCCACATGAGCTAATGGCTAGTGTCAGTTTCCTGTCCAGAGCCTGCATCGTTTAAATAGCAAATGCACCTGCGCCCATCTGTGCGCCCATGGGCGTGCTGGTCTTACAGGGAGGTGTGTTCAGGTGCATTCTGGGCGTATTACTATCTTGAGTCTGAAGTCAATAGCGCAGCATTTCATTGTTATTTTAACAGCTGTGCATAATCCTAAGGCTTATGCACAGCACACACACACTATGCTTGTTACACACATAGGGAAGCACAGCAGCACACAAACATGCAAAAGATTACAAAAATATTATGGTGTAAATCCTCCATCATAATAGCAATGTGCCAAGGTCCAAACGCGCCTGGCTTTTAAAGAGAATGGGAGACTCTGGTTGGTTTATTGCATGTTACACCCAAAACACAACTATGAATTAATGAAGACACTAAGTATAACCCTTTTGAACCATGCCCCCGGTGCACGGACCTTTTTTTCCGCCGACAAACTAGCAAAAGTGGATTTGGACACGCCCTAAACGCACCTGCACCAAGCGCTTCACGCCGTGTGCTTAGATCGTTAAAATAGGGCCCTTTAACTTCTAACAAAGTCATTTTCTGGTAAGATACTTGTACTTTTACTCAAATATTGCTTTCAAGTACTTTATCCAAGGCTGGTGATGACCGACATGACCCAGGATTGTAAACACTTTAGGTCTGTTCTTTATGAACCTGTTGGAAAGTTTGAAGAGGAAGAAACTGTTCGAGTCTGGACAGAAACATCCACATCAAGGTGTGAAGTGCGTCATCATAAGTGGGACCAAACTCTTCAGGGAAAACTTTCTGAAAGACATGACAAGACAATACATGGTATAATATTTAGTTCCAAGAACTACAATTTGACTCAAGTCATTAAAGAATCAGAAATACAAGATTTTAGATAAAGACACAAGATTAAAGGGCAATAGTCTGACTTGAATATATAGAGAGACACAGAGTTTACATTCATACATTACAGTTACATTGGAATATATTGTTGTCATGGACAGGAATACACACTCAAAGCAAGGCTCACTTCTTGCTGTGGGTGTCATTGACACAGTGAATCTGGATGACCTGTCAGCTATTCATCTTGATTTTTTTTAAAACAGAACAAATGTAAAGGTGCGACAATAACACTGACCTGAAAGAAGTGGCCCCTTTCGTCGGGATTTTTCATCAAGTTATACACTAGATCCACAAATTTGGAGTGTGGCCCTTCCATATTTGCAGCACCAGCCTGCATAACATGACATGAGCATTGTAAGGAAATGAGCAGATTACATTGTCAGCTGCAGGGTTCAAAATGTACTTTTTCACCCACCAGCCTAATGGCTAGTGAACAGGGTTCAAAATTAGCAACATTACCAGCTAAGTACTGGTAAAAGTACTGCTGGGGGGGCAGTTTAAGGCATATTTTTTTAAGGCAAAAATATGTGTCAAACCGTTCTCAACTTAGTATTATACAAATCCTATCCTACAGACTAAAGAAAACATCTTGGTACGGATCCTGACAAAAATCATACTTTAATC